>CP139505.1:359773979-360158332 GCA_021014915.2 Artemisia tridentata subsp. tridentata
GGAGAATCTTTATGTTCTAGTTTTCGTTAAGGAAGAAGGGTTGTAATGGATTTAGGGTTAGGGTTGAGGAGGTATAAATATAAAGAGGTGTTGTTGTTGTCATTCATCTGTTGTCACATGGTAACACGAATCAGCGCCATGAGCAGTCCACGATATTCCTTCTAATTCTTTATTTTTTTATTTTTTTTTTTTTTTCTCTCTCTCTCTCTAAAAGACTTTGTCGGAATCTCTATCTAGTACTTAAAGAGCCGGTTTATGACTTTCTTCACGTTTGTGTTTAACTTGTGTCTATTTATATAGGCTTCTTGTCTAATTTGCATCCAAATTTTGACTATTTTTTTTATTTTAAACTTTGACTATTGCTAAATAGTCTAGGGATGAGCAAAACGACCCGGATCCCCGTGGCCGGTACCGAACTAGAACCGTACCAAATCGGTACCGGTTTTCATTAAATGGTACCGTATCGGGACTACGAAATTAAGGCTGGAAAAAATTCGGTATTTTCAAAAACGGTACGGAATAAAAATGAGAAATCCCGATTTTGGTACCGAAATACAAAATGAATTTTTTTTAATAAATTTTGAGATTTAAACAATCCTATTAATTTCTCCCATGCATATTACATTACAAAATGGCGATTACAAATCCAAACACAAAGTTGGAGAAAAAAATGCTCCTAAATAGCATGTCGCAACAAAACTCTCTCAAAAATTAAACCATAACCTATTATTAATCAATAAAATCATCAATTCTACATCCATAAACTAACCCGAACATCATCAATCATATATCAAAAATATTAATAAATTATTGTTAATGAGTTATATTTATCGTTAATGAAGTGTATCTTTGTTAAATATAAATGTGAATGTATGCTCGGCATTATTCAGCCACGGTATTTAGTCAATGAGTCATTCTTATTGTTAGTTAATCTTGTTGTCTAACACGAAACATAAATAACAATATATGTCTTCGTCATTGGTTTGTTTTGGTTTGTTTGATTTGGTTTTTAAAAAGGGGAAAAACCGAATATGTATCGTTTTCTCGGTAACGAGTACCGGAACCAATACCGGTACCGGAATCCCATTTGGTATGGTAACGGTACACAATTTTATGCTCGGAAAAAATATGATACCACCAATTCAGTACCGATTCAGCGCGAGATTGGTACCAAGCTCATCCTTAATATACTTTTTTTTTCTTTTTTTCTTTTTTTTTTTCTACTTACATATATAAAAAGAGCATTGATTGGCATGATTAACTAGTATGTTTAATTCTATATCTAAACTTATGTTGCAACATCATGTTGGTGATAGTAGAAAGACTCACTTCTTAAAAAACCAATAGATTAGTGTCACATACATGTAAGTACAAAATTAGTCACACATTTAGGTCTCTCAACTAGTTTCCATATAAAAATCTTACATGTGTTTTACACTCATTATACATTTTTATTTAAACCGTCAGTTTTTTTCATTTGTCAAGATCATGTAAATAGAATGATTAGAGGGAATGTTATTAGTTATCTAAAAAAGTTTTGCTATATCCTTTAATATCAAATTCTTAGTTACAAAAAAATATAACATAATTAATTTCTTTTCATCTATAATGTAACACCCCCAATTTCGTGAACGTAGCGTGATGCGTGCGTATATCGTTGTAGGTTTAGATTATATTATCAAGTTTTAAATTTATATTTAGCCGACTTATCCTATAACACACACTAACGAGCAGTGTACCCGGTCAATGTAGCTAGTTGGTAAGTAGAGTGTCGAACACTAAGAGTGGAACGTTAACACCTAGATATCTACCAATATTTTAATCCGAATTTAGTTCTAATGCCCTAATTTAACGCATGGAGGGTTTTCAGCCTGAGAGACTGGCACGATGTTTAGATTAAGTAAATAGTAAATAAAATAAATGAGCGAATGGCACACACGTTTACAAATACAAAACAGATACAGATAAGAGGCTTGGCCGATAGTAGGAAAACTTGTCACACGTTTAATTGCTTAGCTGTATAAGATGAGTGCTAAAATCTATTCTCTCTTTGTGGAATTCTTAACACAGGCGTGTAAACACCTAATGATTACTAAGTTTATGTATTATTTATCCCTTTTACAGGCTTACATTAACTATGCAAACGATGTTAATGAAGTAATTGCGTGAGCCTACATCGACAAGGCGTGATAAACTCAGTATGTAATCAAAGCACATGCATTAAGAAACCAAATAAACATCAAATACTCTTTATAAAAGCTGGAAACAATTAAGTCCGATCAAATAGTGAAAAAGATGCTAACTCAACGATTAACAGATTGCTAATACGAGTAAACGAGTTTTCCTATGAATTAAAATACTAGCAGGACCTTCTTACTGCTCTGAAATCGTCCTTTAGGTTGTGTCTTGTGCTGCCAATTCGTCTAGTTTTTCTCCCTTGTTATGTGTGTGTCGAATGTGGTTGTCGAATGGGGTATTTATACTTTCTGATAACATGGTCGATACGACGTATCCATTAAGTTGATACACCGTATCTAGGTAACTTTGTGTGGGGTCCAAGATTATTATATTCTGTATTCATACACCATCATAAGATACGGCGCAACTTCAATCTTCATACGGCGCATCGTCCTTCAGAATCTTGGATTATCTGGTGAAGTCTTGAAATTAATACGCCGCATATCTGGAATGTAATACGGCGTATCTGCAGTAAAACAAGTTAGATCTTCTCGTTGACCAAGGTTTCATATACGGCGTATGGGATAATTCCATACGGCGTATGCTTCAAAGTCAGGCAATGGTCTTCATAATCATCTAAGTCTTTATGTACGGCGTATCTTTCTAGAACTATACGGCGTATCTTCCTTCAGTTTAGTAGACTTTTCCAACTTGATCTATTTTGCTCCAATTTACGTCCAAAATAGCTAACTTTCACCAAATGCTTGTTTATAACTGAGAATTACAAAAGTAAGCGATTAAGTATCAATTCTCATATAAAATAATATAAAACAAGCGAATAACATAGGATAAATGATGCCAATAAAATGTAGTTATTTGATATCATCACAGCGGAATTCAAACTAGGTGTTACTCGACGGTATAACAGTCATAACAATAGAAAACGAACTCAAATTGAGTTGGTTTTAAAAGATTTATCATTTGAATTATATAAATATCAGAGTTTACAAAAATGAGGTCCAAGTAGTTTCACGGTTACATATTACATTAAATAAGTTTTCGAATGATAAAATATATTATAGCCTTCTTGAGTATCCGTGCCCCTCCGTGCCAACCTCGTGCATTATGGACCTGAGATAAACATGCTAAAAAGTTTCAACACAAAGGTTGGTGAGTTCTTAGAGTTTATAGGTAAAACAGTTTAACACAAGATTTTCAGTGTTTAATATATCATGGGTTACGTTGTATTACACCCATAGTTCGAATACAATCATTAGTTCAAATAGTACCACGTCCGTTAGTTCAAGATTGTACCAAGTCCGTTAGTTCGTGATTATACCAAGTACATAACTCGACGCATCAATAACAATTGATCTAGCACATAAGGTATTAATAACAATTGATATAGCACATAAGGTATCAATAACAATTGATATGGCACATCATTTCAAGCACATAAGGTATCTATAACATTGATATGGCACATCGTTTCAAGCACTAGGTCCTAGTACGTAATTCCAAATATCAATGAAGATTTATATAGCACATAGTATAGTTTTCAAGTAATTGTGATTGTTATAAAAATTGTAGCATGTATCTCCCCCAAAATAGTTTAAAACAAGTAAAAGTGGGGCTATGACTCACCGTGAGTTAATGATTTTTAGTGCTTAAGGAAATCGATGTATAAGCTGGGAAACCTCTACGTGCAACCTAGAATATGATGTTGCTGTTGGAGTATGCTCGTGTCATAATTAATAATTATATGGCTAGACGTATGTGAGCCTATGGGGTCACACACTTATACACAGAGACACCATTTTATAGATTGTATTTATCATATTTACAATATATAAACGACTACGTAACTCGGGATCAATAACAGGCCATTAAATACTAAGTTAGACTTAGTGTTTTTGGACTGGGCCAACAATGGGCAAGCCCATTGAGGGCCCTTATCATGGTCGGCCATATGGAAGGGAAAATAGGGATAATGAAAGCTTTTGAAGGGGCTATGTGTAACTTAGATAATGATAAGATCAATATTGATTTAGTCTTTCATTATCACAAATGACATAACCACTTACCAAAACCGTTTTTCCCTTTTCTCTCCCCTAATATGTACGGCACAAACACACCCTTTCTAGGGTTTGTGTTTTCTTGATCCCTTCTTTGCTCATTCTATTGTAGATGCATCAAGGATCATTGTTACGAGGTCAAGACTAGCATCGGGTGGTGATCGATGACGTGTAGTGTGGATTATTCATAGAGGTGATCTCCTTTGGTCACTTGTGGTTCTTATTCCATTCGACACATAGGGATTGGTGGTGACTCCCGGCTCACGCTACAAAGGTATAACTTGTTTGTTTAATTCATTTGATTGATCATATGGCTATATGGATCCTTGTTGGTGATGTATTCCGCTGCGTTTATATATTTGATATGTTATTTTATTATTACATCACCTATAGTGGTATCACGAGCCATCATATGATGTCATATGATCATCAAGTATGCGTAAAAATGGCTAAAAATGCGTGTTCTTAATGGATTTAAAGGTTTAATTTCAAAACAGCCCCGGAGGCTTATTTTTTGAATATATGTCGACCCATATGGGGTCTAATAATCTGGACTTTTTGATCCTATGGCCATTTGTTATGCATACATTAATTGTTTACTTGTTCGGTACCCGTAAAATGACCTAAAAACGTGTTTTTTTGATAGATTTGTAACCCGATTTCAAATCAGCCCATGAGGCTTAATTTTCTGTGGTAAAATGATGTTAAGAAGGTCCTAATATCAGTGGGTTTTGAATCTATGGCCATTTGACACGCGTACCATTCGGGGTTTTAATTCTTGTTAATTAATTTCTTCGATTCGTTGGCTAACAATTTAATTCTTGTTATTTATTTTGTTGTCCATGGCAAATACATGCATGTTTGTCCTGGAGTTAGCCAACAACTTGTTATGATCATAATTTTATTGTATTATTATTGTGTATGCAAAGCCGATGAAAACCTAGACCACTTATGCCTTGTGATGTTGTGATTGTTGTTTGATTTCTTGTTTTTGGGGTTTGCCATTGTTTCGGCACTTTTGTAATGTTATTCATTTTGGTTTTGCCATTGTTTGGGCACTTTTATAGTAGATAAGAAGTAGATTAGTTGTACTTTATTTCATATATCATGTAATCAAAAGCTTGGAATCAAATGGCGAAAGAATGAAGGATTTTGGACCAAAAGTAGCTGCTGGACACCTGCTGGGAAAATGCGATTTCCAGGAGATTGGTAAGGTATTTTTGGCTGAATTTTTTTGTGCAGGTCCACAAGACATAGGCCTACAACTTTTTCAACTGGGCCGAAGCATGAGGAGGTCATCTTCTAGGCCGTTTGGGCCTCCAAAGACAGAAAAACTGGGCTGACAGAATCATTTTTCATGTGCATTATGGGCCTTTACTTGCCCATGATTGTCTTGGGGCAAGTGGGAGCCCTCCGTGTGGTGGTCTCTAGTTGACTCTTGGTTCTTGTGATGGCTCACGAGACCAAGCATAGGATTTTCATCGGTTGAGGCTTTGCATATTATGGTTGTATGTTTGTTTGGTTGTTTTATGTATGTTGTGACTACATGTAAAACGAAAATTGTTTTCTTAAAACTTATAACGAAACATAAACCATTTTGAACTAAGTCTTATGATTTAGTTTAACTAAGTTTAAATATGATTTGAAACTTAAAAATCATTGTTTCCTAAATAACACTTAAACTAGTTAAGGTTGTTTATTTATTTATTGTATTGTCCAAACTTAATTATAATCCACTTAGGATTTATATTAGTCTTGAAAATGGGCAACTTGACACACATAAATTAAAACAATGATTAGACTTAAGTTAAGAAAATTTTTAACTTGTGCTACGAAGAATGAATGCATGCTTCTTTCGTACACGTTTTTTATCCACATCAAAACAGTTTACCCGTCAAAATTTAAGTCATGCCGTCCAATTATGAAAACACTTGCAATTACCTTTTGGCTATGGTCAGACCTAGGCTGAATTGTAACCCAGGGTGACTATTCTCTAGCGGTCAGACCCTGATATATTCTCACACGTTTTCAAATTGGATGACTTAATCGAGTTATGCTTGGTCAGACCTTGGACCCGAGGCAAAGATGGGACTAAACATGCCAGCTTGACACTAGTTGCTTGTTCACTAGTGCCATGAGTCCCATAAGGATCTAAGAGTTGTACATGTAATACAATTGGTGATCGTCGCCTACCAATTGAATCTACTATTGCTAGCAGATCAACTGATGTGATAGTAGAAGCACAATGTGGAATCTTAGCCTTTTTCGTAAATTAATTGTTTTAAATTCTAAACATGGGGTAGTTAATTTATAAAAGGATAATTATCGAAAATACTAAAAATGAACTTTGTAAATTCAATTAATGTATTAATGCAACACAATCCGTAAACAAGAGTTTGTTCTTTTCTTGTTAAAAGGACGAACTAAGTCGTTCTTTCCTTGTAAGAAAGAGACTTATTCCTATCCTTTTTCTTTATAAGGAAAAGCCATAATAGGAATATTTGAATTTTCCTAATTCTAATAAAACTCAAAGAACACCTACTCTAGAAATCGTGATGTCTTGTAAAAGTCAAAACGGTTAAGTATGGTTACACATCTTATTCTTTCAAGATTGTTTCATAACCCTAGTTTCGATTTTGAAACATTGAAGAAATATAATATATTTGGAAAACTAGAGAACACGTTTTCTATAGCTACCCAACTAAAATGAGTTTAGATAATTAGAAGCAGAAATAAAAATAAACCGCAAAGTGGTAAAGGCAATTACTAGCATGATTACCTAGCAGTTTGTCTTAACCCAATCAGCCTACTAAGGTCCTACATACCCTTGTGGTGAAGTAGACCAATAATGGAGGAAATGCATGCCTATTTTCAAGTTAAAATAGCAATGATGGCTAGCCCATCATCTATATGTTAGAACTTGATGCACTTTCTTGAATACCTAAGTACATGTTTACTAGTCAAAGTGACTCATATTAGCAATAATGTGTAGATATTCAATGAAAGATGGAAAGTATTACCACTCACTCTCCACTGGTGATGAAACACATGAAATGTTGTCTAATCCAGTGGGAGCTACGTGATTATATTACTGGTGACGAAACACATGTAATGTTGTCTAATCCAGTGGGAGCTGTAAGCTTTATTACCTTGCAAGTTGCCCATCTTATTTCCAAATTATCTTGAAATAATACATTAACTTTCCACATGTTGAGCATCATAGTTTATATAAGAACCATTGCATAAATTTTATAAGATAACTTGTCGCGTTCCTGATGTTGCTTCCTGAAATGTTATCTATAAACTTGTTGTGCATGATTCATTATTAAAACGATAAAGTTCTACATATCTATATTTTGATTTTGACTAAAAATCATATGTTATCTTAGACATTGTCATATTGCTCATACAAACAAACGAGCGTAGTGTTGTTTGTATACTCTCATGATGTTGTGCCATGCACAAGTGGGAGAAATCTTAATTATGTGCAAGGTACAACGTATA
Source organism: Artemisia tridentata subsp. tridentata (assembly GCA_021014915.2). Lineage (NCBI taxonomy): Eukaryota > Viridiplantae > Streptophyta > Magnoliopsida > Asterales > Asteraceae > Artemisia > Artemisia tridentata. Next base: position 359,781,737 of record CP139505.1, read on the forward strand.
ACAATATGACTAATGGTTTTTCTTGACTGCAAGGTAAGAAACTAAGATTCTACTAGGACTTCTACACATAAAATGTATGTTGCCCTTATTAGAACTATTATCAAGATAACATGAAAAGTTACTTCAACATATTCACTGAATTGTTTAGTAAATATGATTATGTTTTCTTGTAAAGTCATAATCATGAAGTATAAAATTAACTTGAATTTACTATTGAGGCCAAGTGTCGGCGCTCATGATTACTTTAGTTGAATATGTTTAGGTCTCTTGTAAAGACACAAAACATCAATTCCGTTAATTGTTGAAAGACTTATAACGTAAAGTAAGACGTTAATTGTTATGTCTTCTTGTTAAGACATGTACACTTACGACATATAATAAATGTTTATGTTTTCTAGTAAAAAACATGCACATGAAGTAAAGTATGCAGTAGGCTATAATTGATGCCATCTGGTTTGACTTGGTTGGCAGATATGTAAGCCAAAAGGTATAAGTTCATCTAATGAAATGTATGATAGTCTCACAATATCAGTCCTCATGGAATACCACGACCTTATGGTATGTGTTGGGAATTCTGCTAAGGACGAATTCTGCTGAAGGTTATTGCTGACGGAATCTGCTAAAGTGTTAGATTCTGCTGAAGAAGTGTTTCTGCGGAAGTAGAAATTCTGCGTAGTTGGTTTCTGCTGATATAAATATTCCGCATATTTTATTATTTGTTAGGATATGTACGAGCTTTATTAGGAAACGATTATGATTATCTTGTTTAGTTTTTAGAAGATACATTTCTTGTGAAACGGTTTAGGGTTTCTAGTGAAACGATTTTAGGGTTCCTTATCTATAAAAGGAACATATTTTTATGTATGATGTACAAATTAAGAAAAACAAGTTCTTAGTATTAATAAAAGATCCATAGAGGATCAATCGTTCTTAGTTATCTGTGTTCTTACTTGTGTTTAATTTCCGCTTTAGAATACAAGTATTAGAGACTTTCTATTAGTGTGTTTGTGATTACATAAACATTACTATCGATCCACGAGCGCTCAAAGATCTATCAAGGTCTTAGGTTCTACAAGTGGTATCAGAGCCTCGGGAGAGTCTCTGTGATACTAAGAACATCTTTTCTTTTACACCCTCTCAATCAAAACAACCAAAACAATGCCTGGATCAGACGATGGATCAGAAGTTAACAACAACCATAACACCACATCTTCATCTTTGCAACAACTCACTCTCACCAATAGCAATGCAAAGTTCCCATACCTCAAGAAGGAAGAGTATGAATTGTGGGCTATGAAGATGCAGAACTGGATCACAAATATTGATTGGAATCTTTGGGAAATTGTCAAAAAGGGAAATAGTTTGAAAAGGCACACCGAAGATGCTGATGGCAAGATTACCATCCTTGGTCCTAAAACTGCTGAAGAGTTTCTAGCCGTACAGAGAGAGCAAAAAGTTAGAACTATTCTCCTTCAGGCTATACCAGATGATCATATGGGTGACTTTCACTACATGCAGGATGCAAAGGACATCTGGATGGCCATCAAGGCTAGGTTTGGTGGGAATGATGAGTCAAAGAGGATGAGGAAATCAATGCTGAAACAGCAGTTTCAAGAATTCCAAGTCTCTGAGGAAGAAGGCATCCACAAGGGGTATGACAGGTTCCATAGGATTTTGAGTCAATTGAATCAGCTGAAGGCCAGGCCAGACAATGAGGATTGCAATGCAAAGTTCTTGCGATCTTTACCTCCATCTTGGCTGCAAGTGAGCATTGCACTCAAAGCTAAAGGTGGACTGGATATGCTGTCTTTTGATGATCTCTACAACAAGCTTAAAACTCTTGAGCCCGATGTTAGAAGTCCCATTCGTTCATCCACTCCTAGTTACTCAGCTTTTGTTAGCACCACCTCCAATAAGATGAATCAAGTTTCAAGCCCAAGCTCCTCAGCATCATCTTCCTACACCAACACCAGACCAAATTCACAACCTCAGTCTAGTGGTGTATTGGAAGATGTACTTCACTCTTTTGTTGCTAATTATGATCATCAGCAGCAACTTGCTTTTGAGGATTTTGATCAGATGGATCCTTTGGATTTGGAAGAGATGAACTTGAAGTGGCAGGTGGCCATGCTCACATTGAACGTCCAGAGGTTTGAAAAGAAGTCTGGGAGAAAGTTTGGTTACCAGGGAAGAGATCCAGCTAGATTTGACAGGATGAAGATCAAATGCTATACTTGTGGACAGATGGGTCACTTCAAACGAGAATGCAAGGATAGGAAGGCTGGTGATGAGGTTAGGTATACTACCTATCAGCAGAATCAAGTGGAAGCTGGGAAAGCTGGAGCTTTGGTTACTCTGGATGACCATGTTAACTGGAAGGCACATGAACCTGATAATGATGAAGCTTCTGGGCAGAGTGGATTGCTGGCAAGCTGTACTACAGAGGATCAACATGATCAAGTTGCCTTTATGGGCATCTCTTAGGTACATAATTATGTTTTTGGTTGTAGTGAAAGATATAATGAACTTAAGGAGGCATATGATGAATTGAAACCTAAATATAATGAATGTTATGTTGAAGTTGAGGCTTACAAACAGGCTTTAAAAACTAAAGAAAGACAACAAATTTGGTTTCAGAAGAATCAGACTGCCTATGAAGAAAAGATAGGGGTGTTAGAAAGAGACTTAGTGTGTACTACAAATGAATTAAAATGTTGTGAAAAGAAAAAGGCTACACTAGAGTTAGAGAACCAAGAACTACAAGAGAAACTAGAGAAGGAAGTAGCTAATCATAAAACTTGGTTAATATCAGGTGATAAGTTATCTAACTGTCTCTATAATACTCAACCTGTAAACTCTAGTATAGGTTTAGGTTTTAAAAAATATGTTGGTTTAGAGGCTAGGTTTGATATGGGTAAACCTACACCAGCAGGCTTAGCAAATTTTGTTAAAGAAGGAAAATTACATGCTGTGCCTGGACCTATTAGAGGAGAATTCATGCCCACTACCAACACCACCACAGACTTTGATGGATCACACCATCTTTATGGCAAAAAGTCAAGTGACTTGCCAGACCCTGATTCTAATTCTACTGACTTTGTCTTTTGTTCTTCTAGTGACAAGTCCTCTGACCAAGGGTCAACTACCAGTTGTGATTCAAGTGAAAAGTCAGACCTTCCCAAGACCTCACCCAAGACTTCACCAAAACCTACACCCAAGATTCCCTACAAGTCTGTTAGAGTTGCTGCTGAGGAATCAAAGTCCAAGACAGTTTCTTCTGAAGACTTGTCTTTTAATTCTTTGAAAAACAATGTTTTTAATTCTGTCAAAAACAATCCTGTTAATGTTAGTGGTTTGAATAATCTTGCATGTAATGGAACATCTTTCACTTTTAATAAATCTTCTAAAAAGAAGAAATGCTTTGTGTGTGGAAGTAAATTTCATTTGATTAAGGATTGTAATTTTCATGAGCAAAGATTGGGTGTATGTAGTGGTCAAAATAAACCTAGACCAATGTGGAATAATGTTAAGGATATACCACCATATGTTCCACAAGCAACTCATAAGTCCAGCAATTCTGCTGATAGACATTCTCCATCTGCTGGGAGAAGACCTGTTGCTAGACCATATGTGAGACCAACTAGTTCATACTTTCAGAATGGTTATTGGCCTGGATTTATTGACCCAATGTATGTGGGTAGGGGATATTGGGATACTGCTGTTAAGCCCTCAGCAGGTTGTTTTTGGACTAAAAAGGGACCTAATTTTCATAGCAGGTCCAAGAACAATGGTGGATCTTATACATCTACATGGCCTAACTCTTATGATCCACAAGGCAGGCTCAAGTCAGCAATGACTTGAGTCTCCAAAGTGTACTTATATTTTGTATATTTTTGTTGTTGTTGTAGGATCATCCTTTGAAAAGTAAAGAAGTAGGCATAGTAGATAGTGGTTGTTCCAGGAGTATGTCAGGAAACATAGAGATGATGCATGATTTTGTATCCATTGAAGGAGGAGGCAATGTAACTTTTGGTGGAGGAGATGGTAGAATCACTGGGAAAGGAACCATCCGAACACCTAATTTCGACTTTGAGAATGTGTATTATGTGAAGGAACTACAACATTTCAACTTGTTCTCAGTATCAAAAATTTGTGACACCAAGAACAAAGTATTCTTCTCTGAGGATGAATGTCTTGTGCTCTCTAAAGACTTCAAACTTCCAGAAGATACAACAATTCTGCTGAGAGTTCCCAGAAGTTACAATTTATACACATTCAATTTGAATGATGTTCAACCTGAAGGTGACTTAACATGTTTGGTGGCTAAAACATCCCTGGACGAGTCTACAAAATGGCATAGAAGGATGGCTCATGTGGATTTCAAGACCATTAACAAGCTTTCTAAACTTGGTCTAGTTCATGGACTTCCTTCCAAAGTCTTCACCAATGAGCACAATTGTGTTGCCTGCAACAAAGGAAAGCAACACAGAGCCTCATACAAAGCCATTACTGCTGTGAGAACTATCTCTGAACCTCTTCAGTTGCTGCATATGGATCTCTTTGGTCCAACTCAAATCAGAAGTATTGATCACAAGTACTTCTGCCTGGTAATCACTGATGACTATAGCAGGTTTTGTTGGGTATTCTTTTTGAAAACTAAAGATGAAACATCTCCAATTTTAAAAGAATTCATTACCCTTGTTGAAAACCAGCTAAACAAAAAGGTTAAAGGTATTAGGTGTGATAATGGGACAGAGTTCAAAAATGTTGTTTTAATAGACCTCTGTCAGTCTAAAGGGATAAAAAGGGACTATAGCAATCCAAGAACCCCACAGCAAAATGGGGATGCTGAAAGAAAGAATAGGACCTTAATAGAGGCAGCAAGATCCATGCTTGCAGACTCTAAATTACCCACTATGTTCTGGACTGAAGCAGTAAGCACTGCTTGTTATGTTTTGAACAGGGTATCCATCACTAGACCTCATTTCAAGACACCTTATGAACTTCTCACTGGGAAAGTTCCTGATATTCATTATCTCAAACCTTTTGGATGTCAAGTGACCATTTTGAACACTAGTGATCCACTGGGAAAGTTTGATGAGAAAGTTGATGAGGGGTATATTGTAGGTTATTCAGCACATAGTAAGGCTTATAGGGTATATAATTTAAATGCTAAAAGGATTGAGGAGACCCTTAACCTGAGATACCTAGAAGACAAGCCTAATGTTCAGGGTCAAGGTCATGCTTGGTATTTTGACCTGGATTACTTAACTGATTACTTGGGCTATACTAGATATGTTGCTAACCAATCTGCAGGTTCTCAAGAGTCTCCCACTAACAATGCAGGTACCCTGGATGATGACTCCGATCGTGAGTCTGAGCATGATGAACAAACAATTGTTGTACCTTCTTTTTCTCCTAACCATTTTGCAGGTGATAGCTCTAAAGCAACTTCTGATGAGATTGAAGATGAGTCACACTATGCAGAGGACCTTGCTAGACTCAAGAAGCAGGAGCATGCAGCCAATCAAGAAGCTGAAAGACTTGGTGTGGAGTTAGCACAACCAGTCAGTGGAAACCAGGATTCTGCTGATAGTTCTCCTGTTTCCCCTGACATCACCAATTCTGCTGATAGTTCTCCTGAAGGTTCTCCCATTTCTCCTAGTGTGTCCACAGATTTTGAAGAGCTATATACACGTTTTCCAAGTCCTTCTGATCTTGGGAATCACCAACCCAAAGCTGGAATCTTCAACTCAGCCTTCTATGACAGTGATTTTGGACCCAATGTGAACAATCTTGACACCACAATTGATGTCAACCCCAATGCTACCAAAAGGATCAACATTGCTCATCCCCAATCCAATATTCTTGGTGATCCTCAAGCACCTGTTAGAACTAGAGGTACTGTGACAAGTTCTAAGTATGGGCAAGTTGCTTTTCTTTCCTATGTCTCAAATCAGCAAAGGGACAATCACACAGACTTTAAGCATTGTCTGTTTGCTTGTTTTCTTTCTCAAGTGGAGCCAACCAGTGTTGCTCAAGCTCTTGAAGACTCAAGCTGGCTTGAAGCAATGCAAGATGAGATGCAACAATTCAAGAATCAGCAGGTTTGGATATTGGTACCACTACCTGAAGGGAAGATTGCCATTGGGACAAAATGGATTTTGAAGAATAAAAGAGATGCAAGGGGTATTGTGGTTAAAAACAAAGCAAGATTGGTGGCTCAGGGGTTCAGACAAGAGGAAGGAGTTGATTATGATGAAGTCTTTGCTCCAGTAGCTAGAGTTGAGGCCATTAGAATCTTCTTGGCCTATGCTTCTTATATGGGTTTCCTGGTATATCAGATGGATGTGAAAGGTGCTTTTCTGTATGGTGAAATTGAAGAGGAAGTGTATGTCACTCAACCCAAAGGTTTTGAAGACCCAGATAATCCAAAACATGTTTACAAGGTTGTAAAAGCTCTCTATGGACTACATCAGGCACCAAGAGCTTGGTATGCTAGGCTTTCTGCATTTCTGCTGAAGCATGGATACAGAAGAGGTGCCATTGACAAAATACTCTTCATTAAGAAGAATTCCAGAGACATCATTCTTGTGCAGGTTTATGTGGATGACATTATCTTTGGCTCCACTAAAGCAGCTTGGTGCAGGGAGTTTGAGGAATTGATGAAGGGAGAGTTTCAGATGAGTGCCATGGGGGAGCTTACTTTCTTTTTGGGTCTACAAGTTCAGCAGAAACAAGATGGTATCTTTATCAGTCAGGATAAATATGTGAAAGATATCTTGAAGAAGTTTGATATGGAAAATGTCAGAACTGCCACTACACCTTATGAAGCTCCAAAACCAAAGAACAATCTTGAACCAGATCCTGCAGTGAATGTTCACCTATATAGATCCATGATTGGGTCATTGATGTATTTGACAGCTTCAAGGCCTGACATTACATTTTCTGTGAGTGCTTGTTCTAGACATCAGGTCACTCCACTTACTTCCCATTTGAATGCAGTAAAAAAGATCTTCAAGTACCTCAAAGGCCAACCCAACTTAGGTCTTTGGTACCCAAAAGAGTCTCCTTTTAAGTTGGAAGCTGATGCGCGTGATGTGTCGTTGCGGTTTAGCAGTTTTAATGCCTACTCAAGTTTTAAATTTATATTTAGCCGACTTATCAATAACACACACACTTAACGAGCAGTGTACCCGGTCAGTATGAAGATAATGGTAAGTAGAGTGTCGATCACTAAGAGTGGAACGTATTATCTAGTTATTCTAATCAGTATTTTAATATCCTAACGCAAGGGGGTTTCAGCCTGAGAGACTGGCACGATTTGTTGTAATTAAATAATAGAATAAACCAATAGGCACGAATCAGCAAGTAGCACACACGTACACAGATAGATACTAGAGACAATAAGAGGGCTGTCCTTATGATTAAGTAGATTGTCACTTGTTTTTTGATAGCTTTATATGAAGTGTATGTAATTAACCCTTTCTCGTTGGTCCTATTCTTATCGGCGAGTAAACCCTTAATGATTACTTATGTCTAAAAGTTATTCCTAAGTGATCAATTTAGAAACAACCGTGGGAGCCACATCTTGTCCCGCAGTCAAATGCCCGCAAGCCACTAATAAACACAGAGGTTATCAATGCACTAATAAGTAGTAACCAAAGACATCAACATATAAACTTTAATTGATGGGAAAGCAAGTATTAAAGGGAGTGCAATCTTTCCGTTGTCACATTACACAAGCCACCAATCCTGATGAATTAAAGTTTGCTAACACAATAAAACAAAACTACTTAATGAATTAAATACATGCAGCACCTTCTTACAGCTCTTGTATCTTCGATTTAGGTGTGTCTTGTGCTGCCTCCTTGACTGAATTCGTCCTTTTGCTCTGCTGTCCGAACTTTGGTTTTAGGGTTTCGAACTCCAACTCTTCAACTCCTCTGGTCCACGGGGTATTTATAGTTTCTGTCTGAGGGAAGATGCGGCGCATCTACAAAGTAGATGCGGCGTATGTACTTAACTTCGCGTGGGGTCCAAGATTATAATATTCAGGAATATTCGTACACCGCCAGAAGATGCGGCGTAACCCTTGATTAGATGCGGCGCATGTCCTCTTGTATCTTGGATCGTATCTGGTGATATCTTGATAGAGATGCGGCGCATGTTGATAGTGAGATGCGGCGCATCTGGAGCAGAATTGACTTGATCTTGTCCATGTCAGTAGACTTTCACTTTATGCACGTTTTGCTCCGTTATTAGTCCAAAATCGCTAAGTTTCACCAAATGCTTGTTTTTACCTGAGAATTACAAAAGTAAACGATTAAGTATCAATCCTCATACATAATATAGTAAAACAAGTCAAATTATTAGGATAAATGATAGTAATAAAATGTACTTATTTGAGTTCATCAAATATCCCCCCACTTGAACTTTACTTGTCCCCAAGTAAACCTTAAAATTTCATTTATGAAAATGTATCCTAAAAGATGTTAGGATTTATTTTTATATTTAAGCATGTATTCGTTTATTTCATAATCACACAACTAAACACTTAACGAATTAGAAGTAAAATAAAATAAGTCGATAAAAGCAAATCTAATCGTTTAACTGTCCAGTCGCGACGAATATTCTATCATAAGCTTGGCAAGTATACACATCTCCACCACTAAAGCTAAGGAATAACAAGTCTAAAGCGGTAAAAAGGGTTTTTTAGGCTTAAGGGTTAATTATTCTTAATCACTATCGATCTCAAATTCCAGAAAAGGCGACAAAATCACAAATACATGATCGAATCCACGAACACGATACTTGCAATTGCTCAAATCCTTAACTCGAATAGGCTAAAGATAGGTCCAAACTTCACCAATAATAATATATCAAAAAGGGCGACAAAATCATAAATACATAGCCGAATCCACGACTACGATACTTAAGATTGCTCAAATCCCTAATCTCAATAAATCAAAGGTTCGGTTGGATAAAGAACAATACAGGGTATGGATAACATTTGGGATATAAATTGGTGTAAAAATAAAAATAAACAAAACAAAACAAATAAATTAAAATCCTAAGTGTGGTTAATCACTATCCCAACCATCCCATGAATAAGACTCATATCATTGAATAACTCACGCTTTAACACTTGAAACACACGCTTTAGGTAGACACGAATTATACTCAACAAAATCTTAATCAAAGAATAAACCTTAATTGGCGTTCCCATAACTGCCAATTCCCATTCAATCCATAGATATAATACAACAAATAGTGGTGATATCGACCACTTACATAACTCTACATCGTTGGCTTAAAATAAACATCCAACTCTTTTTTTCTTTCTTTCTTTTTTTTTTCTCATTTTTTCGATTTTTTTTTTTTTTTTTTTTTTTTTTTTTTTTTTTTTTACTTGAAACATAAACATAGATGTGTAAAATTTCACCACATCACTACAACTTTCTTTTCCGGATAATTTTTTCATACTTTTCATACTTTCAGAAATAACGGTAATAGTGAAAGTAGTAAACACACGAAAAATAAACTCAAAAATATACAATATTTACTTTCACTCCAATTTGCATTATGCAATTTCCCGACCTAACCATAGATAATGAATTACGCACGCGAACACAGGTAATGTAAGGAAACACACTCTGCCTATAGCAATTAACCAACCACGGATTCTAATCTACAGGGTAGGCTAAGGTTTAAGGTGTAACGAAACATTTTAAACATAGGTGTAAGAAACGAAAGGAATGGCTCTGAGTGTTTTTCTAGGGGTATCTTACTCTAAAAATGAGAGTAACAAAAGGTTTTATACGGGGGTTAACTAACCAGTGTAGTTAGCTAATAACACATAACATATAAAGGCTATTTGGTGTAATCCTAGAATTTTACCAATTTAGACAAGTCATTCCAATTATATAAATAATACTCATTATGGTGGTCTCGAATAGTATACAAGCCAAGTTCTAAAGTTTACAAGTCACCGGCACACTCATAGATTTGTGAATTTTGAAAAATCACAATTTTTGAAAATAACGTCTTGTGTGCAGTTATGTAACTTAGATCTTAAACAAAAACATGCTAAAAAATTTTTAAGTTTGATATATTAAGCACATTTTAAGCATAATTTTTGAAAAAGTAGGACAAGTAATTGTTAAGTGTTCTAATTCTCCAATCCCCCCACTTAAGTTAAACAACGTCCTCGTTGTTTGTATAAAAGGTTAAAAACTGGAAATAAAAGAATTAGAACGGAAAAACTCCCCTGAGATTTGCTCGGTATGATCCTCCATTTGTATATGAGCAAAAATCAACTTCTTGTGGATTAGAACGTTAAAGCTTCATACTTGATGTATCCACAGGAAATCCAGGAAACTATAATACCACCAACACTTTAAAACACACCTAAGATAAGAAAGGTTCAACTTGCATAATACATTAGTAGTTAGGAAAAATAAAACTTAAAAATTAAAACTGAAAATCATCAGGTCAGTCGATGCGCCGTATCTTATTGAAGAAGATACGCCGTATCGAGCCTGGAATAAATACGGATCAGAATAAAGATGCGCCGCATCCTTAACCAGGGATGCGCCGCATTAAAATAAACTGATAAATAGTTTTAAAGTCGGAAAATAAAAATGCAGAAAAATAAAATAAGATATGACCATTGCAGAGGATGCGTCGCATCTCAGGACTGAGATGCGCCGTATCTTCGTGCGGCCTGGACTGACTCGACACAGAAAACAGAATAATAAAAGATAAATCCGGGTTGTCTCCCGGTAAGCACTTGTCTTTATTCCAGAGTCTTCAAGTTAGACTCACGTTCAGCTCTTTAGTATCGATCATTGAAGGAGTCGGAAACATCACGCTCCTTCATCCCCAATTTAGTAATATTGAACACTCCTTGCTCGTCCTTAATTTCCACGCCGTTCTTCTTTAATATCTGTATAAACAAAGTCCTGTCCCTTTCGGGCAGAGATGACAAAATGATAGACGGGAAATTCTTATTATCATACAGGCACAAATAAGCAAGGTGGGGTGGTAGTTCAATAAACACATCATTATTCAAATTCGTTTTCTCAACTATTCTCCTACGTTTATTAATTACTACACAATCATACCACTCATCATCAGAATCACTAACAATATCGCGTCTAAGTTCCGTAGGTACATTAAGGTCAATGAATTCCTCAAAGTCTTCATGATTAGGATTAGTTGAGTTGTTTTGAATCAATGTTTCTCCCATAAGTCTAGCTTCAAGATCGAGGTCCATACGCTCTCTTAATCCTAGCACATAAACACCTCTAATTATGCTTTTAACCGGATCTTGGCACTTATAGACTAGTTTATTATTCCCTACCCTTAATGAAATTTTTCTCTTAAACACATCAATCTTAGCATGGGCAGTAGACAAGAAAGGTCTTCCGAGGATTAAAGGAATCTTAACATCCTCGGGCATGTCTAGTATAATAAAGTCTACGGGAAAAATAAACTGCTCAATCTTAACTAGCACATTATTAGCAATCCCTTCAGGTCGTTTTACTGTTTTATCAGCCAATTCAATAAGTAATTTAGTTGGTGCTAATTTTCCTAGTCCTAGGGTAGCGAATGTCTTAAGAGGCATAACACTAACACTAGCTCCTAAGTCAGCCAACACATTATTGAAAGATATATTATTAATAGAACAAGGTAGAGTAAAACTTCCTGGGTCTCTTTCTTTATGAGGCAAGGCATTTGAATCGGTTGCAGGGCTCTCTTCTTTCATTGTTGCCTTGATCTCCTCTTCAATTTTTGTCTTCTCTTTTAGTAGTCTCCTTAAGCTGATTGAAGAGTTAAAGAAAAATTCGGGTCTTGCTCCATCATTACCATTCATCGACCTTCTAGATATATTAGGAGTGACTTCTTCAGTGGTGCTTATTGCCTTGACATGATCTCTTGGATTTGTTTCAGTTGAGCTTGGTAAACTTCCATATCCCCTTTCTTGAAGAACTTTGCTCATTTGACCAATTTGCTGTTCCAATGCTTTGATCGAAGCTCCTTGATTTCTTGTAGTAGTGTCTGTTGAAGCTCGAATTTCCTTGATCATAGCAGTATTCTCTTCATGTCTTTTAGCAGCATCGGCCATAATTTGCTTTAAAGTATCATCTAAAGTCTGCCTCCTCTCTTGATAAGCGGGATTGAAGTTGTTCTTTTGATAGAATCCCGGACTAGCTTCCCTAAATCTTGCTGAAGGTCGGAACGGTTGTCCAAATTGGGTGTAATAAGCTTCTTCAAACGTCTCACTTTCATTCTTGTTCGGGCAATCTTTAGTGTAGTGAGGTCCTTCGCACTTTTCACATCCAACTTGGGCAGCATATGCTCTTTCATCTCGCTTCTTCATCTCTCTACTAATTTTATCCAATTGAGCTTGAATAGCGGCAATCCCGTCAAAATTAGTGCTGCTCTTAGATCTAGTAGAGGTCCCATCGTGCCATTTCTGAGAATGATCAGCAGCTTCTTGGATCGCTTTCCTAGCATTAGTTGCGCTCATCTGAGGTACAGCTCCCTTAGCATCCAAAATCTGTCTTGTAGGCACGTCCAATCCCTGATAAAACAATATTATTTCCTGCATAGGGGTTAGATAGTGTTGAGGACATTTTATCAATAAATCTTTAAATCGTTCCCAAGCTTGATAAAGGGTTTCATCAGGCTCTTGCTTGAAACTATTGATAGCCTCCATCTTCTTAGCAGTCTTAGCAGGTGTGGACAATATCTCTTCAGGAATTTGCTCTTCAAACCTTCCCACGTAGTGATTGAACTAGCAGGTTCATTCCTTAGCCACTTGTTAGCAGCTCCTTTTAGTGAGATTGGGAAGATTCTTAGCATGAGTTGATCGGTATTGACACTTTCTGTAGTAAACAAATCTGCAATCTCCAGGACCTTTTCAACATGCTCATTAGCATCCTCTTGTTCCGTCCCACTGAAAGCATTCTCTCTGAGCTCTTTGAGAAATTGTCCCTTCAACTCAAATTTTGACTTGTCATCAAACTTTGGTCTAGCAACTCCTGAAGTGTAATCAGCACGGGTATTGTTCATGTATTCCTCCATAGTAGTGTTTTCGCCCATTGTTTCTGTTTCAACTTCCTCTTTTTCTTCAGAAAAGTAATCAAGCTCGAGTGAACTTGAAAGATCAAAGCTTCTTGTGTTGAAAAGCCTCTTAAGCGAATGCAGGGCTCGTTCAGGATCTTCGAAAGGTTGAATCAAGTTCCTCGTAGAACTCCTGGTCATGCACTTCCTGAAATCAATCACAAAAGCATCGGTAGGGTATGCTCGAGAAAGTAATATATCAGATAATTAATAACGAAAACGGAATACGAAAAATTAAAGTTACTGATATCTGCAGACGATGCGCCGTATCCAAAAAGTTGGATACGCCGTATCTTATAATCGTTAAAATTAAATCAGACTTTATTCGGAAAATAGATACGCCGCTTTAGAATTTAAGAATGCGCCGTATCGAATTAATTAATCAAAAATCAACTTATCTAATTAAAATTAAATGCGTCGTATTAACGAAAGTTAATGCGCCGTATTTTCGTTACGTTTAAAAAATAAAGATTTTTGATTCAGTAAGATGCGCTGTATCGACAGAGATCGATACGCCGTATCTGTTTAATAATTCGCAAACTGTTTTTAATCAAAATAATAGATACGCCGTATCTACGAAAGCAGATGCGTCGTATGGCGTGAATGTTTAGAAAATTTTTTTATCAAAAACAGATACGCCGTATCTGCAAAAGCAGATGCGTCGTATTACTTTATCGCTTAGAAAAAAGTTTCTTATTAAAAACAGATACGCTGTATCTTGGGGAAAAGATGCGTCGTATCGAATTAATTAAACGCGTTGTATTAAAAAAAATTAAACGCAATACGCCGTATCTGAGAGATCAGATGCGCCGTATCGTTTGATTTAGCACAGTACAACGATAGCAGAACAGAAAAGTACGAAAAATAAAAACAAAAATTTAAACACACAAACGAAAATAAACACACAAAAATAAAAAGAAAACAATTAACACACAATACAACAAATATGCAAAATAGTACAATGATGCAATTAATCTAATAAAAAGAAAAAAAAAACTAATTAAAATACTAATCAAATTAACAGATAATAACAATTCACTCCCCGGCAGCGGCGCCAAAAACTTGATGCGCGTGATGTGTCGTTGCGGTTTAGCAGTTTTAATGCCTACTCAAGTTTTAAATTTATATTTAGCCGACTTATCAATAACACACACACTTAACGAGCAGTGTACCCGGTCAGTATGAAGATAATGGTAAGTAGAGTGTCGATCACTAAGAGTGGAACGTATTATCTAGTTATTCTAATCAGTATTTTAATATCCTAACGCAAGGGGGTTTCAGCCTGAGAGACTGGCACGATTTGTTGTAATTAAATAATAGAATAAACCAATAGGCACGAATCAGCAAGTAGCACACACGTACACAGATAGATACTAGAGACAATAAGAGGGCTGTCCTTATGATTAAGTAGATTGTCACTTGTTTTATTGATAGCTTTATATGAAGTGTATGTAATTAACCCTTTCTCGTTGGTCCTATTCTTATCGGCGAGTAAACCCTTAATGATTACTTATGTCTAAAAGTTATTCCTAAGTGATCAATTTAGAAACAACCGTGGGAGCCACATCTTGTCCCGCAGTCAAATGCCCGCAAGCCACTAATAAACACAGAGGTTATCAATGCACTAATAAGTAGTAACCAAAGACATCAACATATAAACTTTAATTGATGGGAAAGCAAGTATTAAAGGGAGTGCAATCTTTCCGTTGTCACATTACACAAGCCACCAATCCTGATGAATTAAAGTTTGCTAACACAATAAAACAAAACTACTTAATGAATTAAATACATGCAGCACCTTCTTACAGCTCTTGTATCTTCGATTTAGGTGTGTCTTGTGCTGCCTCCTTGACTGAATTCGTCCTTTTGCTCTGCTGTCCGAACTTTGGTTTTAGGGTTTCGAACTCCAACTCTTCAACTCCTCTGGTCCACGGGGTATTTATAGTTTCTGTCTGAGGGAAGATGCGGCGCATCTACAAAGTAGATGCGGCGTATGTACTTAACTTCGCGTGGGGTCCAAGATTATAATATTCAGGAATATTCGTACACCGCCAGAAGATGCGGCGTAACCCTTGATTAGATGCGGCGCATGTCCTCTTGTATCTTGGATCGTATCTGGTGATATCTTGATAGAGATGCGGCGCATGTTGATAGTGAGATGCGGCGCATCTGGAGCAGAATTGACTTGATCTTGTCCATGTCAGTAGACTTTCACTTTATGCACGTTTTGCTCCGTTATTAGTCCAAAATCGCTAAGTTTCACCAAATGCTTGTTTTTACCTGAGAATTACAAAAGTAAACGATTAAGTATCAATCCTCATACATAATATAGTAAAACAAGTCAAATTATTAGGATAAATGATAGTAATAAAATGTACTTATTTGAGTTCATCAGAAGCATATAGTGATAGTGATTATGCTGGTGCAAATCTGGATAGGAGATCCAGAACTGGAGGTTGCCAATTTCTTGGAAGAAGATTGATTTCTTGGCAATGCAAGAAACAAACTATTCTTGCTACCTCATCTACTGAAGTAGAGTATGTTGCTGCTGCCAATTGTTGTGGACAGGTTCTTTGGATACAAAATCAATTGTTGGATTATGGGTTTAATTTCCTGAACACCACAATCTTTATTGATAATCAAAGTACCATATGCATTGTCAAAAATCCAGTTTTTCATAATAGAACTAAGCATATTGAAATCAGGTATCATTTTATAAGAGATGCATATGAAAAACATTTGATTAAGGTGGTTAAGATTCACACAGATGATAATGTGGCAGATTTATTGACTAAGGCTTTTGATGGACCTAGGTTTCAACACTTAGTTGTCCATATTGGGATGGTTAACCCTTAACTGCAAAGTTTGAGGGGAGGCATAGGCCTCAGGGGAGGCATATGCCTCAGGGGAGGATTGTTGTTGTAAAACTTGTAGTATTTTGTAGATTATGTTTGCTATTTGCTAACACACTAACCATCTAATGTACTTTAAGTTTTGTATGGTTTGGTTTGTTTGCTGTTATGTGTCTGTTTTGCAGAATGCCTTGATGTGTAGTTGCTGATCTTAAGTTGCAGTTCACCAAGATTGGTTAAATGGGAAATGGTCAAGTAAGCTTAAAGATTGTTTCTGCTGAATGGAAGTGCTGAAGCACAGTTCAAGTGACAATCATTGATAGATAAAAGAGAAGTTGTTCATTCATTCAAAGAAATTATAGCATACAAACAACTTCAAATTGAAATAAAAGACCATTCCTATACAAAATAACCTGCACAGACTCTAGATCCTATCATCATGGTTTCAAAAGATGTTGGAGATGCATGACCAGGAATGAAGATGCTGAAGAACCTAGTTTTATATCTTTGGTCCTTGGCAAAATCTCATCATCAACTACTCCATTTTACCCTTTCCTTTTCCGGTCACCTCTGCACCCTTGCTCTTTCCTTTGCCTCTATGGTATGAAACACCAGACCTTGGAGCAGGAAGACCAATAACCACCTCCCTTGTCACTGGAAGTGGTGGATTTCTGGTGTGTGGCCTAGGTTGGGGTTGTGAAGGTTGGGGACTCTCTTCACTTGTTGTTGCTGCTTCCCTCTCCTCTTCCTCTCTCACCAATCTATTGAAGATTGGCTCTAGACGCACTGTGGAATCATCAGAGCCCCTAGATGAATCATTTGGATTCACCACACTATCATCTTCAGATGAAGGGAGAAAGGGGGACTTCAAAGGACGAGCTTCATCTTGATAGGGGTATCGAAATAACGGATGACTATCCTCAGTGGATGATGATGATGATGGAGTTTTGGGTGGGTTGTTTGGTCTGCTTGATGAGCCCACATCATGTTTTCTTTTTCGGGCTTGTTCTTTGGTAAGACCATACCTTCTACGGGAAGGTCGTGAGGATGATTGGGAGGCTTGGTGTTTTGGTAGTGATTGGGGAATGTTATCTCCTGAGTCTGCTGATGACTCAGAGGTGAGATCAATTACTTCTGGCTGGTTGTTCATGGTGTTGATGATTGATTTTGGTTGAATGAGGGCTTGATGGTAAGTTGGGGTTAATTGATTTGTGCGGATTGTGATTTGGGGTTATTTTATAGGCGAAGTCAAGGGTTGATGGTAATTAATGCGAGTTGGGTGACACAGTAAAACTCAAGATCTTTGCTGAAGGTATTATTACACTTGAGTTGATTCTGCTGATTGACTCTCCATCAGCAGATTGACCGTTATTTCTGCTGAAGAGTTAATTTTGAATGATGGAGTTACTTTACACGTCAGATCCAGTCAACAATTAGTTTCGATATTTTTGACCATAATTGGGTAACTTCTATTTATAACCTACTTCATATAATCTTCGCCCAAAACAACTTATTCCCTCTTCAAGCAATTTAAACCTATTTTCCATTCCCTTGTTTCATCACCTATCTCTCGCAATTTCTTCAATGGAGGCACTACAATTTAAGAAGGATCACAACAAATTTGCTTTTCTGGGAAAAGCAAAGGGACATGAAATGTATGAACCTATGGTGGATTTCTTGAAGCGTTCCAAGATTCACTTTGCATTGACTCATTATCCAGATGTGGTACATGAATCTTTGGTCAAGCAATTTTGGGCATCTGCTGAGAAACGTTCTAATACAGAGATTGTTGCAATGATTGATGGAGCAGAGTATGTGGTGACTGAGTCGTTGATTAGGACAAGATTGCAACTGGATGATGAAGGTGGTGTCTATCACACCAACACTGGTGAGATACTTGCTGGGCTGAGAGCTGCTGGTTATCAAAGTATGGATACAGTTATGTGGCTCAAGAACAAGTTTTGCCCTATGTGGAGGTTTTTGGTGCACACATTGCTTCAGTGCATCAGCAACAAGTCTGGAGGATGGGATCAATTCTCTACCCAATTGGGTTGTGGTATAGTATGTCTATCACAGGGTTTAACTTATAATTTCTCTAAGTTTATTTTTGATAACATGGTTGAAAATATTCAAAAGAAAAAGCATAAGTTTCTCATGTACCCTAGGTTTCTTCAAATAATTTTAGACATAAACACCCAAGATAGAGGCCATTATCCCATAGGAGCCCTTAGTGCTAAATTGTTTGCTTCCATGAAAACTCACTATGTTGGGGCACATCACCCTCTGCTACCAGCTATGTTGCCATATGGCAATAATGATGCTGATGAGGGTAATGCTGCTGGTACTCCACCATCTCCCAATGCTGCTGATGATGGTACTCCATCATTTCCAAGTGTTACTGCTGATGGTAATCCATCAGTGGAAAGGGATGAGGGTCCTTCCACAACTGCTGAAGCACCAATTGTTTCTCATGACCAACCTACACCTTCACCTTTACATGTTTCACCCTGTCCTAGTCCAACACCAACTCATGAAGCTCCTGATGAGCTTGTTCCTGAGGTTGAGGAGACACTTCAGTCTCTTGACACTCATGTGCCTACACCTCTTGAATATGAGACTACCAGACTGTCCACACCTAGCCCTATTAGAGAACCAATTGATGATAGTTCTCCTACTTTTGAGCATATTACTGTTTCTTCTGAAAGGCCCAATGAAGCTCCCTTTACCACTGAGAAATCTGCTGGTGGAGCTGAGGACCCTATTACTCTCACTTCTCTATATAATTTGCTCAACAGGAATGTTCAAGAAGTTGAGAAGTTGAAGAAGGAGCTCAAAGATACCAAATCCTCACTTGGAGGTGAGATTGTGGTGTTGAAAAAGAGGGTTCAGGAGTTAGAAGATCAACTTGGGCAGAAAAAGAAAAGGAAGTTTGTGTTTGCCTCTGATGAAGAGCAGGAGGATATTTATTTGGATCATCTTGATTTATTGGCTGAAGCTGCTCAGCAGACTCATACTTCTTCACCCAAAGCTGCTGACTCATCACAACCAACAGAGCAGATCAAGTTCTATAGAAAGAGGGGAAGTCAGTATTTGAGCAAGGATTCTAAGATGCCAAGTTTGAATGTTGTTCAAGAACAAGTTGATGCTGAAGTATTTGTTGCTGGGAGATCTTTTGTCTTGAATCCTGATGCTGAGGTTTCTTCTATACATGTTGAAACTACCACTCAACATGTTTCTGCTGATGCTTCTATAGGTGTTTCTTCTGAGAATATTGACAGAGTTCCTATTGTTGATATCTCTCATAATGATTCTTCTAATGAGCCTGCTACTCAAGTTACAAGTGTTGACCTCTCTGGTAATGTGCAAGGAGTGATGGTTGATGAAGATCTTGGTACAGATATTGTGAGTGACAAAGAAAGGAAGGAGCAAGCTAGACTGGTGAAAGAGTATGAGGATATGATGAAGAGTCAAGCTTTGGTACATAAGATGACAGCTCAGTTTACTGCAAATTTGCCTCCTGAAAGGCAAAGAGAACTGGATGAGCAATCAGTTCATTTTATTAATGAACAATGGGACTCTTATACTCTACAAGATGCTTCCAATTCTACTTTGGCTCAAAGCATCTTGGGAGCTGCCTTTGATAGTGACAACTTTGCTGCACAAATGGTGGCTCTTGGTCAACAAAAGAAGAAAGCTGCAGCAGAAAAGAGAAAGGCTATTGCTACACAGAAGGCCAAAGCTAAGAGAGATAAAACCCAGACTGAGGCACAAACGAAGAATTATATGAGAAATGTGGTTTATCATCAATATACTTCTGTATATAACTCTGCTTTGACCAAGAAGCAAGTCTGGGCCTTACCTGAATCTGACTTGCATCAAATATATAATCAGATTATGAAGGCTATTCACTCACCTCCTACTCAATTGAAGAGGCCTACTGCATGTATGGATGCTCCAGAAGCTAAAAGGATCAAGACAGTTGAGCTTGGTACTTCATCTTCTGGTGATAAAGACCAGCTGCACACTCAAGCTGTTTCTGCTGAGGCAACTCCTGAAGGCAACCAATCTGCTGAACAAGAAGGATCACTTATTTCCAACTACAATGCAGATCTGGTGAGGAAAGCTGAACTAGAAGCTGCTGAGGCTAGAAAGGCCAGAGAAGCTACTGAGAAGTTGCATGAAGCAGGTGGTTCTATTCCTACATCTTCTATTCCTCCTGAAGATGCTTCTGGTGCATCTGAAAATGTTAGTCCTATGGGGATATATATACCTAGAAGGAGGAAGAAAAGGATGGCACACAGAAGACATATTGCCATCAGAAGATCAGTGAGATTAGCTAGGAAGCAGGTTTCTAAAGCACATAAGTCTCACAAGGGGAGTTCTTCTAAGCATGTGGATCTCAAGGCTGCTGATACAACCTTTATCAAAGTGGGTTCTTCTGAGACATTTCCTGAGGGTTCTCACAATGTGTTGGTCAAATGGACATTGACAGATGGACAGATTAATACCATCTATAGGCAAGATCATTCCTATATGGAGTTTACTTTCTTGCAAGAAATACTTCACTTGGTGGATAGGCAAGATTTGCATACTCTCTATAGAATGGTCACAGAGTATTATGACTCTCATACACCACAAGGTGCTGGTTTGTACTTATTGGGAGATCTGCAAGTTCTGTTTGATTCTCACTCTCCTAATGGAAAAGGTTACTCAATTTGGGAGAATTCACACACATGGAAGGTTGCTACTTGGAGGTTTTACCCTATGCCTAATGTGCATGTTGTTGAAACAAAGTCTGGCATTAGGGTATGTATGTTTTCTGATCAGCATTATCCTTGGTCCATTACTCTGATGCAACGTATGCTTAGAAGAAAATTGGAAGTTCCTCCTGATCCAGTGGCCAATGATGAGACTCATGCTGAACAGCTGGTTGGGTTAATCAAGTCCAAGCTTCTGCACCACAAAGCTTCTACTTGATTCTGGTATTGTGTATTATTTTTGTATCTTATTTTTCTTTATTTCATTTATTTCTTATTTCATTCTTTTACTTAGTTAAAAAAAAAAAAAAAAAAAAAAAAAAAAAAAAAAAAAAAAAAAAAAAAACCATTGTATATTTGTACTAACTTTTCTGCAGGTTTGTTGTATATCACTCTGTTGATGGTTATCAACTCACCAGATGTGACTTGTGTCCATCAAAGAGTTGGCTAGTCCAAAGGGTACAGCTTTGGTAAAGACACATCAAATCTGTTGATAGCTGTAATAGCTTGCTCAAAGCTATAGGGTATTTCAACTCACCCATGGTTTATTCCTGAGAGTTGAAATGGTTCTCAATTCACCATGGATGTAACCCTTTCTGGGATCCAAAGAATTGGCTAGTCCACAAAAGTATGGTTTGTGGTAAAGACATTTGGTATCCATATTTGGTATTCAATTCACCAAGGTTCAGTTGAAACCAAGAATTGGCTAGTCCTGAGCAAATGGCTACAGGTAAAGACATCTCAAATCCGTTTATAGCTGATGATTTGCTAAAAATCATATGGTTATCAGTGTACCATAGTTTTCGAACTTAAACATTTGGCTACTCCAGTAGTAATGGCTATTGGTAAAGAGACATCAAATCCATTCTTTTCAATGATTCACCTCTCACAGGAGTTTACACACCTGGATGTGATGAGAATAGTCTGAAACTAAACTGTTTTGATGTACATTATGTCATTTGTTGCTGCAAAGACCTGAAGTTTAAAGTTTTGCCATTCATAGAGATGTGGTTCCTTTGATTCTTTGCTGCTGATGTTCGAATTCCATCCTCTTATTCTGAAGTGTTGAAGATCTATCAAGAATCTTGAACTTAACCATGTCAAATTCAAGATTAGGGGAGGATTGTTGGGAATTCTGCTAAGGACGAATTCTGCTGAAGGTTATTGCTGACGGAATCTGCTGAAGTGTTGGATTCTGCTGAAGAAGTGTTTCTGCGGAAGTAGAAATTCTGCGTAGTTGGTTTCTGCTGATATAGATATTCCGCATATTTTATTATTTGTTAGGATATGTACGAGCTTTATTAGGAAACGATTATGATTATCTTGTTTAGTTTTTAGAAGATACGTTTCTTGTGAAATGGTTTAGGGTTTCTAGTGAACCGATTTAGGGTTCCTTATCTATAAAAGGAACACATTATTATGTATGATGTACGAATTAAGAAAAACAAGTTCTTAGTATTAATAAAAGATCCATAGAGGATCAATCGTTCTTAGTTATCTGTGTTCTTACTTGTGTTTAATTTCCGCTTTAGAATACAAGTATTAGAGACTTTCTATTAGTGTGTTTGTGATTACATAAACATTACTATCGATCCACGAGCGCTCAAAGATCTATCAAGGTCTTAGGTTCTACAGTATGTCCATCGTGGAAAATCAAACACTATTGATATTGTTTGATCTTTGATGACTTAAACTGTTTTACCTCCAAAGCTATCAAGGTTAGAAATTGGATGTGCCATGTGTACACTCAATATGGTTCCAACCCAGAAGGAATTTAAGACATCATTGTATTATGGCATGGGATGAATCTCATTATGTCTTGATTGAAGTTCTGAATTTGTTAACTACCTAAGAGTAAGTAATTAACAAACTAGAGTCAAGAACTAACGATGTATTCTGGATGTCCCACTTGAAAACAATTTATTGTTTCTCAAGATGCTAAGTATCTAGAGATTAGTCTCTACATACAAAAGCAAGTAGGAGCACCTTTAGATCTTGAAGTTATTCAAGAGCAACCTTCTGAGTACACTTGCTAATGTCATTCTAAGGTTGAACATGTATACGTTAAACCATAGATTGATATCTCTCATTCATAATCCGCAAGGATACCTCTTGCACCTGAATGATATAGTTTTTTATATCAATGCTAAGGGATATAAGTTAGAGGATCATAGTGAACCTGCTAACTACAGAGATGTATTATCAGATCTTGAATCTGATGAATAGCTCAAAGCCATGAATGTAAAGATGCAGTCCTTGGAAGACAATCACTCATGGAGCTTGATTGATCTCTTACCAATCAGTTAGACAGTAAGGTTGATAAAGTGTTTCTTGATGAAAAGACTCAAAAGGACAAACTTGTACACATATTTAATGCACGTGTAGTAAAAGGAGTTTACTCGTACTCAAGAAATTGACTATGACTAATTCTTCCTACCTACAATCATTAAATGTATAAAGATGATTAATTGCCATACTTGTTTTCATGTAAATGAAATGTGACAACAGGATATCAAAACACTTTTTTTATTGATTACCTTTGCGAGGACGATGAGTAATCAAAAGGGTTTATGAATCCGTATAATCTTTATTATGTATACAAGATAAAAGAATCCATGTGTGGATTAGATCATGCATCTAGGAGCAGGGATCTTAATCTAATTATAAAATCATTGATTTGATTTTGATTAATAAGATTACTCCTAAGTACACTAAGAGCAAGTTGGAGCACTGTATTTATTTTCTTAAATCTCATATGTCATTAACATATTAGAAACAATATTCCATCTAAGCTAGACTTTAATCCTTAGCTTGGAATGAAGTTTCTCTCAAGGGATTTATAAAATAAGACATACAACCTTGTTATGTATATGTTTATTAGAATAAACAAGAGCGGTTATTAAGTCTAAAACATAATATGACACGTTATTGAGGGGAGTCTCAATGATCAATCTCACTTGATGAGATTGAACACATGAGTGGAAATCTTAAGTTCGACTAAAGGATTCATCATGTAAGTCATATTACGCATTGGACTATGTATATATCATTTGCATGAATGCAAGATGATTTGATAACAACAAATATCTAAGTGAAAGTCATTAGATGATTGTTAAACGAACATTATAATGGACCTACAAAGGACCAAAGATATGTTCAAACGTTTATGAATATTCGAGGAACTCTGTTTTGTTTGCATACGCTGATGCTTATTTAACTGAGATGATACTCAACCCTAGTCGTGGTAGCATGTCATCATGAATGATGACATTGCTGACTAGATGTGCTCGACTGAGAGCACTAGTGCGTTATACATTAAAAGAATAAGAATACTTTATAGTTTGAGAAACTATACAGATGACTGTCTAATGTAGGTATTTTGCTGGCTTCAAACACCCTATGGAATGTATTGTTGCAACACTCGTCTTGTACTTGAATGCACACATACAAAGGACAATCATCATCCAAACCTTTCATGAGTTTTGTAACAAGTATTCTCAAAGTTTACTCAGATGACTACTTCTTGTCTTGTAAAACATGATTCGATCATGGTGGGAACATCGGATTCCGACCTATGAGTAGTCTTATGCATATCTGTTTTTAGTATTTGGATAATGGAACTGTAAGCAGTCGTATTATATAATGAATTGATATACCTGGTATGATCGTCTTCATTTATACTACTGTGTTCTATATTTGCATGTTTAATCCATGAATAATTTATTTATTCTAAAATTATCCATTGTCGGTTGACGATACGGGAGTATCATCAAATTAAGACAAATGTGAGCGTGTTGGTGATTCATTTGCCACACTCACATGTTGTTCATTATGATGAACATTGGATTGACCCAACCTACGAGTATTCACTACATGGATCGTCGTCAATAGTGAATCTGGCAAGAGGTTATGTCTCTTATCCTTAGACTTGAGATGCAAGCAAGTCTTGCATATGTGGAATTTCATTCCTTGATATGGTTAAACACTGTCCTGAATAAGGTAGTTATAAAAGCCATTATCAGGAGTGATATGAAGCATGTGAATGACACGTGTAGTCAAAACAGGATTTGTTCCTCCACATGTTATGGAGTTAGATACTATTGGGCCCCTCGATGAATTGGACAGATGTTTGTATGGCCGTACCCAAATGAGATTAAGATGAATCTTAACCCACTTGGTAATCTTGTTCAATATCTATATCGAGAAACATAATGGTTGAAATATTAGAATGACATTTGATCCATGTCTAATGTTCAACACGGTATCTGTAACAAAAGGATAGATGACATATAAACCATCTAAAATGAGACGTTTAAGAAACTAACCTCACATATTTCTAGGGGCATTGGCGTGTTGCTAGACGCTAACCATTGCTTGTATAATTACTTGATTATTATGACGTCGCAAGTGGGAGCTGTTGGAGTATGCTCGTGTCATAATTAATAATTATATGGCTAGACGTATGTGAGCCTATGGGGTCACACACTTATACACAGAGACACCATTTTATAGATTGTATTTATCATATTTACAATATATAAACGACTACGTAACTCGGGATCAATAACGGGCCATTAAATACTAAGTTAGACTTAGTGTTTTTGGACTGGGCCAACAATGGGCAAGCCCATTGAGGGCCCTTATCATGGTCGGCCATATGGAAGGGAAAAGAGGGATAATGAAAGCTTTTGAAGGGGCTATGTGTAACTTAGATAATGATAAGATCAATATTGATTTAGTCTTTCATTATCACAAATGACATAACCACTTACCAAAACCGTTTTTCCCTTTTCTCTCCCCTAATATGTACGGCACAAACACACCCTTTCTAGGGTTTGTGTTTTCTTGATCCCTTCTTTGCTCATTCTATTGTAGATGCATCAAGGATCATTGTTACGAGGTCAAGACTAGCATCGGGTGGTGATCGATGACGTGTAGTGTGGATTATTCATAGAGGTGATCTCCTTTGGTCACTTGTGGTTCTTATTCCATTCGACACATAGGGATTGGTGGTGACTCCCGGCTCACGCTACAAAGGTATAACTTGTTTGTTTAATTCATTTGATTGATCATATGGCTATATGGATCCTTGTTGGTGATGTATTCCGCTGCGTTTATATATTTGATATGTTATTTTATTATTACATCACCTATAGTTGCGTCTTAGGTTTCGGAATAATGATGTGAAAATATAAACGAGCATATATAAGTCATTATATTGATCATAATGTTGTACATGGTAGTCTATAAGTTTTGAGTATGCCGTTTATTGAAATGGTTTAGTTTATGAAACGTGTTTAGTTTATATGTATCGCACTACCGTTCGGGCCATCATAATCCAGAGGTCATGTAGTAAACGTATGAGGAGCTAGGACACTTTAACTCGTAAATCCAGCAACTCGTCAATACGTTCACCCCGAAGAGGCCCCTCACATGAAGCTCCCTAGTATTGTAGTACTTAATATGTAAAACAAATAATTTGCTTGTTTGATTCAATGATACAAGTGTTTAATTAGTTATATGGTTTGCAAAATAGGTTTGATAATAATTCGTTCATGAGTTTTGGTTGATTTCTATGCCTAACGAAAGTTATAAGGTTGTTAGGTTATGGTTTAGGGATCAAAATGGTTGTTTCAAGCTCTCGTTAATCACTAAAATCATCATTCCGAAGTGTAAGTATGTGAGGTTATTTGATAAAAGTGATATTCATATGTATGTGATAAAATCTGTAAAGTTTTGTGGTTTAACAAGGTTGGGAACTAGGTCGTTTGCAAAATGATTTTGGAAAAACATGAACCGACCAAACAGAACCTCCACAGTCGTGCGGCTGGGATTCACAGCTGGCGGCTGTGGCTCTTTATGGGCTTTAGTCGACGGCTGTCTTTGTTTAGGCTAACCGGCCGTGCGGCTGGGTTGGTTTTGGTGGTGTTTTGCCGAGGCTAAGGCCTTGGCCAAAGTCTCGGATATGTGGCCTTGAGACCCTTAGCTATGGCTAATGTCTCGGTGATAAGGATTTATTTGGTACCTTTTTAAGGGGTCATTTAAGCCTAAAATCGAGTACTTGGGATGAGAATTCTAGAAATTGACACTTTTGGAGCATATTTGGACAAAAAAGTGAAGAAAATGAAGAAGTCGTGAAAAACCTGTCAGACAATAGTTTCTGACTGCGTCACATGCTACAACGTGACGCCGTCCCTTGCAATTCAAGATGGATTTTCTAGTGTTAAGCTAACAAGTGACGCCTCAGAGAGTTTTGAAGACTTTATAACCTGACGCCGTTAGGTGTTAAAAGAAGATGGACGTCACGCTTTAAGTTAACAAGAGACGGCTCAGAAGGATTTTACAAGTGATGGCCTCAGATCCCTTTCTGACGTTGTCAGAGCGGTGATTACACAGACGAAACCCTAAACCACGGCGAGTTGACGCCGTCAGAGGCTATAACCTGACGCCGTCAGAACTGTATTCCTATATATATTTTCGCAAGTTTTTATTGTAAAGTGTGACATCTTTGGAGAATAAACCCTAGTCGAATTTCAGCAGCTTTGTAAGGGTTTTTCAACCCTTGAACCTTATGTTTTATTGAAGATAAGTTATTCTTTTAATAATTCAATATGTCTATGTGTTGTTTGATTAATTATTTATCTTTTCTTCTATCTATCATGCAAGCTTAAATTTGTTTGTGTTTACTTAGATCTAATGAAACCTAGTTATTGAATATTGATTTGTTGTCTCTTGTTTAGTTGATTGTTATCGCGTTAGGTTAAGAAAACTGGCTGACCTCTTATATGTAACTAGCTTGAACGTATTAAAAACACAACCGTAGAGTGCACTATTGGTTTTGTTCGTTGTATTTATTGCGTGATTGCGGCTTGTAGATCCTAGAAAACTTAATGGATGTTAAGGGATTTATGGGAGACTAATATTCATAGAGTTGGGGACTTCGGCACCTCCCCACGACCAATAATAAGGAATACGACGCTTCAACTAAAACAAGGACGTGACAATTCAACGAATCAATAGGAGATAACTAGGGAGTAATTAAATCTAAGTAAACACGCTTTTCCTATCATAAGAAGTTCACCAATTTACTTTTTTTTTTTTTTTTAGTTTTATAATTAGATTTTGGGTTAGTTGATTAACAACTAATTCCGTCTGCTCCTTCAAAACTGAGATTTTAATTGCTTTAAAAAGATATAAAAATACATAAAGAATCATCCCGCACCTCTAGACCTATCTCGTCATACATCTTGACCTAACGACAATATTCCCCTGGAGAATGATCAATCTCTCGGACATACCTATACTACACTACAATGATCAGGTACACTGCCTGGAGGTTTGCAAGCTTCTCAAGATCCCTTGAGAAGTAAAACCTTTTGCGTGGACGCAATCCTCGCATCACTCGGCTACAAGGCTTTGAGACTACGGCCTTGGCCTTTGTCGCGGCTGTGGTCTCGGCCTAAGGCTAAACATCCTGGTCATAAGTGGTTTAGCCTGCAAATGCGGTTCTTAGCCATGCGGCTGAGGACCTAGCCTGCGGCTGCGGGACTTAGCCGTGCGGCTAAATGAGTTCTGTGGTACTTGTCGGTTTTTGGTAAAATTCAAACGGTCGTAACTTTTGACGTGTACGTCCGTTTTGGTTGATTCAAATTTTTATAGCTTTGGTTTGAGTTCCTCTTTCAATAAATAAGTTTATTCAAGGTTAGATGTACATGAATTTATGGCAAAAACAAGTATAAGGTCACTAGTTTACTAGTTTGTGGTAAATAAATGATTTGACATGTTTAACTTGTGTTTTAAATTTATGTACAACATGTGATCAATATAACTAGGCATATATAGTATCTAATGACTATGAAATCATAGAAGAGATGATGAGCATAGGCTTTCTTACAAAGGTTGGATTTTGAAAAGAAAACAAGAACAAGGACAAGGACTATAACTCTTTTCCACTCCTTTATAATCCTTCAATACTTCTTGTGAACTTTGTAGGACTTGTGCAAGAACTTTTGGTTACTTGAGTGGATTTAAACTCAAGAAAATCACCAAATTTTGCAAAGGACTTGATGTAGTTTGCTTATAGCTTTAATCTTGTTGCAATACTTGAAGTAGGAATTAAGTTATGAGTGTGTTTGTGTTGGAGATAGTGGACGACACAAGACGGGAGGGGAGGGGGTTTTATTAGAGTCTTTGGTTATTGAAGAGGTGCTAAATTGCATATGTCATCTTCCTTAATCGCTAAGAGAATGCATGATTCATCTTCCTTAATGGTTAAGTCTTGATAGGTGTATTAATCTTGTGCAATATTCAACATAGCAAGCCCATGTGTCCTAGTGAGTCATTTGCTTTACTCATTATGGTGTAGAAAATAATTCACCGAGACTTAGGGACTAAGGTATATTAGGAGTAGAGCATGTGTTGTGACTTAGTGACTAAGGATATCCTTAACGAGTCGTCTAACCGTTTGTAATAACCGAGTCATACCGTTTCCTTCAACTTATGTAATTTGTGCACTAATTAGTATGTCACGCGTCTTCAAATTCTCATAGTTTATACCTTTGTCGAAAATGTTGGGCCATTACCATATCACCGTCAACAAAAGCCAAACAATTTACATTTGTAAAGACTAACGATGAAAATATTTTTCCATTATCTCATAACGTAAGTCTCACGTGAAGTGTTTACATCATTTTGTTTGTCTTAGCTACCACTATTCCCCTTTATTTGTCTACTCCACTAAAACCGAAATCATTTTACATTGTAAACTAAAACCTAATCTCACATGAGCAAAATCAGTTACATTGCTAAATGAGACTCAAAATCTCAAATCTTAATCAACCTAACACGTATCTACCACCTGCAACCACCGTTGGGACAAACAAAACGATGAAAAAGCTTCTCACATTAGACATACGTTAGGAGATAATAGAAAAATATTTGCATTATTAGTCCTCAGAATGTATATTGTTTGACTTTTGTTAACGAATGGATGGTAATAGCCTAAGTTTCTAACACGGATGTAAACTTTGAAAATTTGTAAACTTTCAGAGGATATCTTGCAGTTTACTCTAATTTATATTTGAAATTTTATTCATCGCCCGATTAATTTTTAATAGTTGTTTCTTTTTATTTTGATTTGAGACTAGTATTGTATGTATACCAAATCATTAGTTTTCTTTTGTTTTCAATATCTAATAAGTTAAAACGACGAAAATTTGATATAATTTAAGTGAAGGCTAAAACCTGAATTTTTAGGAGATTAACTTAAACATATAGAGTAGTTAAGTTTCATAAAACACATAAAGTTATAAAGACATGTTAAGATAAGGTGGTCTTATATTTCGAAATGAAGATGGTTACCAAGTTAGTTATAACTAATTTACCTAAGGAATCTATGAATACCAAATCAATTAAACGAAATGAAACGAGATTTCTAACTTTGTAGGCCAATATACCAGTTGGGATATGACCAACTTTCTAGGTGCGGAAGACTAAAACCAATCTACTCTTTGTCTTTTTTTGGCTTTTCGATATCATGATTTCTAACATTTTAACTAACTAATTTGCATGAGTTAGGCATACCATCGCATAGACCAAACTCTTATTTTTGAGCAATCACCCTCACTACTTCATATCTAAATTAATGGTGATTATGTTGGAATTATATAACATGACTACTCATAAATATAAACAATAAACAACAAGTACACATGTGGAAGCGTATATAATCATATAACATGTAAATTAATTAACCAAACATAGAAGTATGCGTACCTTTTGATTTTAGCAAAACAAGAACCAATTCTAAGCAATTCTTCAATCAATGAACCCTAATTAGGGTTTATATGGATTATATGAATTACCCTTTACCGTTTTGTAATTCAATCAATAGTGTGATTGAATCACGTTCTTGTAAACACGTACTAATACCAAGTAAACGTTTATGCTAGGTAAAAGAATACAAAACAAAACCAAACAATTTGTTTATGAAAACCAAAAGTCGAAACCCTTATGAATAGGGGGTGTTCGGCCGAGTTTTAGAACAAGAGAAGAAAAACCAAAACCAAAGTTAATTGTGTGTCCAAGATTCTCATCAATGAACCTTTGGTTTTGTATTTATAGGATAAGTAAACTTAGGGAACAAGTTAGGGTTATGGGTTGGGTTTCCCCTCCCCTTGGCCGATCGGATCATAACCCACAAGGGGGTTCTAGATCCTTCTTGTTCTCTAAATTATCCATATACAATACTTTCCTTTTATTCGTTTAACGGTCATTAGTCATTATCCGTTAAATACTAACAGTCGTTATATATTTTGTGTTATTAATAATTATATATAACGTTTTATAAATAATTATTATTCGTTAACTCTTCATACGTAAAGTGTGCAATCCCGTGATCTCGAGTTCGATCCTAACACACAACTATTAATTTATGTCCACAAAACTAACAGCTCCCACTTGGACATATTTTAATAGTGTGATCACATCGGTTAGCGTCTAGCAACACTTCGATGCCTCTAGTACAACTCAAGTAAGGTCTCCTGGAAAAACCTTTTAATGATTCATCATTATTATTATCCTTTTGTCACTAATACCGTGTTAAATAAAGATATGGATCTAAGTCACCCTTTCTTTAACTATTCTGTTTCTCGTTGTTTGTGATTGAGCAAGATTACCAAATCTTCTGAACATATTCAGGGGAGACCTTGGGCGTGGCCACGCAAACATCTTGTCAACCCTACGAGGGGCCAGCAGTATTAAACTCCAAAATAAATTTGAAGGAACAAATTCTATCTTGACTACAAGCAAAACTCACGAACTTTGCAACACTTCTGAAAACAATCCTTATGACTACCAGTTACGTATAGCATTAAATTGTTTCACAGAAATGCACTACATTCATGACGGTTATCTGGTATCTCAAGTTTGACGATAACTATTCATGATTTACTTAATGACAAGATCCATAAAGTACAATCATGTAGTTTGGGATAAGTCCTATATTCAATTCATTGAATATCATGTGAATTTGGCATGTCAGCGCATCAATATACTATCAAGTATATTATACCAAAACTCAAATTTGTCTTAATTTAATGATATTCCCATATCATTAATTGACAACGGACGATTTAGAATAACTAAATTATTCACGGATTAAACATGCAAATATAGGACACAATTTATTATTAATAAACGTACCAAGTACTTAAATTCATTACAAATAATAAATGCTTAACATCATTTATCCAAATACAAAATAGATCAATGCATGATATCTCTAATTGATGAATTATGCCTCAAGTGATGATAATCATACTTGTTGACAAGGCATATATCAACCAACTTTGATCTATCAGAATTTTGAGAATACTTATTTCAAGAATTCAACTAGTGAGGTTCTTGTATGTGTGCATTCAAATAATTTGATATTGCCACATAATACTTCATAAAGTGTGTGATATCCTCTACCACCAATTTATGATAATCAAACTTTCAAACATTTTAAAGTTTAAAGTATTCTATTCTTTAATGTATTATGCAACTATGCTCTTAGTGAGCACAACTAGTTTACATAACCATTAATAATGATGAAATCCTACTATAACTAGTATTAAGAGTTATCTCAATTAAACCAGCATCATTGTATATAAACAACAATATGCTCTTTAAAACTCCGTAAACTTTAATATCTATTGTGTAATGTTTGATACCTACCAAACTTTCAAGTTTGTTGGCTATGACAATTTGCACAACAATTGACATATTGTTCATACTTAGAATCTAGGAGCAATTCCAGGCTGAGGAATATAATTCTAAGTCCAAACATATTCCATTAGAATATTCTTAACACAAGTTATCTAATAACTTTCAATTAGATATCAATGTTGTCAAATGTGACAACTGGTAAAATTTCCCTAATATTTATATTATTGACAATTCATTTCTGTGACTAGGACACCTAACTAGACCGTTATGTGTTAAAACGGATAACAGACCTGCACATATTGTCACCCGAAAATCTCACCAAGGAACAGCGAAATTATCACACCTCATGATTTACTAATATCATTGTATTGGAAAAGGGAGGTTATCCCAGTTTTCCCACAGACTGACACCACACGCAAACCGAAATAAATCTGAGGCTCAAAAAATGTTAGTGAATAATTAAGGACTCTGAAAAATATACAAGTAATACATAACGACTCTAAAAATGTAAACTCGTATATTGGAGACAGTTCCAGGACGGATCCGAATTTGAGACAGTTTGACGGAACGTGGGTATTAAATTATCACACCTTAACTAATAACCCACTCAAACTCTTAAAATTAAATACAACTCTCCACTAACACATAAACCAAAAACCTGCTACCCTATCCTTATTTTTGTCCGCCTCCATCACTTCCCCATAGGCATCGAACCATCATCATCTCAAACACAGGCAACATTAATTTCCATTGAATTAGAAACTTTGTCTTCTTCATAGATCACGAGTCAACATAGGTTAAGAAACCATAGAAATAGAGATAACACACCAAAAGGGTAGGATTATTCACCCCAAATTCGAAAGACCATATGGAGTTACTCTCCAATATACTCCTTAAATCCGCGCCTCCAAGAGGGTTTCGAATCACAAAATCATAAAAATACACCAAAAATCTGAGAAGTTCTCAAGAAAAGGGTTGAGTTGTGATTCGATTGGAGGTTAGGGTTATTTGATATTGGAGCAGTTGGGTCTCGGATTGGAAGGTTCATCCAAGTGTTCATCCACCAAGAAATCCTTGTAAGGTTAACATTGATTTAGATTCAATTAGTTGTGTTATTTAATTTTTTTTTTCTAGAATCGTTCATAATGAGAAAATTTTAGATCGAATGGAGAAGAAAAATTGGTGATGATATTATTGTTTTTTTGTCGAAATAATCCCTAGGAAGATAATTAATTTGAGAAGAAAAATTTAGTGTTGACTTGTTAGTTGATATCGAATAGGTTTTCCCAGGAGGTAGAAACCTTTGAGAATTTTTTTTTTTTTGTTGATTATTGTTGTTGCCGATAGGAGTAGCATAGGATTGATAAGAATATATTGTTCATCACGATTGGTATTGTACCCAAGGTCACAAAGTGAACGTGTTCAGGATTGAACCTGAGAATATTGATTCGAATCCATTTAAGCCATTAGACCCATGTCTAGGATGTATTCGAGAGCCTAGGAACCACAGGTTCATGGTTCGAACCTGTGGAAGATTGTGGCTAAAATAGCATGGTTAAGTAGTCATTGAGTGTTGCTAAGTCATGTCGAATTGGTTAACAACCATTAGGCTTACCATGTGGTTATGTCTCGGTTCAAAGTATGAAACGAGTTACCCTAACACAAGAACCCAAACCGAAACACAATGGCATCAAAACACCCTCAATGAAATCCATATAGGATTGGAAATACTCGGACAAAGATAACCCTTATGACAAGCAAGAAAATAGAAACGTTGAGACATGAGAAAACTAAGTTTTGAGGCCTTTAGTTCCACTATGTCGACCTAAAGATGGGTCAAGAGCTCAATTTATAGCCACCACTTAGACCCCAAAGGTTTGAAGTCAAGTAGTACTCGAATATGGGTAACAAGGTAAAGCTGAGATCTTGAGTAATAACTCATCTCAGTGGCGTAATAGAGGAACCCCAGGAGAGTGTCACCAAGTAGTAACTTGGTACACTTCTACACTTTGCTTAGTGAAATACCAGGCCAAAACGGCCAGCAAACAAACCCAACTAAGAGCCCATCGAAAGCCCACTTGACAACCCGTAAACCGGCCTGTATTATGGGCTTGTGTATAGCCCTTTAGCCCACCAAGATTAGCTTTAAACACAGTCCATTAGTAACTAGTTTATCCCCCCTCTTCGAACCCCATGGGCCACAGCCCATTAGTACCCATTAAGTGTTAGAAGCCACATTTGACTCACAGTTATGAAAATATTGTCGCGAGCAAAGAAAATGAAAAATAGCCGTAAAAACTAATTTATATCGATTAACTTTTAAAGTTATAATAGCCGGAACGCAAAAGAGACATGAAAATTCATTAAGATACATAAGGCTTGTATAGTCAAAAATATAATCACTTGAATAAAAATTGTTCAACATATAGCTACATAAAAACAATTATAGCCGAGAACCAAAAGTGTGATTTTTTTTTACATTAACATATATGTACTTAAAGGCTTGAATAGCCGAAATGTTAAACACGACAAACACAATTAAACGACTAGACTAATATATAAATATACATACGTTGTCAAACAATTAATTTTACTTACACTTTAGAAAATAAGAATATATATATATATATATATATATATATATATATATATATATATATATATATATATATATATATATATATATATATATATATATATATATATATATATATATATATAAACTAGATTAAATTGAGTAGTAAAGGTATTTATGTCAAAATAAATCTCACGGTAATTGCAAACCATAACACACGTCGAGGTATATAACAATACGTAAACACTTATATTAGACAATCAATTAAAGTAAAAGTGGACGACACTAAATATATATATATATATATATATATATATATATATATATATATATATATATATATATATATATATATATATATATATATATATATATATATATCATTTAATTTGAATAGATTGGTCGAAACATAAAACTTTAAACTAATGTTGTGTAAATGGATCATAATAAGGAGACTAGTTAAATTACTCAAGTTAACGAGTAGAAACCATTAGGTGATGAACTTCACAAACATTAAGTCATATTTTTTTAAAATCAACATAGGCGAACCTAAAAAACACTATATAAAATTTATACATATCACAATTAAGTTCAATTCATCAATACCTTAGATCGTTAGATGTTCCCAACCCCTCGTTACCATACCTTTAGGAAAATTGTAGGATTACACCTCATCGCCCTCTATGAGAAATTTTGGTAACCACACTCACCACCACACAAGTAATAATAACATAGGTACACTAAAACATTGAGATTAAAATCTGAAGAGACTTGAATTTAATACTTGAAACTAAGACATGGTTATTTAATCTAGTGTGGAAAACTAGAAGGGGGGTTGAATGGTTTTTACCGTTTAAAATTAATTCGCTTTGTTACTTATCTTGATTTCAAAGTAAAGTAAACAATCAAGCACACAAACAAGTAATGTAAGTAAATAAGTAAAGAGAGGAAAGATCAAACCACATAACACGGATGTTTATAGTGGTTCGGCTACAAGGACTCTTATCCTTGCCCTACTCCACTCCTCGAGCCTCTAACTCGAGAGTTATTCTTCACTAAGAAACAAAGCTCTCTTCTCGGCGGAGAAAACCTTAATACACGTCGCTTACACCTTTTTCCGGTACAAAGCTAAATATCAAGTTCTTGTTTAAGGAAGAACCAACCTGACGTCGCCTAAATGATTACCGACACTAAGCTAGATGTCGAGTTCTTTACAAGGGTACAACCACTCCCGTTTGGTTCTTTACAAGGGTACAACCACTCCCGACACTCTATGTGTTTTGAGGACTAAAACACTAACCGGTTTCTACTGAATAAAAGATGCAACTATGATGTGTGAACTGATGCAAGATCACACAGACTCTATACTACAGGATGACAACAGTATGTTGATCCTTCTATGTTGAGATCTTCTTTGCTACAAAAGGAAAGATCTATGTAATGTTAGTATGCGAAGGGTTAGTGATATGTAAATGAAAGGATATCTAATTTAAGCTATGTAAGTGATAAAATGGCGAAATGATCAGCTTGCTATTTATAGGCAAAGCTGATAAACAGGCGGCGGATCCGGCGGATCCCCAAAATTGGATCCGTCCGTGCATGCTTTTGGATCCGCCGTGTCAGGCCAGCTAAGAGATCTCCAAATCTTTCCAAATCTTGCCATATCTTTCCATATCTTCAAATGTCAACTCTTTGGCTTGAAGATCTAAACAAAATATCACAAAATCTTACCAAGATTGTGTAGATGATGCATGCCATGATGTCATCATAATATTTAACTAATAAAGTTTCTATTTTAAGAAATAAACATGTAAACTTGTAAATGTCATTTCTAAAGAACTTTGTGATGTGAAAATGTGTTTGTAAAATGCTTATCACTATAAATGTAAAAGACTTAATCTTATTTATGCTTTGCTTAAAGATAAACTTTGTAATTGTCATTAACAAAACTAAGCAAAGATCGTAAAATATAAATAACGTTTTTAGGATGATATTTGTATTAACAATCTCCCCCTTTTTGTTGATGACAAAACATTAAGTGTATTTTTAAGTAGAGAGCTTAAATAAAGGATGAGTCTTTTAAAAATATAGATTAAGTTAGTTTATGCAAGTTTTAAAAACTATTTTAAGCTAAAGTGTATGTACTGTGATTTTTCATAGTTGATGCAAACTTAATCCTATCTCCCCCTTTTTGTCGAAACAAAAATAAGATATGCATAGCGGAATGCGATTTTGAGAACTTTAAAGTTCCCCCTTGATTTATACTCCCCCTAATTGGAGTAACAAGGATATGATGTATGCACCTACAAAAGAAATGGTTAGAATATGCAATGCTCCCCCTTGATGTATACTCCTCACTGCTAGAGTTCCAACGTATACATTGCAAGAGTATGATATGATGTATGATCTTACAAAAAAAATGGTTAGACTATGCAATGCTCCTCTTTGATGTATACTTCTCATTGCTAGAGTACCAACGTATACATTTCAAGAGTATGATATGATGTATGATCCTACAAAAAAAAATGGTTAGACTATGATATGCTCCTCTTTGATGTATACTCCTCATTGCTAGAGTACCAACGTATACTTTTCAAGAGTATGATATGACGTATGATCCTACAAGACAAATGGTTAGACTATGATATGCTCCTCCTTGATGTATACTCCCCATTGCTAGAGTACCAACGTATACGTTTCAAGGATGCTAAAAATGATGAGTTAGTATATGATAATCTCCCCCTCGATCTATACTCCCCGTTACTAGGGTACCAACGTATAGGATTCAAGGTTGAGAAAAGCTAAAAATGATGAGTTAGTATGTGATAAACTCCCCCTCGATCTATACTCCCCGTTGCTAGGGTACCAACGTATAGAATTCAATGTTGAAAAAAGCTACAAAATAAAGGTTAGTAATGAGATACTTAAATCAAGAAGCAATATGAATATGCAATAGTCAACCAATAATGGTTAACCCATTTGACGTCTAAAAGGTAAAAATTAAGTGTCTGATCAAATTTTTGTACCTAATGTACATTTGATCAATGCAATATGTTAAGTTAAGACAACCACACTATGATGTTAGTATCCTAAAATGAGATAATATGCTTGATATTGATCACTTACAAGCATAAACATATAACATCCATTCATTGAAAATTTGTTTGTGACATAAGTCACTAAACATGACGTTACAAGAAGAAAATAAATCCTACAAAGAAAATACTAGGATGAATCCTAAGAACACCTATTGAGAAGGATTGGTTGGGTTTGATGAAGATGTGATAGAGGCAAGCCAAATGGATTCTAAGTTCTTAGTATCATGTGGGTTTGAATCAAGTTCCTCATTGCCTTGAATGTTTGGTTGATTGAGCCACATTGACTCATCAATGTTTTGGAGTGTGGTAAGTAAATCATGGGGTTGCAAGTTGGGTGGTTGTGAAAATGATGATGATTTTCTTACTTGAGATGATGTGGGTATTGGTGAGGAAGCTAATGGTGGTGATGGTGATCTTGGTTGAGATAGAGTTGGTGATGGTGTATTATCTATTGGAGTTATGGTAGGTGATGGAGACCTTGATGTAGGTGATGGTGAGGTACCTAGTGGACTTATGATAGGTGAAGGTGATCTTGATGGTTGAGTTGAAACGGGTGATGGTATGTTAACCACAAGAATGATGATGGGTGTTGAAGTAGTGGTGGATATGGTAGGGAAGTTCACATTAGAGGTTGGATTTACAAGCCAGTATGGTCTGACACTAATTCTGGCAGTCCTTCTGTGTGGTCTGGACATGTGTGAGTTGTTGGTTTTGTGCATTGTGAAGTTGTGCAGGTATGATTATGAGAATGTGAGTTGAAATCATCCTAAAGCTTCTAATTTATACTACTCTAAAGTTTGGATTGATGTTTGAAGAGGTGTTGGTTTCCAAAAACTTGGAGTAAGATAAAGTTGTTTGTCCTATTTGTGAAGGTCAATCCATAGAAATGGAGTTGATATGAAGAAATGCAGAAGATGACTCAAAAGAATGGAATGTGATTGATTCACGGATTCCAAGGAACCTAGCTAAGGAATCCTGATGTGTTAGAAAAGGGTAATCTAGACAAAAATTTGAATATTCAAATTTTGGTGGGAATGTTGATTCTATTGTTTTCTAATTGTTCTAATGGTTCCTAATCATCCCAATGATCAGTGAAATGCTCCTAAAATGAAGAATCTAAGAGTCGTTTAATCGGGAAAGTTTTGAAAAAGGTTACTGTTAGTACCCACGGATCCAATCGACAACAAAGGCGGAGCCAAAGTTTGGGAGCCGTGAAATCCGTGGGTTCTGGACTGGCGGAACCAAATGAAACACTAGGCGGAACCAATTTATGGGATCCGCCAAATCCGCCATATGGATTTTCAGTTTCTTAACAGAATGAAAGTCAAATTTCGCGTTTCTTGGTCAAAACCCGAAAAATCTCCTAAAACATATGTAATAGCTAATATATGAAACAAATATGCTAAACATATAGATTCTAACACACATATACACATAGATTAATCCAATTATAACATCTTACCATAAAGAGGAGTTAAGCCAAACGAGGTCTTAATCTCGGAAAATTGATAACAATATGTGTTATCGACCTGCAACTACAAGTTAGTTCACGTAGGAGATAAGTGCAAACATAATATCTCAAGAATCACACAAGTTCAATATCACATTGTCTAAATAAGTCTAAAAAAAAAATCTAAAACCAAACACTCCTTGGTTGTCACTTGTTGCTCAACATCTTGATTATTTTCTTCTGACCGTTCTGAAGTTTCATGATCCATCGACCTAGATTCTTTATCATTCCCTTTGTTTGTCGAAGCTCCTCGGATTCATTGTCAATGGAAGGAAGTTCACTCAAGTATTCGGGTGGAGGAATCCTAGAGTTAGACAAGCCATCTTCGTCACTAGCCGATGATGATGAAGATGGGGATGGAGAATGAGAACGTTTTCCTCTAGCTACAGCTACCCTATAATCGCTAAGAGGAACAAAGGTGTGTGGGATTTCGGTGTAAAGAGGAAGGAAACCACTCTTATTTCGAGGAATAGGTATAGAAGCTCTAAACAGACGAGTAAGAAGCATCCCGTATGGTATGGCGGTTGTGCCTAAGGCAGGTATATCGGTCATTCTTTTGGCGATATAGTAGGCTAAGTTGAATTGTTGGTGGGTCGATACACAATAGAGCATGTAGCATAAGCTTTCATTCATGTGATCCCTATTACTGACAGTGCTAATGACATTGGCTCTAAGAATTTCCTCTAGTTTCTTAAATTCGGGTTTGAGTTCATTAAGCTCCATGGCAAATGGATCTCGATTTACTTGTTTACCTCGGATTTTCTTAGTTTGGTTGGTTCTAGGATTGAAGAGATGGTCTCGAATGATTTCTTTGGAAGTGAGAGGTGTATCATATGGATGTGAACGACCAAGGTTGCATTCTAGAATGGACAAAGGCCACTTGTCTAAATAAAAGCAAGTTCCTTGATTTGGGATACCTAAAACTTCTCCGAATTGATTTAAAGGAAAGCTGAATTGACTTTGGTTTACTTTGAAATGGATGCTTAAAGCTCCAAAGTCGTCAGATGTAAGTTTTACGGAGGCATAAAATTCAAGAATAAACCTAGGAATGATAGGTTCATCTATGTCGAGGAGACACTCAAGTTGGATGGATGCTAATTGTTCACGGATATTGGTTTCTTCTAAAAATGATGAGTCTACGGTTCTGCCTTCGTGAACATACCAGTTTTCTAAGGTTTTGAAGACATTAACTTGTGCTTCGGTGAGACCTTTGGTTTTATGGTGTTGAGGTAGGTATTTTTTGGTGTGTTTGTGATCGTAATTGGTTGCGGGAGGCATAGTTATCCTAGACATGAAAAATACATAGTTTAGTTGAAATTATCAAGCATACGTATATATATGTCTAGTGTGTGCCTACATGGGGACAATGTGGAGGTGCGGTTATCTCAACTCCTTTTGATGCATGAAAATTATGTTTATGCAAGTTTTATGATTAAACAAGAGATAACTCAAACGCTCCTACTTCAATGTAACTACGATTGAATGTACCCGAAAATACATATTAATTATGTTTTCCCTTTAGCATTCAAGAGACATTATGCAAGTGATGCTTAAAACCTAACGTTTTTGTATTTGTATGAACAATGTCCAAAAACCATTTTTCCTAGTCGTGAGAATATTTTAGCAAAAATTTCTCATGGGGTTTTTGATGAATAATGACAATGTACTACAAGATGCAATTCCTAACTATGAAAAACATGATTTGTTATGCAATTTTGAAAGTATGCTTCATGATTTTTCAAGATTTATACATAACCCCAAGTTTTTATTTTGTGCCACAAATAGGAATCCTAGACTCAGATTAGAAATTAGATAGGATTAGGATACTTACAGTGATGAATTAAGCACAAATTGGTTGTTGAGAATGACCTAATTTTTGAGTTTGGTGAATTATGGGTTGAGTTCAGTGAGATGTGTGTTTTGGTGAATATGGTGTACAGTAAAGGGTGTTTGTTTTAATAAGTTTAAAACTGTCTCAGTAACTCACGGATCCGGCGGATCCCAAACAAGGGTTCCGCCCTTGTTGTCGTTTGGATCCGCAGGATCAGAACTTAGGTTGGGTTTTTGCCAAGTTTGGTTAATGTTAAGGTTTGAGCTAACGTTTATTCTACTCACTAGGTTTCATTAATCCTAAACTAGTTGGAAGGTTCTCTCTTGAGAGGATTTGTGAGGATATCGGCAATGTTGTCCTCTGAGGAAACTTTCTCAATTGAGATGTTTCCCTTCTAGACATTGTCACGAAGGAAGTGATGACGTGTTTGGTTCTAGCGTGTTGGACTGGGTTTTTGCTAAGATTGATAGCTCCTTTGTTGTCACAAAGAATGAGAATGTCGTTGAGTACAATTCCATAGTTGTTGAGAGCCTGCTTCATCCATACTCCTTGTTGACACACTTTGCCTTGATAGTTGAAGTCGCGAGGATTGTTTGTTTCTTAGTGAATCATGAAGTAAAACAGTGTCTCACACTGCTTGTACTTTCCTTATCAACATAATTACCGGAATGGTCTAAATTGGCATACACTATGGTTTCTACACCTGTCCCTTTGAGATACCAAAATCCTAAATGTGTAGTGCCTTCTATGTACCTAAATATCCGTTTAACGGCTTCAAGATGGGATATTTTGGGATCTTCTTGAAAGCGTGCACATAGACAAACACTAAACATAATGTCCGGTCTACTAGCCGTTAGGTAGAGTAAACTACCAATCATCCCTCTATATTTAGTGCTATCTACGGATTCACTTTCGTCATCCTTGGTAAGTTTGGTTTCGGAAGACATTGGTGTTTTCATGGGTTTTGAATCTTCAAGACCAAACTTCTTAAGCATATCATTGATATACTTAGATTGGTTGACGAGTATCTCATCATCTAATTGTTTAATTTGGAGATCTAAGAAAAAGTTTAGTTCCCCCATTATACTCATTTCAAATTAGTCATGCAAGATTTTTGAGAAATCGTTGCATAGCTCTTTGACAAGTTGAACCGAAAATAATTTCATTCACATATATCTGGATTATGATAACATGTGATCCCTTTTTCTTGGTGAAGAGAGTATTGTCTACTAAGAAAGTCTTAAGTTGATCATACCAAGCTTTTGGTGCTTGCTTAAGTTCAAATAATTCTTTCTTGAGTTTGTAGACATGGTTTGATTTTTTTAAAATAGGCAAAGCCTAAGGCATTTCTAGGAATGGGTTCGAAGGTTTTATAGAGACAGGTCAAAAGCATCCTGTAGGGTCCTAATGAGTTCCTTAGATAATAATGACGTGACCTAAGCGTCGATGTCATAGATTTGAGTTATCGTCCAAGGGAGTGAGACAACGATTTGTCTTTAGGTGTTTTATCTAATTTGATAACGTAATCGTTATTCAAAACACCTTTTCCTACGGTTATGCCATCCTTAAGTATTTTACTTCCATTTTCACTAAAAGGATGTTATACTTATTATGGCATAGTTGACTAATCCTAAGCAAGTTAAATCCTAAGTTATCTACAAGAGCACCACCATTAATAGTGAGAGAGTCATGAGAAATTGTACCTTTTCTGATGACTTGACTATCAAGCTTGCTACCGAATGTGACAATACCTTCGTCGTACATTTGGTAGGTTGAGAGAAAGGCTTTTGCTTCTCATCATGTATCTTGAATACTTACTATCTTTGATCCACTAATTTGATTCTAACTTGACTTTTGAGCATACCTTAGTTCAAGACAAAGCTCAAACGTTTGGTTCCCAATATCTCATGGGTCCGTTTGGGTTAGACACGACATTACCATGGTTCATTGATATCTAGCATATAATCAAAGGGAATTTCCACAAATTTTCCCTAGGCATGGTTCCTTCATAAAATGAGGAGTCTACAATCATTTTAACCCTATTCTTATTTTGACCTTTTCCTATAGAGACTGATGATTTTTGTTTGTTATTAGTTGTACTCGTGCTGGGTTTTCTAGTGACATTAACAGAATTTGTACGATCTAATTTAATAGCCTTCTGTTCAACTTCTGTTTTCGCGGATCCTTTGGATACACCTGGCGGAACCAAAATTTTGGATCCGCCAGATCCGTGGTTATCAGAAGTAGTTGGAACAGTTTCTTTTTCTTTTGCCGTTTGTTCCTGAAAGTCACTAAAGTTTCCATTTCTCATAAAATCTGGTTTGAAACTATCATGAGGTATTCTTTGCATTTTCATTATGTCATCAGTTCAACTTAAGTGTTTGTCAAACCTTTTGAATTTGGAGTTTTGTCTGACAAGACTCTCCTGTGTGGATTTTAATGTGTCTATTTCAAGTTTTAGTTTTTGACATAAAACACATGTTTCTCTAATACCTTTAGCTCTTTCTAACCTTATAGCTTTCTCTTTTAACTGATGAATTTCGTTTTCTAAAAATTCCTTTTTAGTTTTTAAGAACTTATTTTTGCTTATGATTTTTAGAGTGATTTCACATAGTTTGCTATATTCTATATCTAATGTGTTATCACTAATAAAAGAGTATGACGAGTCAAAATGTACCTCTTATGTGTCATGAGCCATTAGAGCAACTTCGTCGTTCTTAAGCTCGTCGTCATCTCCTTCACTATCACTCCAAGCTCCACTGACAAGGGCTCTTTGAGACTTGTTCTTTGGAGGCTTTGGACATTCTCCTATAAAGTGACTAGAATCTCCACATCTAAAACACTTTCTATCTACCTTTCCTTTCCTATTATCATGGTCTTTCGGGAAGGATTTCTTTTCTTCACGAGGTGGTCTAACGAACTTTCCTCGTCTCCTAAAGAATTTCTTGAAATCTCTTACAGCCATGGCATACTCTTCATCTTCACTACTAGCACAAGATTCTGCATCACTACTTGATTCTACCCTAGCTTTCAAGGCAATGGACTTCTCCTTTTTGCCTTTGACTAATTCTAAATCTTTTTCCATTATCATCTCGTGAACTTTGA
Source organism: Artemisia tridentata subsp. tridentata (assembly GCA_021014915.2). NCBI lineage: Eukaryota > Viridiplantae > Streptophyta > Magnoliopsida > Asterales > Asteraceae > Artemisia > Artemisia tridentata. The sequence continues at coordinate 359,826,305 of CP139505.1, forward strand.
GGTTTCCAATGAGCTCATCCAGTGTCATGCTTGAAAGATCCTTGGATTCTTCAATAGCTGTCACCTTAGCTCTCCACTTCGGGTGGAGTGCTCTTAGAAATTTCCTGACAAAATTTTTACTAGAAAAAGATTCGTCAAGTGCTTTGAGAGATGTAATAATAGTATTAAACCTAGAAAAAGCACTATCAATGGTCTCATCCTCAGAGATAACAAATTGTTCATATTGTTGAACAAGAAGATCAATTTTGTTATATTTGACCTGTGAGTTCCCTTGATGAGTGATAATTAGTGATTGCCAAATATCTTTAGCCGTTTTACACATGAAAACTCTTTCATATTCTTTCTTAGGTAAGGCATTGTAAAGCATCATTTTGGCTTCATTATTTTTGGCAATCAATTTCTTTTGTTCATCACTGTGACGAATAAAAGAGTTACCTATATCCCGACCACCTGAAATATCACTACTTATGGGTTTGTAATCACCCTCTACAATAATATACCACAGATCTATGTCCTTTGACTTCACATATGTCTCAAAGCAATTTTTCCAATATATGAAACAATTAGGTTCAAATAGTGGTAGTCTTTGCATGGATTGCCCTTCTTTAAAGTTTTCAAAATCCATTGATCGTTTCAAGTTTTTAAAATACAATATATTTTGAAAATCTTGAGTAACACTGCTCTGATACCAATTGTGGAAAACTAGAAGGGGGGTTGAATAGTTTTTTACCGTTTAAAATTAATTCGCTTTGTTACTTATCGTGATTTCAAAGTAAAGTAAACAATCAAGTACACAAACAAGTAATGTAAGTAAATAAGTAAAGAGAGGAAAGATCAAACCACATAACACGGATGTTTATAGTGGTTCGGCTACAAGGACTCTTATCCTTGCCCTACTCCACTCCTCGAGCCTCTAACTCGAGAGTTATTCTTCACTAAGAAACAAAGCTCCCTTCTCGGCGGAGAAAACCTTAATACACGTCGCTTACAACTTTTTCCGGTACAAAGCTAAATACCGAGTTCTTGTTTAAGGAAGAACCAACCTGACGTCGCCTAAATGATTACCGACACTAAGCTAGATGTTGTAATACCTGAAATTCAGATAACCTGTAAAATGACTAAATTACCCCTGAAAACCTAAAACCTAAATAAATAACTTCTAAAATTCTGAAATAGTTCCAAATTTCTTAAAACAATCTACATATCTAGTAAATTAAATTCTGGGACAACATTATATCACTTTGAATGTCCAAAAAGTATTAATTCACATACACTTATATATATATCCGAAAATAATTAAGTAAAATTAATTATATTTTGTAAAACCATTTTAGTTAAGATAATTATCAAATAAACTAGGAAAATATATCAAAAACAATACAATCCTAATTCTTGGCAAATTGTGGGCCGAAAATCTGATCCATGCCCCCTCCTAAGTCGGTTTAATAAGGATAACAACAAACCATATTATTTTGTAAAACCCTAAATAGCCGAAACCCTAATTTTCGACACAAACAAATCGACCCAACCTCCATACGATTTTCTGGACTTGATCAAGCAATTTTTTGGAGTTCAGACGTTGGAGCCTTGATTCGATCGTGGTACCCTTTCTTGTTCGATCTATTGCGTACGAGAGGTACAAATCCTTACGACTAATCCTTACGTTCTAATATTAATCTAGCATTTTTCTAGTGATCCTTAGGTTGTATATAACTCAGGAAAAATGATAAACACGAATCATGCAAGCTTAATTAAGCGTACGAAAATTAAAGAGATAAAACACACTTAATTCCCAAATATTGTTATACGAATTTTCTGGGTTGTAACCATAATTTTTACATGTTCTATGATGATAATATAAGCCTAGAAAAATAGCCATATGATTTTTAGAAGCTCAGAATAATTGATCATGAATTGTTTTATAATCGGATTATATGGAAAAATAAAGAAAATAAGAAAGAAACCCTAGAACGATTAGGGTTAGGGTTCATGTTGTTAAATCCGGTGTAATTAATGCTAATAATGATGGAATAATTATGGTTTAATAATTGGGATACATTAGGGTTTGGTTTTGGAATAAAAAGTGCAATCCGATTTGTTTTTAAAAGTATAAGGGTATCTTTTGCCAACTTTGAAACTTCTGGGATATTTTTGTAATGTTATATAAGTCAGTAGGAATGTGGGAAAAATATAACTTGAGGGTCCTAAGTGTAAATATTGCAAGAAAAAGAATTAATTGTATTTATAAGATACGAATTGTAATTAATTAAAATAGAGGGAATAAAAGTGTAAATTCTGGAAACTTGAAGTTATACTGTGTAAATAATGTCATTAAGGGAGTAATGTGTAATTTTGAGTATTTATGGGCTTGATATGTAATTATTAATAAGTTATGGTCTAAATTGTAAGTTTTGTAAAGTTAAGGGACCAATTGTGTAATTTCTAAATTCTGAGGGGTCTAATTCGTACTATATATCATTCTGAGGTTACATTCTTTAATAATGTAAAATTGGATGCTTGTTTGGTAAATATGGATATTATAGGGATTTAATTGTGAATATTGTAAATAGAAGATTTGTTTTGTAAATTATATAACTAGAGGAGTATAAAGTGTAAATTGTGAAACATAAGAGATTAAAATGTCATTCTGAATAATATGAGTATTTAATTCATTAACTTAAAGTATTTTCATGTTAGACCTTTGAATCTAATGAATTTACAATTAAAACCCTAAACTATGTAAACTTGTCATAATTAACCCTAAACTTTTGTAATTTGATAAAATGTACTTTAATTCCATAATAATCCGTAAATAAGAACTTAATCTAATCTGGGGTACTAATATCTTACTAAATATGGAAATCTGTTAATTATAGAAACTTAAAAAGTTATTAAAATGAAAAGGTAAATTAAAAATAGTAATCTGAGTTAGAATCCTTTATAATTCCGTCATCTACTCCTTTAGGTGTAAAGAAGGAGGAGCCCTGATTCTGTTCCGTGTTTGTCTTGCTTATTTTGCTTTGCTAATAAGGTACAGATATTCTGCCTTTTTTCAGTAAGGTTTTTTCATTCCCTTTTCTTCCAGTTTTTCATTTCCTTATTAGGATTCCCTATACCATTGCTATGTTCCTTTCTGTTTGTGAACCTTTCATGTGATCTCTTGTTTTGTGAGCTTTCTATGATCTCTCTCATGTTCTGATATGTTTCACTTCTGAGATGATGTCATTAGTATAATCCTCCTTGCTTGAACCTTTTTCATGATTCCCTGTTGATACGACCTCTGATATAAAATCTAGTATGTGAAAACCTTTTTAGTTATGACCTGGAAATGTTTTGAGAAAAATCAGTTATTTTTAAAAGAACGATTATGAATGGTGATATGATACTATTTTATATGACAGTTGTTAACTTTTGTGAAAACTAGTTTTAAAGAATGTTTTTATGAAAAACCGTTTTGAAAGATTATTTTGTGAAAACTATTCTGAAAGATCATTTTATTGAAAACCGTTATTAAAGGAATGCTTTCAATGAACTTTTGACAGGAATTTCTAAAATGAACTTTTGCAATGAACTCTTAATTTATGAACCTTTGATATAATTTTCTGAACCATTTGATATAATCCTTTTAATCTGAACTTAAACTTTGATATAAAACTTAATCTGATAAACTTTGATTTGAACATTTGACATTTATTTCTAAACTGTTTGACATGAACCTTTTTGCCATGTACCCTTAAGATATGACTTTTGATTATTTGATAGTACGCCTGACATTTGACCTACAGTCAGATGTCCGAGCCAATCACTAGACATGAGGGTTTCATGTCCATGTCATTGACGCACCTATGACATGACTCTAGGGCAGGAGAGTGATGACCTGTTCCGTCCCTTATTTATTATCTGCTATGGCCATTATGATTATGATTATTGATATGTCTGCGGGGGCGTATGGGTGCATCCTAGATTTGACCTGTTATCTGTTTATGTAATATGTTTACTGTTATTATATCTGGTGACTGATGGTGTGTGCGATACACGTCTTTCACATTGTCTGAGAGCTGATCACTCTACACAGGTTTGTTTTATTATATTGGTATGCTATGGTATTATCTGTTATCTGGGCTCGTGACAGATTTCTGTTTTTCCCTTATTCTATAACTTTATTGTTTCCTCTTCTTTATTTCTTTTCTTTTGTCCTTGTTCCGTTCCTTATTCCTTTCGCTTTGATTTGTATCGGTATGATCTGTATTCTTGATTTTATTTGTACTACTCTCTATTACTGCTTTTGTTATTGTTATATCTGTTCACTGAGCTCTCGTAGCTCAGCCGCATTTCTTTTCCTGCGGCAGGTGTTAGTAGGAAGCTGGGAATGAGTGGAGAGTATACCTTTGGACTTAGAAGATTGGATAGCTATTCTGGATTAGAGTTGACTAGAAGATGATATATTTTTTTAGAAGTAGTGTTCTTGGAAGTTTTCGTTTGTAACCATGTAGATTCAGTATTTCATTTGTAATCCTTTGAGATTTTTGTATTACTATAGATGTATGCTTTGTTTCGATCTGATATGAATCCATTATTGTGATATCTTTACCCTTGTCGGGTTGGTGTGTTACAATTTATGGTATCAGAGAGACAGGCTGCGACTCGTAATACAATTACCCTTGACCTGTGAAGTTTGGACCACTAAGTTTCCACTGTAGGCGCTCGTAGGACAACCTTTAAGAATTTGCTTTAGGATTTTGCTATAGGAGCTTAATTTCTGACCAGTGAGGAATGGGTAGACTATAAGTCATATGATTAAGTAGCACTGCTTCCGCATCACTCTGATTCGTGCCTTGCTTTTGGTTAAAGACTATTGAAATCACATTTGGAAAATTAGTGCTTATGCCTTGCCCCACCTACGAATTTGAAACCTAAATAAAACCTGAAGCATTGAAATTGCATAGTAATCTTTTGACTCTATTTGATTTCGTCTTAACCATCCCTGTTCCCATGAGAAGTTTTGTGGTGTAACCACGAGTGTAAAATATTTTCCTTCTCATTCTGAACGATAAGATTTGATGAAGCGAAAAGTGTACCGCTTTTAAGGGGTCATTTAAGCCCTAAATCGTATTTATTTGATCAAATATTGCCCTAAATCGTTCCTTTTGTCATTTTAGGTACTTTTGAGAAGAAATCTGGAAAAGGAAGCATTTTGGACGTTTTTGGAGCATAAAAGTGAAGAAAATGACAAAGTCTCAAAATCTTGCTTGAAGTTACCTTTGACGGCGTCAGGATTAACCCTGGACGGCGTCATGGCTTGGCAAAAGTGGTGGATGTGAAATTTACTCATGATAAGCCAGAGAAATTGCATGGAAATTCTGACGGCGTCACGCTTTAATCTGATCAAGGTCGTCACGTTATAATTCAAATAGGGACGGCGTCACGTTCATAGTCTGACGGCGTCAAGCCTTGATAAGCCAGAACGGATTTTGGAGAGCTAAAGAGGGACGGCGTCAAGAAGGTCATCCGAGAACCCTAAAAGCGACGAGGTGACGGTGTCACACTCCATAACGTGACGCCGTCAGATCCAAAAATCTATATATAGTTTTGCAATTCTTTGTCATTAGTGTGGAACTTATTGGGGAACTTTGTGTGTGAAAACCCTAGGACGAATTTGGCAGCTCTTTCAAGGCTTTTTGCCTTGAGATCTTCCATGTTACATTGAAGATAAGTTATCAATTAATCATTCAATATGTCTATGTGTTGTTTGATTCTATCTTATTCTTGTCTTTTGTTTAACATGTTAGGCTAGATTTATCTTGTGTTTGCTTAGATCTAATGAAACCTAGCTATTGATTATTGGTTATTAGTGTGTTGTTAGTTGTATTGGATGATTGTTCATCTATGTTAGGCTTAAGAAAACTGGCTAACTTCCTATTCGGTAACTTGCTTGAACGTCTTAAGAAACATGAACCAATGCGTACTAAAGGTTTTTATGGTTGTATTTAATGCACAAGCGAATTCTAGTAATCCCATGTTAGGAGCTTCCTAGCCGGCTCGACATAGGAGTGAAGTAGGAGCTTGTAGAGTTGGGGAAGTACGTACGCCACCCCACGAATGGTATTAAGGAATACACCCGTCATCCACGCAACTAATACACACTAATCAACCGGTAAAAGATAGTTAGGGAGTAAGGAAATCTAAGTAAACACATTTCCCTCCACATAAGTTTTCACCAACATTTTCATTTTTGTTATTTTATTTTATTTGCATTCGTAGTAATTTGGGTTAGTTGACTAGCAACTAATTCCGCCCACTCTTTCAAACCCGAGATTTTACTTGCTTTCATAAAAAAATATAAAAAAACATAAAAAGAATCTTCTCTCACCCTTAGACCTATTAAAGTAATTTTTCATACCTAACGAACACTATTCCCTGTGGAGAACGATCAATCCCCCGTACTTACCACTACACTATACTACATCGGTCAGGTACACTGCCTGGTGGGGTTGTAAGCCTCTTGAGATCCCTCGAGAGGTAAAACCTGTTGTAAGGTCGCAAAACCACGCATCAAGTTTTTGGCGCCGCTGCCGGGGAATAGTTATTGTTTAGGTTGAATTTTTTTTTATAGGTCTACTCACTAGATTCCTTTCTAGTGAGATTTTTATTTTATTTTTCTAGGTTTTCTTTAGTCTATCTATTTTCTTTGTGCTTTTGTTCGTAACAGATTTTCATTGACTATTCAGTTTGCCATTATGGAAAACGCGAATCCACCCCTTACACCTGGCGAAGTGGCTTTGTTGCGTAGCCAACTTGAGAATGAGATTAGTGAGCTCAGGGATCTCAGTAGAATGATTGATATAGAGCTTGATTATGCCTTGAACAACTTAGGGACCGCCATATACTCAGATAATTACTTAGAACGTAATAATCTTACGGTTGATAAGTTGATTGAGAAAATTGATGAAGTGAAGGTAGATACTAGGTTGGATGATTGTTTCAATGAATACCCCACTAAGGAGGAGATTGCTTACTATAACAACCTAGTTGATAACCCTCGACCACCTTTTGTTAGAATTGACCCAAAGATTAAGAGAGGTGATCCCGGGAATGTGAAGATACCATGTATGATTGGGTACCAATACGTTGAGCATGCTTACATTGACTGTGAATCCCCAATCAACGTTATGTCCTCAGGCCTTTATAGCCAAATCATAAACACACCACTTGAGCCTAGGATGGACCCCAAGTGTCCAGGCGGAGTTTGCAACTTCGTTGGAAGGATTAAGGATATGCATATCCTTGTTGGGAATTTTACCTTTGTCACTAACTTCATGATCTTAGAAGATTTGGCAAGTGTTGTTGACTGCCGCCTATCTCGCGTGGTGTTAGGTAAGCCATTTATTGAAGCATCCAATTTAAGGTATGATCGTTTGAAAGGCACGGTTCAGTTTTCTAATCACATAGATAGGATCACATATAGGATGCCTTATCGGGTAAATGAATTTCGTTTTGTGCCTCGATTTGACATGGACAACATTGGTGCGATTGAGGACATCAATGAAGAGGATAAAGAAAAAGGCATGGACTATGTTTGGAATAAGAGAAGCCTTTATTATAAAGATTGCTTAAACCTTGGACCTAAATACAAAATTGATATGGAGGTTGTTAGGATGATTAGAGGGGCAATTGAGAAGCAAAACGGAAAAAACGTAGAACACGTGACTTTGAGTCTAGCTACAAGACTCGTTAATAAAGAAAAGCGCTTCTTGGGAGGCAACCCAAGCTTTATTTGCTTTGTGTGTTTACTTGTTTGTTTGTTTGTTTTTATTTGCTTCCGTATGTGTGTTTAATTTTTATTCTTATTGGTTCATGTTCAAAAGTAATTTGTGAAAATGCTTTATCTTGTTTTTAACTTCGTCTTAACTACATATAAAGGTATTTTGCAAAAGTTAAGTGTAAGGGAAATCTAAATCGGTTTATTAGAACACAAATGAACATGAATCATAATAGTAATAAATGAACATACATATTAGTGTTTGTTTGAGTCAAATGCTTGTATCGAGTCATAATGATGTTTTGCAGGATTTCCAGGAAGTAAGGTATAGGTTTTTCCAAAAATTTTCCGGAAACGTAACATGAGAATTCTGTCAGATCATATCTGACGGCGCCAGGCGTTACAACCTGACGGCGTCAGGTTTAATTTTCTGAAAATTTTTGAAAGTTTTGTTTTCATAAAAAGTTTTTATTAAATCTATAACTTATAATCTCCAGGAATCTGCAAAATTATCATTCCACAAGCATTATATCCTTATATATAGATTTATCCCGCCGATGTTATGCAGGTTTTCGTGTTTGTTTTCTCATGTTTAACAGGTTATTTTGGACAAGGAAATATTTTGGATCAAGCTTTTGGCGATGCATTAGTCATGGAGCTTCAACATTATCTTGGAAGAAGATCTAACCGTGTTACTTCATTATCCACCGAGCGAATCAGGGGAGTATTTGATTTCATTCTTTTACTTTATACTTTTACATCTTGTTATTTGAACATTGGGGACAATGTTCATCTTAAGTGTAAGGGGGGGGGTAAAAATACGATTATTAGAGAATACAATTGCGCTTGATTTTTGTTTGTTTAATAGTGGATGTGTAATAAAACTGAGATAAATACCTGTTAGGGTAATTTTAGTGCCAAATTTAAAAAATTTTACAACATATAGGAGTGAAACTTTGATCTTAATGAGCGTCTCACGGATAGGAGTTATATGACTAGCACAAAAACCGTACCACTAAAAAATTTTCCACCCCCAAATATGTGAGGTTCGCCCCTAGAATTGGTAGGAAAAGCATTTATGCTATGATGTGTGTACCGGTAGCACTTATATTCTAGAACTTGCGTTAGGACCATTCCAAGGCCACAAGTGAGACTACATTCGTGTAGTTAGATTTACTACATGATAAGAGGCATTAGGATTCACCCATTGTTTTACACCTGTGTTTTTGTTATAATTACATTGGCTACATTGGTCAAGTAATTCTCCCACACCCTTTGCGTTGTACTCATTTTTAGTACACGATACCCCTAGTACACCCCTCAGAGCCTATCTTTTCGTTTCGACCTTTAAGCATTTTACTTAAAGGAAGAATTTGTTACACCCCACTAAAATGTACACCCAGATCGCCTTAGCCTACCTTGTATGCACTCATTTTTAGTGCATTATTGTGACAACATTTGTTTAAACCCAAGTTAATTATCTAGTTGATTACATGGTTGCTAAGTCGAGTCATATCCTTGTACATATTGTTTTGGGACGATTGGGACTCATGGGTAAAGTACTAGTGTAATGGAGTAATGGGGAAGATCATCATTTATTACCCCCATATGTGCTAAATATTTTAAAGTACTCCAAGTTTTTCAATTATCTTAATTCGAGTCATTAGAATAGTTATTTGTAAAGTTATATAAAAGTTCAAGTGTAAGGGGAATGCAATGCCCCTATGATGTATTATTTTGGATGGTAGGGCAAAAGTGTATGCAAAAAAAAAAAAAAAAAAAAAAAAAAAAAAAAAAAAATCAAGAAAAATACAAAAAAAATGAGAAAAAGAAAAGTAGAAAAAACATACGGACTACCATCCCGTTTTATTTTATGTTTATTTTATGTTTTTGTTATTTTCTTTCATTAGCTTAAGATTGAGTCGAGTCTTGGCTTAGCAACATTGTATAGTACATGTAATTGATCAAGATCTTTAACTCGCCACCAGTAAAATATCCCTTATCCAACAAAACAGTGTTTTCCTTTTCCCTACACCTAACGTTATAACCCATTTAAAAGCCCTCTTTGATAGTTTATCTTTGGTGCTTACGCCGAGTGGAGGAGGTTTTTGATCCTTTCCCAAGCCTATGGTAATCTATTTGCTATGACAGGTAGTGAGAGATATTATCCGTTTTCATTTATGAGATTTATTTTGATGACATTTGAGAGATGTGAGTATCTAAACACTACTTGTGAGGTGCTAGTTTGTAATCTCCGTGCTTATTATGATTAAAGTGGAACGAATATTTGTTGTAATTACTTTTATGTTAGCATTAAATGACCCCTAACTTGTATTTTGATTAGAATAAAAGCGCATTTGCTTGAGGACAAGCAAATCTCAAGTGTAAGGGTATTTGATGAAGCGAAAAGTGTACCACTTTTAAGGGGTCATTTAAGCCCTAAATCGTATTTATTTGATCAAATATTGCCCTAAATCGTTCCTTTTGTCATTTTAGGTACTTTTGAGAAGAAATCTGGAAAAGGAAGCATTTTGGACGTTTTTGGAGCATAAAAGTGAAGAAAACGACAAAGTCTCAAAATCTTGCTTGAAGTTACCTTTGACGGCGTCAGGATTAACCCTGGACGGCGTCATGGCTTGGCAAAAGTGGTGGATGTGAAATTTACTCATGATAAGCCAGAGAAATTGCATGGAAATTCTGACGGCGTCACGCTTTAATCTGATCAAGGTCGTCACGTTATAATTCAAAGAGGGACGGCGTCACGTTCATAGTCTGACGGCGTTAAGCCTTGATAAGCCAGAACGGATTTTGGAGAGCTAAAGAGGGACGGCGTCAAGAAGGTCATCCGAGAACCCTAAAAGCGGCGAGGTGACGACGTCACACTCCATAACGTGACGCCGTCAGATCCAAAAATCTATATATAGTTTTGCAATTCTTTGTCATTAGTGTGGAACTTATTGGGGAACTTTGTGTGTGAAAACCCTAGGACGAATTTGGCAGCTCTTTCAAGGCTTTTTGCCTTGAGATCTTCCATGTTACATTGAAGATAAGTTATCAATTAATCATTCAATATGTCTATGTGTTGTTTGATTCTATCTTATTCTTGTCTTTTGTTTAACATGTTAGGCTAGATTTATCTTGTGTTTGCTTAGATCTAATGAAACCTAGCTATTGATTATTGGTTATTAGTGTGTTGTTAGTTGTATTGGATGATTGTTCATCTATGTTAGGCTTAAGAAAACTGGCTAACTTCCTATTTGGTAACTTGCTTGAACGTCTTAAGAAACATGAACCAATGCGTACTAAAGGTTTTTATGGTTGTATTTAATGCACAAGCGAATTCTAGTGATCCCATGTTAGGAGCTTCCTAGCCGGCTCGACATAGGAGTGAAGTAGGAGCTTGTAGAGTTGGGGAAGTACGTACGCCACCCCACGAATGGTATTAAGTAATACACCCGTCATCCACGCAACTAATACATACTAATCAACCGGTAAAAGATAGTTAGGGAGTAAGGAAATCTAAGTAAACACATTTCCCTCCACATAAGTTTTCACCAACATTTTCATTTTTGTTATTTTATTTTATTTGCATTCGTAGTAATTTGGGTTAGTTGACTAGCAACTAATTCCGCCCACTCTTTCAAACCCGAGATTTTACTTGCTTTCATAAAAAAATATAAAAAAACATAAAAAGAATCTTCTCTCACCCTTAGACCTATTAAAGTAATTTTTCATACCTAACGAACACTATTCCCTGTGGAGAACGATCAATCCCCCGTACTTACCACTACACTATACTACATCGGTCAGGTACACTGCCTGGTGGGGTTGTAAGCCTCTTGAGATCCCTCGAGAGGTAAAACCTGTTGTAAGGTCGCAAAACCACGCATCAAGATTCTTCCTTGTTGATCCGTCTTTCTTTGATAGTAACCTTGATTTTATTCTTATAAGGATTGATGGACTGATCACTTAATACTGACGACTATCCTCCTATGTCTCACCTTTGGCGTTTGAAACAATTTTGGAACCCTTGCCATGATTACCGATTGTTAAACTTTTGCTGCCACTACCTGATTTTAACCTTCACTTCCGATCTGTTTAATAAACAGTATGATGTTTTCTCCGATCATTTTGAAGGTAATTTAACCCTAATGTGTTTGACCCATTCTCTAAATTCTATAACCATGCTGGATATAAATGTATCACCTGATACTATCCTGTCTTGCAAATCCATTACTACTCCTATTAGAACTCTAGTGATTATTAACCTTGGGTATATAAGTTTATTCCCTCCCTTGAATGATGAATCTTATTTGCCAATCAGTTTTCTTTTGGAAGGATTTGATGCAAATACCATCTCTGTATGGAATTGTTAACTAAGCCTGATGATGCTGATAACTGATATTCCTTACGCCTCACTTTTGACAATTATACGATGTTCGTATTACCGATTATTCGCAACCTACCTGACACTTGTGCTAAATAGCTAATAAAACTCCAACACCTTGAACTGTTCGCTTATCTATCCTCAACACTATACTGAACCATGTACTTGACTCCGACATATGAACTATCCGTCTGGTTTAATAACCATATTCGTTCTGCGGATCCGTTTACTTTTGATATATTCGATTTCGAGGCCTTTTGGTTGACTGGCTTTTTTATAAGCCACCAGAGACTACCATATCTGATATGAGACCTCTTGAAATCTGTTCTCATCCTACTTTTGTTATGACAACCTTTCCCTGACACCTAACAGTATCTACCCCTAGAAAGCGTTGGTATTGAAAGTTTTGTTGTACAAATTTTCCGGTGCTTTCTGATGAAACTCTTGGGTTTTCCTTCCTGTTTGAGAAGTAGAATTGACTTTGAACCGATCTCAGTTGTCGAACCATGATGCTATAGAAGTTGAAAGATTGAAGAAGCAACCACAAGAACTCCTAAGATAGGAGATGACTAACTAAGAGCAACTTCCGTAAAGTATTTCAGTTTTATTCGTAAAGATTGGTGATGTGAATTAGATATGAAGTTTTCCCTGAAACGATTCATGAAAACTTTTTTCGTACTCATTGTGACCATCATGAGTTTTAAATAATGCCAATTGTATTGGCTAATACGAATCATGTTTTCAAAAAGTATTTGGACAATTGTCATAGTATGACAGCATGTTTTTGCTCTGAGACGAACGAGGAACATGTAGACCATCTTTGTATCAAATGGAATGACCTTTGTTCTGGAAGAGTAGATTTGATTGGCGTTCAGAGAATTGTAGCAGACACCACTACCAGGCATCCGGTGACGACAGCAGTCCGAGTTGGCGAATTCCGAACTGTGCTAGTAGACCTGTTCAAGACTCGCAGTCTTGCTTCTCTATTCATTTTAGTTGTACTAAGATGAATTGAGAGCAGAAGCAGACTTGAGAATGGAAATCGAGATCATGATTTTGAATGGAAGAAAATTCTGAAGTGAACGTTTGTGTTTGGAAGAATTAATTATGTGACGGATGAAGCTATGGATGACGTAATTCAGTTTCTCTTGACCTATTTAAATTTCGGTTACCTGATGATAAAATCCTTTGAATGATTTAGGTTCCCTATTAGTAATTCCGCTCTGTGTTCATTCTACGTATGTTGGACGATGGTTTTGTTAGGTGAAATTGGACGAATGAAGGATGATCTGATGCTTTTAACGATGTACCAGATTCTGATAGGCATTCTGGGAATTCCGTTAACTCTTTCGAGTGATTCGTTCTCCTCTTGGTTAGGGTATTTGATTTTGATGACCTCTGAGACCATAGAAAGACTAGGTGGATTAAGATAAGTTGTTCTGTTCACGACTTGAAATAAAGTATGACCATCGTGGGGGCATATTTATATGATGCCAGTATTATGACGTCTGGCCAACGTGATAATACTTACATCATATAACGTGCACTTGTTGTGGGCATCAGATATTTCGAGAAGTGCCTTAGAGCTTTAGAAATTCTGATAACTGTTTGAGATCATCTGCGTTAGTGAGACTTTAAGTTCATTCTACCTTTACGCGTAATCTGCTTTCGTCGTTATACGAATTGATACATCTGGATTCTAGTCACGCATTCTGCTGACCTCTGGACTCCCGATAAAAATCTTAGGTTCTGTTATAGAACTTCTACCAATTGATGTTATCGATAATCTATTCCTGTACGTTCTAATTTGACTTGTCAAATCAAATCCTGTGGACGGCATATCCGTCAAAATCCTGTGTAATTCTTACGTCTCTTCCGAGAGAATCCGATTATTATCTATTAGGTCTGGTATGTCTTTGTTTAGTTCCGTTCTATTTTCTTTCTGCTTCCTGCAAATTTCGAGGACGAAATTTTTTTTGTTAGTGGGGAAGAAGTTGTAATACCTGAAATTCAGATAACCTGTAAAATGACTAAATTACCCCTGAAAACCTAAAACCTAAATAAATAACTTATAAAATTCTGAAACACTTCCAAACTTCTGAAAACAATCTACATATCTAGTAAATTAATTTCTGGGAAAACATTATATCACTTTGAATGTCCAAAAAGTATTAATTCACATACACTTATATATATATATCCGAAAATAATTAAGTAAAATTAATTATATTTTGTAAAACCATTTTAGTTAAGATAATTATCAAATAAACTAGGAAAATATATCAAAAACAATACAATCCTAATTCTTGGCAAATTGTGGGCCAAAAATCTGATCCATGCCCCCTCCTAAGTCGGTTTAATAAGGATAACAACAAACCATATTATTTTGTAAAACCCTAAATAGCCGAAACCCTAATTTTCGACACAAACAAATCGACCCAATCTCCATACGATTTTCTAGACTTGATCAAGCAATTTTCTGGAGTTCTTTGAGGTGTAAGAGAGCTACGAAAAATAGGAGTTCAGATGTTGGAGCCTTGATTCGATCGTGGTACCCTTTCTTGTTCGATCTATTGCGTACGAGAGGTACAAATCCTTACGACTAATCCTTACGTTCCAATATTAATATAGCATTTTTCTAGTGATCTTTAGGTTGTATATAACTCAGGAAAAATGATAAACACGAATCATGCAAGCTTAATTAAGCGTACGAAAATTAAAGAGATAAAACACACTTAATTCCAAAATATTGTTATACGAATTTTCTGGGTTATAACCATAATTTTTACATATTCTATGATGATAATATAAGCCTAGAAAAATAGCCATATGATTTTTAGAAGCTCAGAATAATTGATCATGAATTGTTTTATAATCGGATTATATGGAAAAATAAAGAAAATAAGAAAGAAACCCTAGAACGATTAGGGTTAGGGTTCATGTTGTTAAATTTGGTGTAATTAATGCTAATAATGATGGAATAATTATGGTTTAATAATTGGGATACATTAGGGTTTGGTTTTGGAATAAAAAGTGCAATCCGATTTGTTTTTAAAAGTATAAGGGTATGTTTTGCCAACTTTGAAACTTCTGGGATATTTTTATAATGTTATATAAGTCAGTAGGAATGTGGGAAAAATATAACTTGAGGGTCCTAAGTGTAAATATTGCAAGAAAAAGAATTAATTGTATTTATAAGGTACGAATTGTAATTAATTAAAATAGAGGGACTAAAAGTGTAAATTATGGAAACTTGAAGTTATACTGTGTAAATAATGTCATTAAGGGAGTAATGTGTAATTTTGAGTATTTATGGGCTTGATATGTAATTATTAATAAGTTATGGTCTAAATTGTAAGTTTTGTAAAGTTAAGGGACCAATTGTGTAATTTCTAAATTCTGAGGGGTCTAATTCGTACTATATATCATTCTGAGGTTACATTCTGTAATAATGTATAATTGGATGCTTGTTTGGTAAATATGGATATTGTAGGGATTTAATTGTGAATATTGTAAATAGAAGGTTTGTTTTGTAAATTATATAACTAGAGGGGTATAAAGTGTAAATTGTGAACCATAAGAGATTAAAATGTCATTCTGAATAATATGAGTATTTAATTCAGTAACTTAAAGTATTTTCATGTTAGACCTATGAATCTAATGAATTTACAATTAAAACCCTAAACTATGTAAACTTGTCATATTTAACCCTAAACTTTTGTAATTTGATAAAATGTACTTTAATTCCATAATAATCCGTAAATAAGAACTTAATCTAATCTGGGGTACTAATATCTTACTAAATACGGAAATCTGTTAATTATAGAAACTTAAAAAGTTATTAAAATGAAAAGGTAAATTAAAAATAGTAATCTGAGTTAGAATCCTTTATAATTCCGTCTTCTACTCCTTTAGGTGTAAAGAAGGAGGAGCCCTGATTCTGTTCCGTGTTTGTCTTGCTTATTTTGCTTTGCTAATAAGGTACAGATATTCTGCCCTTTTTCAGTAAGGGTTTTTCATTCCCTTTTCTTCCAGTTTTTCATTTCCTTATTAGGATTCCCTATACCATTGCTATGTTCCTTTCTGTTTGTGAACCTTTCATGTGATCTCT
The DNA here is from genome assembly GCA_021014915.2 of Artemisia tridentata subsp. tridentata. NCBI lineage: Eukaryota > Viridiplantae > Streptophyta > Magnoliopsida > Asterales > Asteraceae > Artemisia > Artemisia tridentata. The sequence goes on from CP139505.1 coordinate 359,842,562, forward strand.
TGTTTTGTGAGCTTTCTATGATCTCTCTCATGTTCTGATATGTTTCACTTCTGAGATGATGTCATTAGTATAATCCTCCTTGCTTGAACCTTTTTCATGATTCCCTGTTGATACGACCTCTGATATAAAATCTTGTATGTGAAAACCTTTTTAGTTATGACCTGAAAATGTTTTGAGAAAAATCAGTTATTTTTAAAAGAATGATTATGAATGGTGATATGATACTATTTTATATGACAGTTGTTAACTTTTGTGAAAACTAGTTTTAAAGAATGTTTTTATGAAAAACCGTTTTGAAAGATTATTTTGTGAAAACTATTCTGAAAGATCATTTTATTGAAAACCGTTATTAAAGGAATGCTTTCAATGAACTTTTGACAGGAATTTCTAAAATGAACTTTTGCAATGAACTCTTAATTTATGAACCTTTGATATAATTTTCTGAACCATTTGATATAATCCTTTTAATCTGAACATAAACTTTGATATAAAACTTAATCTGATAAACTTTGATTTGAACATTTGACATTTATTTATAAACTGTTTGACATGAACCTTTTTGCCATGTACCCTTAAGATATGACTTTTGATTATTTGATAGTACGCCTGACCTTTGACCTACAGTCTGATGTCCGAGCCAATCACTAGGCATGCGGGTTTCATGTCCATGTCATTGACGCACCTCTGATATGACTCTAGGGCAGGAGAGTGATGACCTGTTCCGTCCATTATTTATTATCTGCTATGGCCATTATGATTATGATTATTGATTTGTCTGTGGGGGCGTATGGGTGCATCCTAGATTTGACCTGTTATCTGTTTATGTAATATGTTTACTGTTATTATGTCTGGTGACTGATGGTGTGTGCGATACACGTCTTTCACATTGTCTGAGAGCTGATCACTCTACACAGGTTTGTTTTATTATATTGGTATGATATGGTATTATCTGTTATCTGGGCTCGTGACAGATTTCGGTTTTTCCCTTATTCTATAACTTTATTGTTTCCTCTTTTTTATTTCTTTTCTTTTGTCCTTGTTCCGTTCCTTATTCCTTTCGCTTTGATTTGTATCGGTATGATCTGTATTCTTGATTTTATTTGTACTACTCTCTATTACTGTTTTTGTTATTGTTATATCTGTTCACTGAGCTCTCGTAGCTCAGCCGCATTTCTTTTCCTGCGGCAGGTGTTAGTAGGAAGCTGGGAATGACTGGAGAGTATACCTTTGGACTTAGAAGATTGGATAGCTATTCTGGATTAGAGTTGATTAGAAGATGATATATTTTTTTAGAAGTAGTGTTCTTGGAAGTTTTCATTTGTAACCATGTAGATTCAGTATTTCATTTGTAATCCTTTGAGATTTTTGTATTACTATAGATGTATGATTTGTTTCGATATGATATGAATCCATTATTGTGATATCTTTACCCTTGTCGGGTTGGGGTGTTACAGATGTCGAGTTCTTTACAAGGGTACAACCACTCCCGTTTGGTTCTTTACAAGGGTACAACCACTCCGACACTCTATGTGTTTTGAAGACTAAAACACTAACCGGTTTCTACTGAATAAAAGATGCAACTATGATGTGTGAACTGATGCAAGATCACACAGACTCTATACTACAGGATGACAACAGTATGTTGATCCTTCTATGTTGAGATCTTCTTTGCTACAAAAGGAAAGATCTATGTAATGTTAGTATGCTAAGGGTTAGTGATATGTAAATGAAAGGATATCTAATTTAAGCTATGTAAGTGATGAAATGGCCAAATGATCAGCTTGCTATTTATAGGCAAAGCTGATGAACAGGCGGCGGATCCCCAAAATTGGATCCGTCCGTGTATGCTTTTGGATCCGCCGTGTCAGGCCAGCTAAGAGATCTCCAAATCTTGCCATATCTTTCCATATCTTCAAATGTCAACTCTTTGGCTTGAAGATCTAAACAAAATATCACAAAATCTTACCAAGATTGTGTAGATGATGCATGCCATGATGTCATCCTAATATTTAACTAATAAAGTTTCCATTTTAAGAAATAAACATGTAAACTTGTAAATGTCATTTCTAAAGAACTTTGTGATGTGAAAATGTGTTTGTAAAATGCTTATCACTATAAATGTAAAAGACTTAATCTTATTTATGCTTTGCTTAAAGATAAACTTTGTAATATTCATTAATAAAACTAAGCAAAGATCGTAAAATATAAATAACGTTTTTAGGACGATATTTGTATTAACATCTAGATTGCATGTTGTTGCCGTGCACTCTCTAATTTTACAGCATTCACTGTTTAGGCCAATAAAGGTGAGTTTATAGCCCTATTTTTACTTTTACTTTTTTTAACAATATAGGGTGAGAAACATGCAAATCTTTTATGGACCATAATATTATCACTTTTTCTCAAAACTATTGCGTAGATAGCTTAAGCCCTAGAACCTACTATTATGCCCGTTTTCATGAACTGTTAATTTCCTTTGGGAAGCGCAACTGCTTTAGATAGATCTATTGGGGTAACTCCCCCGTTCGGTTGGCCAGACAGGTCAATGCGAACGTATAGCAAGTCAGACTTCGTGTGTATTGGGTTAAACACTCGCTAAGGGCCCCTTGACTTTTATTTATGTGTTAGAGATTAGCACACTGAACTGTCAATCTTCGGTTGCATGAACTTAGTGCTAGCGCGATAGATACTTTTGTATGACATTATATGTGTTATAATGATCATGCTGGTCCAAACTAATTATTTGATGACTTTATTTAAACTTATGAACTCACCAGATTTTTGCTGACTTTTTAAGCATGTTTTTCTCAGGCGTGTGATTGATTTGGTATGGCAAGATATGGCAAGGCAAAAGGGTCATTGAGCTTTCTTTTTCTGTCAGATTGGCAATTGTTATTGGAGACTTTTTTTTTTTTTTTTTTTTTTTTTTTTTTTTAGGGACCACAATGTTCAATGGGCCTATCTTTTATCAAAACAACGAATCAATCTTTGTAAAACCCTAATTGATATTTTAATTAAAAATGGAGTATGTATTTCGTTCTTTGTTACCTTGTGTTGTGATTTCCAATTGTTGCACCCTCAAACTGTATGCTTCCGCGACCGTTGTAAATTTTGGGGGTGTTACAGATTGGCATCAGAGCCTAGGTTATAGAGAACTAGGTACATATAAACCCTAAACTATAACCATTTTTATAAAAACAAGTCCCTATGACCGCCATTTGCCTTGCTTGCCATTTTGCTTGATGATTATCTGACTTGACTGTCTGTTATGATTGTGACTTGTTACTATAAGTATTATATGTATATATTTATATACACTTAACCCACACTAGTTATTATTACCAATATACTTACACACTTATACCATTTTGTCACAGACTATGTCTTCCCATCCTATCCCGCCGATTTCACAAAATTCAGAAGACCCGTACATGCAAGTGCTGCAAGCCTATAATGCACCGGATCCTGACCTACTCGAGCCCACACTCATAGCAGCACTGCCTACTCCCAGTCAGCCTACTGGTCACGATACACAGCCTGCTTCACATACTCTTTCAGTCAGACGTACAGCTCGCATGAGAGTTCCTGGTTATCGGATGAGGTACTCAGATTTTCTGTCAGCATCCCAGAAGAGACCTCGAGTTATCTATACAGGAACTTCTACCACCCCAGTATCTATTTCACCAGCATCATCTCCAGAGCATTCACCACCTCACCAACGGCTCAGGAGGACTGATGATTCCGACTCGGAAGAAGAAGAGGATCCTGAAGAAGAACCCGTGGCAGACCCTATTTCTGAGAATGTTGCACCAGCTGAGCCACGAAATGGAAAGGAGATTATGGGAGAAGTGCCTAGTACATTCGAGTTGGGACAGAGCTCCAGGGCAGCTCAGATTGTAGGAGAGGACAGGGATATGCCTCTCGGGTTAGGGTTGAGAGCTGCTAGATTGCGATCCAGGGATGAGGCTCCGACTACTTGTGAGATTAATGGCGAAGTTTGGAAGGATATTAAGTGTATTCACAGCACTCCACTCTAGGCAGGTAGTCCCACTTATGAGCCATCTTCACCTACTTTTGTGCCGCCATCTCCATCCACACCGATTTCCCCTCCACCTGCGGTTCTACCAGTGGCAGAAGAGGAGGAAGATGATGTTACTGGGTTTCTAGATCAGTTGGGTGCTCAGGGAAATTTGTTGGACGTTCATTCCGATCAGTTGGAGAGATTAGGAAGACGGGATGAACAGGTCGGCAGAGAGCTTGCTGAAGTCCGACGGAGGTTAGGAGATATTGGGAGAGACCAAGCCCGAGCTTGGGATGCCGAATGGACGAATTGGCATCGTATGCATGAGCTGGAGTCAGTTATGGCTAGAGTCACGAGAGATGAGCACGAGGATCGTAGGGAGGTATTAGCGTTAAGGAGACGCGATGCACAGCTCGAGACTAGGGTAGGAAATTTGGAGACCATCATAGCTCAGATAGCACGAGAGTTGACACAGCTACGTATCAGACAGGATGAGTATGAGAGTTAGGAGTTGAGATGTATCTACACTAAACTGGGTAGTTGCAAGTTAGTGGTAGTAGTTTGTAGTCTTGGTTGTAGCCGAGGAACTTATGTTATCTCTTAGATGTTCGAATTCAAAATTTTATACACCCAACCTTATTTTAATATATGACAAGCTTGATCGACTATTTTACTATGTTACCGTCTTTAGGAAATTTACCTTACCCATATGCATTACACTGGTGCCGATCCTTCAAATCTTGATTATCTCTATCCTTCATATACAGCAGCATGCCTCCGAAGAAAGTAACCCGAACCACACGTGCACAACCTGCAAACCAAGGCCCCGTCAGACAAGAAGCAGCAGCCCCACAAGTGAATCGAACCATGCTCGATCAACTCGTAGAGGAACGAGTAGCAGCGGCACTAGCTGCAGCAAACAACTCCACAACAGATGTTGGAAGTTCGAGACCTGCAACTAACAGTGCTCGAGGTTGTACATACCAAGACTTCCGAAAAATAATGACTGGAGGTTTTGGAGGTACTGAAGGAGCAGTTGTGTTGTTCTGATGGATCAAAAGATTGGAAATGGTGTTTAGGATTAGTGGATGTTTGGAGGAGGATCGAGTTAAGTTTGCATCGTTCACATTTCTGGATGCAGCTCTAACTTGGTGGAATAACTACTTGAAATCATCTAGCTATGACGCTGCGTATACAATGTCATGGGAGAGCTTTAAAGAGATGGCTCTCAAGAAATACTGCCCTAGGAATGAAGTGAAGAAACTAGAAGTAGAATTTTGGAATCTTAAGGTGCAAGGCACTAATATGGCAGTATATAACCAACGCTTTCAAGAACTAGCCCTATTATGTCCTGATATGGTTCAAACTGAGGCTCGCTTGTTGGAGAGGTACATCGGAGGATTACCTTAGTCTATTAAAGGAAATGTTACTACATATAAGGCTGCGGATCTCCACGAGACCATGGAGGTAGCCAACAAGCTAATGGATCAGGTGATCGAAGATTCGATCAAAGCGGGTGTGAACAAAAAAAGAAAGTGGGATGACCATTCCCGGAATAGCAACCACCCGAACAAGAGGCATGAGGTTGCCAAGGTGCATACTGCCGGACCTACAGAGAAAAAGGTCTAGGCTGGAAACATGTTATTTTGCAATCGATGCAAGTTGCATCACAAGGGTCTGTGCACAGTCAGATGCAATAAGTGTCAGAAGGTAGGACACATAACCCGCGATTGCAGAACAAGACCTCTAGCGACAGCACAGATTGCACCGGCAAATAACCCAAGGGCCGAAATCACGTGTTTTGGCTGTGGTGAAAAAGGGCATTATCGGAGTGAATGCCAAAAGATTAAGAACCAGGAAAACGGTGGCAACAGAAGCCAACTAAGGATTCAGGGTAATCAGAGAAACCCTGGAGCTGGCATGAATCAGGTAGCTGTTGTGCCCCAAGGGAATAGGGGGAAGTGATGCAGTAGCCCGTGGAAGGGTTTACGTGGTGGGCAAGGTAGAAGCCCAGGAAGACCCAAATGTGGTGACGGGTACGTTCCTTTTAAATAACCGCTATGCATCTATACTATTTGATACGGGAGCAGATAGGAGTTTTGTCTCCACTGCCTTTAGCCCATTGCTTGGTATTTCCCTGACCACTTTAGGCAACGTATATAATGTAGAGCTGGCTAACGGAAAAGTAGAAAAGGTAGATACCTGATGAACTCAAATAAGTACATTTTATTACTATCATTTATCCTATTAATTTGACTTGTTTTACTATATTATGTATGAGGATTGATACTTAATCGTTTACTTTTGTAATTCTCAGGTAAAAACAAGCATTTGGTGAAACTTGGCGATTTTGGACTAATAATGGAGCGAAACGTACATAAAGTGAAGAGTCTGCTGACATGGACAAGATCAAGTCAATTCTGCTCCAGATGCGCCGCATCTCACTATCAACATGCGCCGCATCTCTATCAAGATATCACCAGATACGATCCAAGATACAAGAGGACATGCGCCGCATCTAATAAAGAGTTACGCCGCATCTTCTGGCGGTGTACGAATATTCCTGAATATTATAATCTTGGACCCCACGCGAAGTTAAGTACATGCGCCGCATCTACTTAAGTAGATGCGCCGCATCTTCCCTCAGACACAAACTATAAATACCCCGTAGACCAGAAGAGTTCGGAGATTCGGAAGTTCGAAAACCTAAAGACCGAACAGAAGAGAAGGACGAATTCAGTCAAGAAGGCAGCACAAGACACACCCAAATCGAAGATACAAGAGCTGTAAGAAGGTGCTGCATGTATTTAATTCATTAAGTAGTTTTGTTTTATTGTTTTAGCAAACTTTAATTCATCAGGATTGGTGGCTTGTGTAATGTGACAACGGAAAGATTGCACTCCCTTTAATACTTGCTTTCCCATCAATTAAAGTTTATATGTTGATGTCTTTGGTTACTACTTATTAGTGCATTGACCACCTCTGTGTTTATCAGTGGCTTGCGGGCACCCGACTGCGGGACAAGGTGTGGCTCCCACGGTTGTTTCTAAATTGATCACTTAGGAATAACTTTTAGACATAAGTCGTCATTAAGGGTTTACTCGCCGATGAGAATAGGACCAACGAGAAAGGATTAATTACATACACTTCATATAAAGCTATCAATAAAACAAGTGACAATCTACTTAATCATAAGGACAGCCCTCTTATTGTCTCAAGTATCTATCTGTGTACGTGTGTGCTACTTGCTGATTCGTGCCTATTTGTTTATTTTATTATTTAATTGCAAACAAAACTGTGCCAGTCTCTCAGGCTGAAACCCCCTTGCGTTAGGATATTAAAATACTGATTAGATTAACGAGATTATACGTTCCACTCTTAGTGATCGACACTCTACTTACCATTATCTTCATACTGACCGGGTACACTGCTCGTTAAGTGTGTGTGTTATTGATAAGTCGGCTAAATATAAATTTAAAACTTGAGTAGGCATTAAAACTGCTAAACCGCAACGACACATCACGCGCATCAAGTTTTTGGCGCCGCTGCCGGGGAGTGAATTGTTATTTTCTGTTAATTTGATTAGTATTTTAATTAGGTTTTTCTTTTTATTAGATTAATTGCATCATTGTACTATTTTGCATATTTGTTGTATTGTGTGTTATTTGTTTGCTTTTGTTTTTATTTTTGTGTGTTTTATTTTTTTTGTTTGGTGTGTTTAATTTTTATTTTTTTTTTTTATTTTTCGTATTTTTCTGTTCTGCTATCGTTGTACTGTGCTAAATCAAACGATACGGCGCATCTGATCTCTCAGATACGGCGTATTGCGTTTAATTTTTTTTAATACAACGCGTTTAATTAATTCGATACGACGCATCTTTTCCCCAAGATACGGCGTATCTGTTTTTAACAAGAAAATTTTTCTAAGCGATAAAGTAATACGACGCATCTGCTTTTGTAGATACGGCGTATCTGTTTTTGATAAAAACTTTTCTAAAACGTTAACGCCATACGACGCATCTTCTTTTGAAGATACGGCGTATCTATTATTTTAATTAAAAACAGTTTGCGAATTATTAAATAAATACGGCGTATCGATTTCCGTCGATACGGCGCATCTTACTGAATCAAAAATCTTTTATTTTTAAACGTAACGAAAATACGGCGCATTAACTTTCGTTAATACGACGCATTTAATTTTAATTAGATAAACTGATTTTTGATTAACTAATTCGATACGGCGCATTCATAAATTCTAAGCGGCGTATCTATTTTCTGGATAAAGTCTGATTTAATTTTAACGATCATAAGATACGGCGTATCCAACTCTTTGGATACGGCGCATCGTCTGCAGATATCAGTAACTTTAATTTTTCGTATTCCGTTTTCGTTATTAATTATCTGATATACTACTTTCTCGAGCATACCCTACTGATATTTTTGTGTTGATTTCAGGAAGTGCATGACCAGGAGTTCTACGAAGAACTTGATTCAACCTTTCGAAGATCCCGAACGAGCCCTACATTCGCTTAAAAGGCTTTTCAACACAAGAAGCTTTGATCTTTCAAGTTCACTCGAGCTTGATTATTTTTCTGAAGAGAAAGAGGAAGTTGAAACAGAAACAATGGGCGAAAACACTACTATGGAGGAATACATGAACAATACCCGTGCTGATTACACTTCAGGAGTTGCTAGACCTAAGTTTGATGACAAGTCAAAATTTGAGTTGAAGGGACAATTTCTCAAAGAACTAAGAGAGAAAGCTTTCAGTGGGACGGAACAAGAGGATGCTAATGAGCATGTTGAAAAGGTCCTGGAGATTGCAGATTTGTTTACTACAGAAAGTGTCAATACCGATCAACTCATGCTAAGAATCTTCCCAATCTCACTAAAAGGAGCTGCTAACAAGTGGCTAAGGAATGAACCTGCTAGTTCAATCACTACGTGGGAAGGTTTGAAAAGCAAATTCCTGAAGAGATATTGTCCACCTGCTAAGACTGCTAAGAAGATGGAGGCTATCAATAGTTTCAAGCAAGAGCCTGATGAAACCCTTTATCAAGCTTGGGAACGATTTAAAGATTTATTGATAAAATGTCCTCAACACTATCTAACCCCTATGCAGGAAATAATATTGTTTTATCAGGGATTGGACGTGCCTACAAGACAGATTTTGGATGCTAAGGGAGCTGTACCTCAGATGAGTGCAACTAATGCTAGGAAAGCGATCCAAGAAGCTGCTGATCATTCTCAGAAATGGCACGATGGGACCTCTACTAGATCTAAGAGCAGCACTAATTTTGACGGGATTGCTGCTATTCAAGCTCAATTGGATAAAATCAGTAGAGAAATGAAGAAGCGCGATGAAAGAACATATGCTGCCCAAGTTGGATGTGAAAAGTGTGAAGGACCGCACTACACTAAGGATTGCCCGAGCAAGAATGAAAGTGAGACGTTTGAAGAAGCTTATTACACCCAATTTGGACAACCATTCCGACCTTCAGCAAGATTTAGGGAAGCTAGTCCGGGATTCTATCAAAAGAACAACTTCAATCCCGCTTATCAAGAGAGGAGGCAGACTTTAGATGATACTTTAAAGCAAATTATGGCCGATGCTGCTAAAAGACATGAAGAGAATACTGCTATGATCAAGGAAATTCGAGCCTCAACGGACACTACTACAAGAAATCAAGGAGCTTCGATCAAAGCATTAGAACAACAAATTGGTCAAATGAGCAAAGTTCTTCAAGAAAGGGGATATGGAAGCTTACCGAGCTCGACTGAAACAAATCCAAGAGATCATGTCAAGGCCATAAGCACCACTGAAGAAGTCACTCCTAATATACCTAGAAGATCGATGAATGGTGATGATGGTGCAAGACCCGAATTTTTCTTTAACTCTTCAATCAGCTTAAGGAGACTACTAAAAGAGAAGACAAAAATTGAAGAGGAAATCAAGGCAACCATGAAAGAAGAGAGCCCTGCAACCGATTCAAATGCCTTGCCTCATAAAGAAAGAGACCCAGGAAGTTTTACTCTACCTTGTTCTATTAATAATATATCTTTCAATAATGTGTTGGCTGACTTAGGAGCTAGTGTTAGTGTTATGCCTCTTAAGACATTCGCTACCCTAGGACTAGGAAAATTAGCACCAACTAAATTACTTATTGAATTGGCTGATAAAACAGTAAAACGACCTGAAGGGATTGCTAATAATGTGCTAGTTAAGATTGAGCAATTTATTTTTCCCGTAGACTTTGTTATACTAGACATGCCCGAGGATGTTAAGATTCCTTTAATCCTCGGAAGACCTTTCTTGTCTACTGCCCATGCTAAGATTGATGTGTTTAAGAGAAAAATTTCATTAAGGGTAGGGAATAATAAACTAGTCTACAAGTGCCAAGATCCGGTTAAAAGCATTATTAGAGGTGTTTATGTGCTAGGATTAAGGGAGCGTATGGACCTCGATCTTGAAGCTAGACTTATGGGAGAAACATTGATTCAAAACAACTCAACTAATCCTAATCATGAAAACTTTGAGGAATTCATTGACCTTAATGTACCTACCGAACTTAGACGCGATGTTGTTAGTGATTCTGATGATGAGTGGTATGATTGTGTAGTAATTAATAAACGTAGGAGAATAGTTGAGAAAACGAATTTGAATCATGATGTGTTTATTGAACTACCACCCCACCTTGCTTATTTGTGCCTGTATGATAATAAGAATTTCCCGTCTATCATTTTGTCATCTCTGCCCGAAAGGGACAGGACTTTGTTTATACAGATATTAAAGAAAAACGGCGTGGAAATTAAGGACGAGCAAGGAGTGTTCAATATTACTAAATTGGGGATGAAGGAGCGTGATGTTTCCGACTCCTTCAATGATCGATACTAAGGAGCTGAACGTGAGTCTAACTTGAAGACTCTGGAATAAAGACAAGTGCTGACCGGGAGACAACCCGGATTTATCTTTTATTTTACTGTTTTCTGTGTCGAGTCAGTCCAGGCCGCACGAAGATACGGCGCATCTCAGTCCTGAGATGCGACGCATCCTCTGCAATGGTCATATCTTATTTTATTTTTCTGCATTTTTATTTTCGACTTTAAAACTTTTTATCAGTTATTTTAATGCGGCGCATCCCTGGTTAAGGATGCGGCGCATCTTTATTCTGATCCGTATTTATTCCAGGCTCGATACGGCGTATCTTCTTCAATAGGATACGGCGCATCGACTGACCTGATGATTTTCAGTTTTAACTTTTAAGTTTTATTTTTACCTAACTACTAATGTATTATGCAAGTTGAACCTTTCTTATCTTAGGTGTGTTTTAAAGTGTTGGTGGTATTATAGTTTCCTGAATTTCCTGTGGATACATCAAGCATGAAGCTTTAACGTTCTAATCCACAAGAAAGATGATTTTTGCTCATATACAAATGGAGGATCATACCGAGCAAATCTCAGGGGAGTTTTTTCGTTCTAATTCTTTTATTTCCAGTTTTTAACCTTTTATACAAACAACGAGGACGTTGTTTAACTTAAGTGGGGGGATAGGAGAATTAGAACACTTAACACTTACTTGTCCTAAACTTTTTCAAAAATTATGCTTAAAATGTGCTTAATATATCAAACTTAAAAATTTTTAGCATGTTTTTGTTTAAGATCTAAGTTGCATAACTGCACACATGACATTATTTTCAAAAATTGTGATTTTTCAAAATTCACAAATCTATGAGTGTGCCGGTGACTTGTAAACTTTAGAACTTGGCTTGTATACTATTCGAGACCACCATAATGAGTATTAATTATTTAATTGGAATGACTTGTCTAACTTGGTAAAATTCTAGGATTACACCCAAAAAGCCTTTATATGTTATGTGTTATTAGCTAACTACACTGGTTAGTTAACCCCCGTATAAACCCTTTTGTTACTCTCACTTTTAGAGTAGATACCCCTAGAAAAACACTCAGAGCCATTCCTTTCGTTTCTTACACCTATGTTTAAAATGTTTCGTTACACCTTACACCTTAGCCTACCCTGTAGATTAGAATCCGTGGTTGGTTAATTGCTATAGGCAGAGTGTGTTTCCTTACATTACCTGTGTTCGCGTGCGTAATTCATTATCTATGGTTAGGTCGGGAAATTGCACAATGCAATTGAAGTGAAAGTAAATATTGTATATTTTAGAGTTTATTTTTCGTGTGTTTACTACTTTCACTATTTACCATTATTTCTGAAGTTATGAAAAGTATGGAAAAATTATCCGGAAAGAAAGTTATAGTGATGTGGTGAAATTTTACACATCTATGTTTATGTTTCAAGTTAAAAAAAAAAAAAAAAAAAAAAAAAAAAAAAAAAAAAAAAAAAAAAAAAAAAAAAAAAAATCGAAAAAATAAAGAAAAAGAAAGAAAAAAGAGTTGGATGTTTATTTTAAGCCAACAATGTAGAGTTATGTAAGTGGTTCATATGGCCACTATTTGTTGTATTATATCTATGGATTGAATGGGAATTGGCAGTTATGGGAATGCCAATTAAGGTTTATTCTTTGATTAAGATTTTGTTGAGTATAATTCGTGTCTACCTAAAGCGTGCGTTTCAAGTGTTAAAGCGTGAGTTATTCGATGATATGAGTCTTATTCATGGGATGGTTGGGATAGTGATTAACCACACTTAGGATTTTAATTTATTTGTTTTGTTTATTTTTATTTTTACACCAATTTATATCCCAAATGTTATCCATACCCTGTATTGTTCTTTATCCAACCAAACCTTTGATTTATTGAGATTAGGGATTTGAGCAATCTTAAGTATCGTAGTCGTGGATTCGGCTATGTATTTATGATTTTGTCGCCCTTTTTGATATATTATTATTGGTGAAGTTTGGACCTATCTTTAGCCTATTCGAGTTAAGGATTTGAGCAATTGCAAGTATCGTGTTCGTGGATTCGATCATGTATTTGTGATTTTGTCGCCTTTTCTGGAATTTGAGATCGATAGTGAAAAGAGAATAATTAACCCTTAAGCCTAAAAACCCTTTTTACCGCTTTAGACTTGTTATTCCTTAGCTTTAGTGGTGGAGATGTGTATACTTGCCAAGCCTATGATAGAATATTCGTCGCGACTGGACAGTTAAACGATTAGATTTGCTTTTATCAAAATATTTTATTTTACTTCTAATTCGTTAAGTGTTTAGTTGTGTGATTATTGAAATAAACGAATACATGCTTAAATATAAAAATAAATCCTAACATCTTTTAGGATACATTTTCATGAGATTTAATCTAAAGTTTACTTGGGGACAAGTAAAGTTCAAGTGGGGGGATATTTGATGAACTCAAATAAGTACATTTTATTACTATCATTTATCCTATTAATTTGACTTGTTTTACTATATTATGTATGAGGATTGATACTTAATCGTTTACTTTTGTAATTCTCAGGTAAAAACAAGCATTTGGTGAAACTTGGCGATTTTGGACTAATAATGGAGCGAAACGTACATAAAGTGAAGAGTCTGCTGACATGGACAAGATCAAGTCAATTCTGCTCCAGATGCGCCGCATCTCACTATCAACATGCGCCGCATCTCTATCAAGATATCACCAGATACGATCCAAGATACAAGAGGACATGCGCCGCATCTAATAAAGAGTTACGCCGCATCTTCTGGCGGTGTACGAATATTCCTGAATATTATAATCTTGGACCCCACGCGAAGTTAAGTACATGCGCCGCATCTACTTAAGTAGATGCGCCGCATCTTCCCTCAGACACAAACTATAAATACCCCGTAGACCAGAAGAGTTCGGAGATTCGGAAGTTCGAAAACCTAAAGACCGAACAGAAGAGAAGGACGAATTCAGTCAAGAAGGCAGCACAAGACACACCCAAATCGAAGATACAAGAGCTGTAAGAAGGTGCTGCATGTATTTAATTCATTAAGTAGTTTTGTTTTATTGTTTTAGCAAACTTTAATTCATCAGGATTGGTGGCTTGTGTAATGTGACAACGGAAAGATTGCACTCCCTTTAATACTTGCTTTCCCATCAATTAAAGTTTATATGTTGATGTCTTTGGTTACTACTTATTAGTGCATTGACCACCTCTGTGTTTATCAGTGGCTTGCGGGCACCCGACTGCGGGACAAGGTGTGGCTCCCACGGTTGTTTCTAAATTGATCACTTAGGAATAACTTTTAGACATAAGTCGTCATTAAGGGTTTACTCGCCGATGAGAATAGGACCAACGAGAAAGGATTAATTACATACACTTCATATAAAGCTATCAATAAAACAAGTGACAATCTACTTAATCATAAGGACAGCCCTCTTATTGTCTCAAGTATCTATCTGTGTACGTGTGTGCTACTTGCTGATTCGTGCCTATTTGTTTATTTTATTATTTAATTGCAAACAAAACTGTGCCAGTCTCTCAGGCTGAAACCCCCTTGCGTTAGGATATTAAAATACTGATTAGATTAACGAGATTATACGTTCCACTCTTAGTGATCGACACTCTACTTACCATTATCTTCATACTGACCGGGTACACTGCTCGTTAAGTGTGTGTGTTATTGATAAGTCGGCTAAATATAAATTTAAAACTTGAGTAGGCATTAAAACTGCTAAACCGCAACGACACATCACGCGCATCAATACCATTGTAAGAGGTTACACCTTAAACCTATCCAACCGCCCATTCAATATTGACCTAATGCCTGTAGAACTAGGAAGTTTTGACGTCATCGTCGGAATGGATTGGTTGTCAAAATACCATGCCACTATCCTCTGTGACGAAAAGATCGTACGACTACCTTACGGGAACGAAGTGTTAGTCATTGAAGGTGATAGGAAAGACCGATGAAGCGCCTCAAGATTAAACGTTATCTCTTACGCGAAGGTCCAGAAGCATCTTGAGAGAGGGTGTCTTCTCTTTTTAGCTTAGGTTTCCGGAAAGGAAGAAAAGGAGCCGGAGGGAAAACGATTG
Source organism: Artemisia tridentata subsp. tridentata (assembly GCA_021014915.2). NCBI lineage: Eukaryota > Viridiplantae > Streptophyta > Magnoliopsida > Asterales > Asteraceae > Artemisia > Artemisia tridentata. Next base: position 359,857,568 of record CP139505.1, read on the forward strand.
GAAGATGTGCCGATCGTTAGAGATTTCCCAGAAGTCTTCCCTGAAGACATACCTGGACTTCCACCGAAACGACAGGTCGAATTTCGGGTTGATCTAGTACCAGGTGTTGCACCTGTAGCACGAGCGCCTTACCGACTAGCCCCAACAGAACTACAAAGGTTGTATGAACAATTGTCAGAGCTCTCTGACAAAGGATTTATCAGACCAAGTTCCTCACCTTGGGGAGCTCCAGTTCTGTTCGTCAAGAAGAAAGACGGATCGTTCCGAATGTGCATCGACTATAGGGAACTCAATAAGCTAACCATCAAGAACCGATACCCACTTCCCAGAATCGACGATCTGTTCGATCAACTCCAAGGATTGTGCGTCTACTCGAAAATTGAATTAAGATCCGGTTATCATCAGCTGAGAGTACGGGAAGAAGATATCCCAAAGACGGATTTTAGAACTCGATATGGCCTCTATGAGTTCCAGTTTATGCCTTTTGGCTTAACCAACGCACCAGCGGTTTTCATGGATCTCATGAACCGGGTGCGTAAGCCGTACTTGGACAAGTTTGTGATCGTCTTCATTGATGACATATTGATATATTCTCAGAGTGAAAAGGAGCATGAAGAACATATTAGGTTAATCCTAGAATTATTAAAGGAAGAGGAACTATACGCCAAATTTTCCAAGTGCGAGTTTTGGATACCCACAGTCTAATTCTTAGGTCATGTAATTGATAAACAAGGTATCCATGTAGATCCCGCGAAGATTGAGTCGATAAAGGATTGGGCAACACCTACAACTCCTATCGAAATACGCCAATTCTTAGGACTCGCAGGATACTACAGAAGGTTCATTGAGGGATTCTCGAAAATAGCAAAGCCTTTGACGAAGTTGACCCAGAAAAATGAGAAATTTGACTGGGGAGAGTGATGAACTCAAATAAGTACATTTTATTACTATCATTTATCCTAATTATTTGACTTGTTTTATTATATTATGTATGAGGATTGATACTTAATCGTTTACTTTTGTAATTCTCAGGTAAAAACAAGCATTTGGTGAAACTTGGCGATTTTGGACTTATTATGGAGCAAAACATGAAAGAAGTTAAGAGTCTACTGAAATGGACAAGATCAAGACGAATCTGCTCCAGATGCGCCGCATCTCACTCATTACATACGGCGCATCACTATCAAGATCTCACCAGATACGATCCAAGATACAAGAGGACATGCGCCGCATCCTAGAATGGAGTTACGCCGCATCTTCTGGCGGTGTACGAATATTCCTGAATATTATAATCTTGGACCCCACGCGAAGTTAAGTCAATGCGCCGCATCTACTTACTAGATGCGCCGCATCTTACCCTCAGACAGAAACTATAAATACCCCAAGACCAGACGAATTTCAAGAGCTTTTGAGTCGAACAAGTACGAAGACCAGAGAAACCTAAAGCCGAATTCAGACGAATAGGCAGCACAAGACACACCCAAAAGAAGATACAAGAGCTGTAAGAAGGTGTTGCATGTGTTTAATTCAATAAGTAGTTTTGTTTTATTGTGTTAGTAAACTTTAATTCATCAAGATTGGTGGCTTGTGTAATGTGACAACGGAAAGATTGCACTCCCTTAAAACTGCTTTCTCATTAATTAAAGTTTATATGTTGATGTCTTTGGTGACTTTTATTAGTGCATTGATAACCTCTGTGTCTAGCTGAGCGTTGATCGGGTCGCCATGCCTCTGCCCTCGCCTATTTATTAGATCGCCTATGCATTCTATCGTCTGTAGAAAAGTAGGAAGAAAGATAAATAGGATAGTCATAAGTAATCATTAAGGGTTTACTCGCCGATAAGATTAGAACCAACGAGAAAGGACTTAATCTCGGTGCGTTGCATCGAACTATACACTTCATATAAAACTAGCAATAAAACAAGTGACAAACTACTTATCTATCAGGACAGCCTTCTTATTGTCTCGAGTATTTATCTGTGTACGTGTGTGCTATTCGCTGATTCGTGCCTATTGGTTTAGTTTATTATTTAATTGCAACCAAATCGTGCCAGTCTCTCAGGCTGAACCCCCTTGCGTTAGATTAGGTTGTATAGCTAACTTAATTTATTAAAATACTGATTAGAATAACTAGATAATACGTTCCACTCTTAGTGATCGACACTCTACTTACCATTATATTCATACTGACCGGGTACACTGCTCGTTAAGTGTGTGTGTTATTGATAAGTCGGCTAAATATAAATTTAAAACTTGAATAGGCATTAATACTGCTAAACCGCAACGACATACACGCGCATCAGAGAGAAAGCGGAGGAAGCTTTTCAACTTCTCAAGGAAAAGTTGTGTAGCGCACGTATCTTAGCCTTACCTGAAGGCAGTGAGGACTTTGTAGTCTACTGTGACGCCTCTCATAAAGGGTTAGGGGCTGTACTGATGCAGCGAGAAAAGGTGATAGCTTACGCCTCACGACAATTAAAGACTCACGAGAAAAACTACACTACCTATGACCTAGAGTTAGGGTCAGTAGTGTTTGCCCTCAGAATTTGGAGACACTACCTTTACGGCACCAAGTGCGAAGTATATACCGACCACAAAAGTTTGCAACATATTTTGGATCAGAAGGAACTCAATATGAGACAACGTCGATGGTTAGAATTGCTCAGTGACTATGACTGTGAAATTCGATACCACCCAGGCAAAGCAAACGTGGTAGCGGATGCACTTAGCCAGAAGGAGAGACCGAAACCCCTAAGAGTAAGATCGTTAGGTATGACCATTGTCTCACCACTTCCCTCGAGAATTCGAGAAGCTCAGATTGAGGCTCTGAAGGAAGAGAATAGACCTAATGAGAGAATCGACGGAATGGCCAAGAGCGAAAATGGGTTCGTAAGGAAAACGGATGGAACTTTTTGTTTCAAGGACAGGAGTTGGATTCCACTCTACGGAGGTATACGAGACCTCATTATGCACGAATCCCATAAGACAAAGTATTCCATCCATCCGGGAGCCGACAAGATGTATCTTGATCTGAAAAAGTTGTATTGGTGGCCCAATATGAAAGCTGATATTGCGACCTATGTCAGTAAATGTCTAATGTGTTCCAAGGTAAAGGCTGAACACCAGAGACCATCAGGTTTGATCGTACAACCTGAAATCCCAAAATGGAAATGGGAACGTATAACCATGGATTTTATCACCAAATTTCCCAGAACGTCAAGTGGTTATGACACCATTTGGGTGATCGTCGACCGTTGATGCGCGCGTGTGTCGTTGCGGTTTAGCAGTATTAATGCCTACTCAAGTTTTAAATTTATATTTAGCCGACTTATCAATAACACACACACTTAACGAGCAGTGTACCCGGTCAGTATGAATATAATGGTAAGTAGAGTGTCGATCACTAAGAGTGGAACGTATTATCTAGTTATTCTAATCAGTATTTTAATATCCTAAGTTAGCTATAAACCTAATCTAACGCAAGGGGGTTCAGCCTGAGAGACTGGCACGGTTTGGTTATGATTAAATAGTAAACTAAACTAATGAGCACGAATCAGCGATTAGCACACACGTACACAGATAGATACTTGAGACAATAAGAAGACCTGTCCTGATAATTAAGTAGCTTGTCACTTGTTTTATTGCTAGTTTTATATGAAGTGTATATAATTAACCCTTTCTCGTTGGCTCTAATCTTATCGGCGAGTAAACCCTTAATGATCACTTATGTCTATCCCACTATCCTAGAATATTGAGCATTTGTGATGCCCACGTTTCGTATACGCTAGAATAGATAGGTGAGGAAGGGGCATGGCGACCCAAGCAATGCTCAGCTAGACACAGAGGTTATCAATGCACTAATAAAAGTCACCAAAGACATCAACATATAAACTTTAATTAATGGGAAAGCAATTTTAAGGGGTGTGCATGATTTTCCGTAGTCACATGACACCAGCCCATCAATCCTGATGAATTAATGTGTACTAATACAATAAAACAAAACTACTTAATGAATTGAATACATGCAGGACCTTCTTACAGCTCTTGTATCTTCGTTCAGGATGTGTCTTGTGCTGCTAATACGTCTGAATTCGTCTCTGGTTTGGTACTCGTACGTATGGTATCTTGCACTGTCCAACCTCTCTAATTCGTCTGACCTTGGGGTATTTATAGTTTCTGTCTGAGGGTTAGATGCGGCGCATAGGATAAGTAGATGCGACGCATTGACTTAACTTCGCGTGGGGTCCAAGATTAATATATTCAGGAATATTCGTACACCGCGTTAAGATGCGGCGTAACTCCATTTCTCTATGCGGCGCATGTCCTTTGCTGTCTTGGATTGTAACTTGTGAAATCTTGATAGTGATACGCCGTATGTAAGAAGTATGTTGCGGCGTATCTGGAGCAGAATGATCTTGATCTTGTACATTTCAGTAGACTCTTAACATCTTGCTTGTTTTGCTCCATAATTAGTCCAAAATCGCCAAGTATCACATAATACTTGTTTTTACCTGAGAATTACAAAAGTAAACATTAACGTATCAATTCTCATATATAATATAATAAAACAAGTCAAATAAATAGGATAAATGATGATAATAAAATGTACTTATTTGAGTTCATCAAATATCCCTCCACTTGAACTTTACTTGTCCCCAAGTAAACCTTAGAATAAATCTTATGAAAATGTATCCTAAAAGATGTTAGGATTTATTTTTATATTTAAGCATGTATTCGTTTTGTCATAATTGCACAACCAAACACTTAACGAATTAGAAATAAAATAAAATATTTCGATAAAAGCAAATCTAATCGTTTAACTGTCCAGTCGTGACGAATATTCTATCATAAGCTTGGCAAGTATACGCATCTCCCCCACTAAAGCCAAGGAATAACAAGTCTAAAGCGGTAAAAAGGGTTTGTTGGTTAAGGCTTGATCATCCTTTTTAATCTCTAACGATCTCATATTCCAGAAAAGGCGACAAAATCACAAATACATGATCGAATCCATGACCACGATACTTGCAATTGCTCAAATCCTTAACTCGAATAGGCTAAAGATAGGACCAAGTAATCTTCACCAATAATATTATATCAAAAAGGGCGAAAAAATCATAAATACATAGCCGAATCCACGACTACGATACTTAAGATTGCTCAAATCCCTAATCTCAATAAATCAAAGGTTTGGATAAAGAATGATGTAGGGTATGGATAATATTTGGGATACAAATTGGTGTAAAATGAAAAATAAACAAAACAGATAAATTAAAATCCTAAGTGTGGTTAATCACTTTCCCAACCATCCCATGAATAAGACTCATATCATTGAATAACTCACGCTTTAACACTTGAAACACACGCTTTAGGTAGACACGAATTATACTCAACAAGATCTCAATCAAAGAATAACCTTAGTTGGCGTTCCCATAACGGCCAACTCCCATTCAATCCATAAATATAATATACAACAACAAATAGTGGTGATATCGCCCACTTAATACAAAACTTTACATAAGTTGGTTAAAACAAACTTCCAACTTTTTTTTTTTTTTTTTTTTTGACATCAACATATGTGTAAAATTTCACAACTTTTCTATCACTATTTTTCCGGATAATTTTTCCATACTCTTCATACTTTCAGAAATAACTGTAATAGTGAAAGTAGTAAACACACGAAAAATAAACTCAAAGTTATACAATATTTACTTTCATACCAATTGCATTGTGCAATTTCCCGACCTAACCAAAGATAATGAATTACGCACGCGAACACAGGTAATGTAAGGAAACACACTTTGCCTAAAGCAATTAACCACGGATTTTAATCTACAGGGTAGGCTAAGGTGTAAGGGTGTATCGAAACATTATAACAAAGGTGTAAGAAACGAAAGGAATGGCTCTGAGGGTTTTTCTAGGGGTATCTTACTCTAAAAGTGAGAGTAACAAAGGGTTTATACGGGGGTTAACTAACCAGTGTAGTTAGTTAATATCACATAACATATAAAGGCTATTTGGGTGTAATCCTAGAAATTTACCAATTTAGACAAGTCATTCCAATTATATAGATAATACTTATTATGGTGGTCTCGAATAGTATATAAGCCAAGTTCTAAAGTTTACAAGTCACCAGTACACTCATAGATTTGTGAATTTTGATAAGTTCACAATTTTTTGGAAATAATGTTATGTGTGCAGCTATGTAATTTAGACTTTAAACAAAAACATGCAAAAAAATTTTAAATTTTGATATATTAAGCGCATGTTAAGCATATTTTGAAAAAGTTTAGGACAAGTAAGTGTTCTAATTCTCCAATCCCCCCACTTAAGTTAAACAACGTCCTCGTTGTTTGTGTCAAAGGTTAAAAACCGGAAAATAAAAAGAATTAGAACAGAAAAACACCCCTGAGATTTGCTCAGTATGATCCTCCATTATTCGTATAAGAGCAAAAATCAACTTTCTTGTGGATAAGAACGTTTAAGCTTCATAGATGATGTATCCACAAAAATGTAGGAATCTAAAATACCATTAAGACTTTAACACACCTGAGTTAAGAAGGTTCAAACTTGCATAATACATTAGTAGTTAGTAAAAAATAAAACTAAAAAATTAAAATGAAAATCATCAGGTCAGTCGATACGCCGTATCTTATGGAAGAAGATATGCCGTATCGAGCCTGGAATAAATACAAATCAGAATAAAAGATGCGTCGCATCCTTAACCAGGGATGCGCCGCAATAAAATACTGACAGAAAGTTTTAAAGTCAAAAATAAAAAATGCAGAAAATAAAATAAGATATGACCAGTGCAGGTGATGCGTCGCATCTTAGGATGGAGATGTGCCGTATCTTCTACAGGTCTGACAGACTCGAAACAGAACAGAAAAGTAAAAATTTTCTCCGGGTTGTCTCCCGGTCCGCACTTGTCATTATTCCAGAGTCTTCAAGTTAGACTCACGTTCAGCTCCTTATTTTGTTCTATTGATTCCCACATGTCCGTGCACGATGTAGTTGCAAATTACTTTGTCACAAACATATTCCGGCCCCAATTCAAGTACACCTTTGTAGAATCCTTTCATCTTTTGGTACGGATACTCGATCCCTTTCTCAGCGTCATTTTCATCTACAAAAAGAAATGGTGTAAATTTGTAACAAAATTTGTTAGGGGCATGTTTAAACCTTGGGTGAGCACGAGGCATCATGTAAGTGATGACGTCGCTTCCACTTTTAAAGGTGATCTTTCCTTCAAATCTTTTAGCGTTAATTTCGACCTCCTTATTGAAAGATAAGTCATTAATTGAACAAGGTAAAGTAAAACTTCCTGGGTCCTTTTCTTATGAGGCAAGGCATGTAAGTCGGTTGCAGAGCTCTCTTCTTTCATTGTAGCCTTGATCTCCTCTTCAATATTTGCCTTCTCTTTGAGTAACCTCCTTAAACTGATTGAAGAATTAAAGAAAAATTCGGGCTTTGCAGCATCATTACCATTCATCAATCTTCTAGGAAAAGGTATGTTAGGCGTGACTTCTTCAGTAGTGCATATGGCCTTGACATGATCTCTTGGGTTAGTTTCAGTTGAGCTTGGTAAACTTTCGTATCCCCTTTCTTGAAGAACTTTGCTCATTTGTCCGATTTGTTGTTTCAATGCTTTGATCGAAGCTCCTTAATTTCTTGTTATAGTATCCATTGAGGCTCGGATTTCTTTGATCATAGCAGTGTTCTCTTCATGTCTTTTAGCAGCATCGGCCATAATTTGCTTTAAAGTGTCATCCAAAGTCTGCCTCCTTTCTTGATAAGTGGGATTAAAGTTGTTCTTTTGATAGTATCCCGGAGTAGCTTCCCTAAATATTCCTGAAGGTCGGAATGGTTGTCCAAATTGTGTGTAGTATGCTTCTTCAAAAGTCTCACTTTCATTCTTATTAGGGAAATCTTTAGTGTAGTGAGGTCCTTCGCATTTTTCACATCCAACTTGGGCAGCATAAACTTTCTCATCACGCTTCTTCATCTCTCTACTAATTTTATCCAATTGAGCTTGAATTGCAGCAAACCCGTCAAAATTAGTGCTGCTCTTAGATCTAGTAGAGGTTCCGTCGTGCCATTTTTGAGAGTGATCAGCAGCTTCTTGGATAGCTTTCCTAGCATTGGCTGCACTCATTTGAGGCACAGCTCCCTTAGCATCCAAGATCTGTCTAGTAGGCATGTCCAATCCATGATAGAACAATATTATCTCCTGCATTGGACTTAGATAATGTTGAGGCCATTTCATCAACAAGTCTTTAAATCGTTCCCAAGCTTGATAAAGAGTTTCATCAGGCTCTTGATTGAAACTGTTGATAGCCTCCATCTTTTTAGCAGTTTTAGCAGGTGGACAATATCTTTTCAGGAATTTGCTCTTCAAATCTTCCCATGTTGTGATTGAACTAGCAGGTTCATTCCTTAGCCACTTATTAGCAGCTCCTTTAAGCGAAATTGGAAAGATTCTTAGCATAAGTTGATCGTCAGAGACTCCTTCTGTAGTAAACAAATCCGCAATCTCGAGGACTTTTTCAACATGTTCATTAGCATCTTCATGTTCTGTTCCACTGAAAGCATTTTCTCTTAGCTCCTTGAGAAATTGACCCTTCAACTCAAACTTTGACTTTTCATCAAACTTCGGTCTAGCAACTCCTGAACTGTAATCAGCACAGGTTTTGTTCATGTATTCCTCCATAGTAGTGTTTTCCGCCATTGTTTCTGTTTCTTCTTCCTCCTTCTCTTCAGAAAAGTAATCAAGCTCGAACGAACTTGAGATTTCAAAGCTTTTTGTGTTGAAAAGCCTTTTAAGCGAATATAGGGCTCGTTCAGGATCTTCGAAAGGTTTAATCAAGTTCTTAGTTGAACTCCTGGTCATGCACTTCCTGAAACCATCACAAAAGCATCAGTAGGGTATGTTCAAGAAAGTAATATATCAGAAAATTAACAACGAAAACGGAATACGAAAAATAAAAGTTGCTGATATCTGCAGACGATGCGCCGTATCCAAAAAGTTGGATACGCCGTATCTTATTACGTTAAAATTTAATCAGACTTTTATTCAGAAAATAGATACGCCGCTTATAATTTTAGAATGCGCCGTATCAGTTTAAATTATCAAAAATCGATTATATTTATTAAAATTAAATGCGTCGTATTAACAAAAGCTAATGCGCCGTATTTTCGTTACGTTTCAAAATACAAGATTTTTGATTTAGAAGATGCGCCGTATCTGTTTAATAATTCGAAAACTGTTTTTAATTTAAATCGAAAATACGCCGTATCTGTTAAAACAGATGCGTCGTATGGCGTTAGGGTTTAGAAAAATTTCTTATTAAAAACAGAATACGCCGTATCTTGGGGAAAGATGCGTCGTACTCGAATTTATTAAACGCGTTGTATTTTATAAAAATTAAACGCAATACGCCGTATCTGTGAAAACAGATGCGCCGTATCGTTTGTATCAGCTCAGTACAACGATAGCAGAATGCAGAAAAATAGAAAAAAAAAATTAAAGAAAATAAAAACACACAAAACAGAAAATATGCAAATATACAATGAATGCAATCTATCTAATATACAACGGGGTTAGTGGTTAGAATCTAAAAAAAAAAAAAAAAAAAAAAAAAAAAAAAAAAAAAAAAGCTAATTAAAATACTAATCAAATTAACAGATAATAACAATTCACTCCCCGGCAGCGGCGCCAAAAACTTGATGCGCGCGTGTGTCGTTGCGGTTTAGCAGTATTAATGCCTACTCAAGTTTTAAATTTATATTTAGCCGACTTATCAATAACACACACACTTAACGAGCAGTGTACCCGGTCAGTATGAATATAATGGTAAGTAGAGTGTCGATCACTAAGAGTGGAACGTATTATCTAGTTATTCTAATCAGTATTTTAATATCCTAAGTTAGCTATAAACCTAATCTAACGCAAGGGGGTTCAGCCTGAGAGACTGGCTCGGTTTGGTTATGATTAAATAGTAAACTAAACTAATGAGCACGAATCAGCGATTAGCACACACGTACACAGATAGATACTTGAGACAATAAGAAGACCTGTCCTGATAATTAAGTAGCTTGTCACTTGTTTTATTGCTAGTTTTATATGAAGTGTATATAATTAACCCTTTCTCGTTGGCTCTAATCTTATCGGCGAGTAAACCTTAATGATTACTTATGTCAATCCCACTATCCTCGAATATTGAGCATTTGTGATGCCCACGTTTCGTATACGCTAGAATAGATAGGCGAGGAAGGGGCATGGCGACCCAAGCAATGCTCAGCTAGACACAGAGGTTATCAATGCACTAATAAAAGTCACCAAAGACATCAACATATAAACTTTAATTAATGGGAAAGCAATTTTAAGGGGTGTGCATGATTTTCCGTAGTCACATGACATCAGCCCATCAATCCTGATGAATTAAAGTGTACTAATACAATAAAACAAAACTACTTAATGAATTGAATACATGCAGGACCTTCTTACAGCTCTTGTATCTTCGTTCAGGGTGTGTCTTGTGCTGCTAATACGTCTGAATTCGTCTCTGGTTTGGTACTCGTACGTATGGTATCTTGCACTGTCCAACCTCTCTAATTCGTCTAACCTTGGGGTATTTATAGTTTCTGTCTGAGGGTTAGATGCGGCGCATAGGATAAGTAGATGCGGCGCATTGACTTAACTTCGCGTGGGGTCCAAGATTAATATATTCAGGAATATTCGTACACCGCCTTAAGATGCGTCGTAACTCCATTTCTCTATGCGGCGCATGTCCTTTGCTGTCTTGGATTGTAACTTGTGAAATCTTGATAGTGATACGTCGTATGTAAGAAGTATGTTGCGGCGTATCTGGAGCAGAATGATCTTGATCTTGTACATTTCAGTAGACTCTTAACATCTTGCTTGTTTTGCTCCATAATTAGTCCAAAATCGCCAAGTATCACATAATACTTGTTTTTACCTGAGAATTACAAAAGTAAACATTAACGTATCAATTCTCATATATAATATAATAAAACAAGTCAAATAAATAGGATAAATGATGATAATAAAATGTACTTATTTGAGTTCATCAACCGTCTTACCAAATCCGCTCACTTCCTACCAATTAAGGAAAATGCCAGCATGGACAAGCTTGCACAGCTGTGTGTGAAAGAAATAGTTGCTCGACACGAAGTTCCACTTTCAATTATATCCGACAGAGATAGTCGTTTTACGTCGAATTTTTGGAGATCTCTGCAAGACGCTTTAGGAACCGACTTAGATATGAGCATAGCATATCATCCACAGACAGATGGCCAAAGTGAGAGGACCATCCAAACCCTAGAAGATATGCTGATAGCATGTGTGATAGTCTTCGGTAACAGCTGGGATAGACACCTACTGTTAGCCAAATTTTCTTACAATAATAGCTATCACACCAGCATTAAAGCTGCACCATATGAGGCACTATATGGTAGAAAATGCAGATCCCCGATCTGCTGGGCTGAAGTTGGAGAGAGCCAACTCACCGGTCCAGAGTTAGTACACGAGACTACCGAAAAGATCATACAGATCAAGAACCGAATGCAAGCGGCCCGAGACCGTCAGAAAAGCTATGCTAACAAAAGACGAAAACCACTTGAGTTTCAAGTTGGAAATCGTGTCATGCTAAAAGTATCGCCATGGAAAGGCTTGATCCATTTCGGGAAACGTGGAAAGTTAAACCCTCGATATGTAGGTCTTTTCAAAATTCTCACAAGAATTGGACCAGTAGCTTTCCGACTTGAGTTACCTCAAGAACTCAGTTCCGTGCACAACGTGTTCCATGTGAGCAATTTAAAGAAGTGTCTTTCGGACGAAAACCACGCCATTCCTTTAGAAGAAATTCAAGTTGACGAAAGATTGAATTTCGTCAAAGAACCCGTCGAAATAATGGACCGAGAGATCAAACGGTTAAAGCAGAGCCGTATCCCTATCATCAAAGTTCGTTGGAACTCCCGTAGAGGTCCCGAGTACACATGGGAACGGGAGGATGAAATCAAACGTAAATACTCACACCTCTTTACACACCCAATGAGTACCCTAAGTGAAAACCGAGGACGGTTTTCATTCCTAAGATGGGGAGGATGTGACAACTGGTAAAATTTCCCTAATATTTATATTATTGACAATTTATTTATGTGACTAGGACACCTGACTAGACCGTTATGTGTTAAAACGGATAACAGACCTGCACATATTGTCACCCGAAAATCTCACCAAGGAACAGTGAAATTATCACACCTCACGATTTACTAATATCATTGTAGTAGGAAAGGGAGGTTATCCCAGTTTTCCCACAGACTGACACCACACGTAAACCGAAATAAATCTGAGGTTCAGAAGGTTCAGAAAATGTTAGTGAATAATTAAGGAGTCGGAAAAAAATATACAAGTAATACATAACGACTCTAAAAATGTAAACTCGTATATTGGAGACGGTTCCAGGACGGATCCGAATTTGAGACAATTTGACGGAACGCGGGTATTAAATTATCACACCTTAACTAATAACCCACTCAAACTCTTAAAATTAAATACAACTCTCCACTAACACATAAATCAAAAACCTGCTACCCTATTGATATGTGTCTAAATACACATATATTTACCTTGTTCAAACCCACATAAATAGCCAAAAACACTCTGAAAAGTCAAATAATACAGAAAATATCATAAAATGTGTTTTTTATGTGACTCAGGAACAAAAAGATTGAAAACAAGTGAAAAACGAACAAAGTTCACATAATTGTCATTTTCAGTCCCTGAAGTTTCACAAATTGGCAAAACTAGTCCCTGAAGGTTTAAAATGGAAGAAAAGTCAACTTTAGTCCTTGGATAATCAAACTTGTTTACAAATAATCCCTAGATAAAAGTTTACACAAAATGGCAACTTTTACCCCTCAAGTATCAAAATTGGCAAAATTAGTCCCTGGGTATTTAAAACTTTGAATTTAACATAAAATACCCTTGTACTACTCATAATTTACAAATTGGAACACTTTTGATAACTTTTGGGAATTTACAAAACAACCCCTCTAAAATCCAAAAATGACATAATTGGTCCTTAAAGTTTTAAAATGATAAAAATATACAACTTTGGTCCTTGTGTTATTGTTTTGTGGCAGGTTTAGTCCCTTAAAGATAGTTTGGAAGTTTACAAGTTCAGGCCCTCAACTTTCAGCAAATGGCAAGTTTGGTCCTTGTGCTTATTTAAACTAAAACCAAACCGGACCCTTAAATACCCAAAATAAATAAACAAACCAACCCATCCCATTTATCCTTGCCCAGCCCAACTTCTAAACCCCAAGCCCAAAACATAACCCGACCCAATCCCTTATTAGCTAAGCCTGGGTTTGACTTCGGTCAAACCTTCCCTTTCCCACCATACCGCCCAACCAAAACCACCCCTCACTCACAGAACCTTAAACCACCCACCACCTCAGTGGTTTCACCACCACTTGCCTTCACCTCACCACCACCTGTCCATAACCACCTCACCCTCCAAACACAATCATACCAACCCACAGCAACAATTAATGCTTCCCCACCACCTTTTCCCTTCAAACCATGCTTACACCTCTGTTTTCAACCTACAACCACAACTTGGCCTCCAAACTTCTTTTCCTTGTCCCCTTCCACCTCCACAACACCCCAAAGTTCTTTAATTGATCTCAAACTACCCCTAGACACGTGGAAGCATTTTGGCGCCAAAAGCAGTTTTGAAGGTCAGGATCGATTCAGAGCAATTCAATGGTCAAGATGAGTTGGGATATGTTCAGAAGACTCTCCCAAACCCTAATGCTCAGCTATAAAAGAAAGAAGATGCAAGGAGAGACCAGTAGTAAATTTTTAGTCTAAATCATAATCGTATAAGTTGTAACTTGTTATTTTAGTGAAATCAAAAGCTTTTAAGTGTTGTGTTAGTTAATTCAAGTGTAATCTCAACTTTTCTGATAATCAATTTCAAGGTTTAATTCGTATCTCAGTTTGTGCAATTTTCATATTTGTTTCAAATCTTTTGATAAGCTTTGTTGTTGTTATTATTAGATTATAATGACTCTCAAGCACATATAAGCTCCCAGGAAGCTCATTGAAGCTTTTAGAAACCTTAAAACATGATTTAGTTATAAAAAACTCAAAAACACAAAAACAGTCAACGAAAGTCAAAGTAGCATGTTCATAGTGTTCATACTTGGAGCAGGGTGAATTCTGGATTGCCCTGGGTTAGTGAATCTGTGGAGATTCTATAGGGTTGGATTTGAGATCCTTGGTTCATTGGTTTAAGCAGGAAAGCATATTGTAAGATCTTGAAATCTCATTTCTGTCTTTTTACTGTAGCTTTGCTTATTCAGTTTCTTTATGCTTATTTAGTCCTAAATATTGATAATACAACATAAAATCAGCAGCTTGCTTGTTGATTTTCATAGTTGCTTTAAAATCCTAGTTTCACTTCTATATAGCATAATTAGTACTCTTTATCATTTGTGGTTGTGATCTGTTTCTAAGTGCTTATTTATACTTAATATATCATAAAAAGTCATTGTGGATCAGTTACAATAGCCCTAGTAGCCATTTGCTTCCCAAAACTCAAAACAGTCAACATATAAGGTGTGTTTGGATCAAGGAATTCTTAGAAGTTGTGGTGTATTATTGTGGTTGTTTCTGGTTTATACAAATCATCTAGGGTAATATTAGCTCAGAACAACAAAAATATTCAAGTCCTATTTGATAAAAAGTCAAAATCTCAATTGCATTCCCATCACAGTTAACTGTTGGTGTTTTAAGTGCCCAAATCCTCACCACAGCCTTGGATCTTGTTAGGATTGCTTAATTTAGGTTCACATTAGCTTATAACATCATAATTAGTCTGTAGGATCCATTAGAACTTCACAAAAGTCAAACAATAGGTTTTCTTCAAAAGTCAAAATCCAGGTTCAAACCCAGTTCTGAGCTGCTGATCTAGGGCCCAATTGGACCTCAATTGGTGTGTTTGTGATGGGGCTTTTAGTATTTTTAGATACCCAGTAGTATTGAGAAGCTTTTGCCCCCCTAAGATTGCATCTCAGTGGCTTATTTCACTGCTTAATTCACTCTGCAAGTTGGCCTTATTTCTAAATTTCTGTTTGAAGTTTGAAACAGATTTGGTGTTGAATTTGCTTATTTGTTGGATTATCTGTTGGATTTAAGTTTCTTTGTGCTTAAATTAGTTGGCTAAACCTTTCCTGAGCATTTGGTTAAGTTTTGTGCTTTTTAGCTTATTTTTAGCTTATTTGCTTATTGCTTATCTGCCCAAATCAGCTCTCCAGGCTTATTAAACATTTGATTTTATTTTTCATAGCTTTTTAATAATATTTTAGAATTATCTGTAAATTTTCATAATTTTCTGAATAGTTTTGATATTTTTAATCTTTTTAATTAGTTTCTAGTAGTAATTAAATCATAATAAATAAAATATAAATCAGAAAAATATAAATCTAATTTTCATAATTTTCTTTTGTCATTTTTAATCTAGGAAAAATATAATTTTATTTTTAGACCTTAAGAAAAACCAAAAATAGAAATATAGTGATAGCTTCTATTTAATAGAATTTATCTTTTTAAATTTTAATTAAGTAAATTTCAATTTTATAATTTTCTTAGCTTCTATTTACTTAATAATATTTTTAGAAAAAGTTTTAGAATTTTCTTTGTTCATTTAGTATTTTTTTATAAATTTAAATAGTTTAATAAGTTATTAAATAATAAATAATTAATAATAATTAAATAAAAAGTATAAAAAATATAATTTTAGTTTTTAAATAAGTTTTAAGTCATTTTACATTTTTAGGTTTTAAATTTTATAAATTTCAGTTTTTGTCCCATTTTAGATTTTTCGTTACGCGTTTTTAGGTTAATTAATTCGCGTTTAATTTTATTGTGCATATCTGTTTTAATTCGTTATTTAGAATTGTTAAAAGCAAAATCAAAAGCAATCTAAATCATCAATCACTCTAATCCAAAGCTTTTCACAGTTTTCCATTCACACCTCGTTGGGAAACGACCCAGGTGATCACTTACCTGGTTTCACACACACACGAGTATTCGTTCTGAGACTGTTTTTATTTATATATACGTTTTCAGACGGATCACCTATCCTTATTTTTGTCCGCCTCCATCACTTCCCCATAGGCATCGAACCATCACCATCTCAAACACAGGCAACATTAATTTCCATTGACTTAGAAACTTTGTCTTCTTCATAGATCACGAGCCAACATGGGTTAAGAAACCATAGAAATAGAGATAACACACCAAAAGGGTAGGATTATTCACCCCAAATTCAAAAGACCATATGGACTTACTCTCCAATATACTCCTTAAATCCGCGCCTCCAAGAGGGTTTCGAATCACAAAATCATCAAAATACACCGAAAATCTGAGAAGTTCTCAAGAAAAGGGTTGAGTTGTGATTCGATTGGAGGTTAGGGTTGGTTGATATTGGAGCAGTTGGGTCTCGGATTGGAAGGTTCATCCAAGTGTTCATCCACCAAGAAATCCTTGTAAGGTTAACATTGATTTAGATTCAATTAGTTGTGTTATTTAATTTTTTTTCTAGAATCGTTCATAATGAGAAAAATTTAGATCGAATGGAGAAGAAAAATTGGTGATGATATTATTGTTTTTCTGTCGAAATAATCCCTAGGAAGATAATTAATTTGAGGAGAAAAATTTAGCGTTGACTTGTTAGTTGATGTCGAATAGGTTTTCCCAGGAGGTAGAAACCTTTGTGAGAAAAAAAATTTGTTCATTATTGTTGTTGCCGATAGGAGTAGCATAGGATTGATAAGAATATATTGTTCATCACGATTGGTATTGTAACCAAGGTCACAAAGTGAACATGTTCAGGATTGAACCTGGGAATATTGATTCGAATCCATTTAAGCCATTAGACCCATGTCTAGGATGTATTCGAGAGCCTAGGAACCACAGGTTCATGGTTCGAACCTGTGGAAGATTGTGGCTAAAATAGCATGGTTAAGTAGTCATTGAGTGTTGCTAAGTCATGTCGAATTGGTTAACAACCATTAGGCTTACCATGTGGTTATGTCTCGGTTCAAAGTATGAAACGAGTTACCCTAACACAAGAACCCAAACCGAAACACAATGGCATCAAAACACCCTCAATGAAATCCATATAGGATTGGAAATACTCGGACAAAGATAACCCTTATGACAAGCAAGAAAATAGAAACGTTGAGACATGAGAAAACTAAGTTTTGAGGCCTTTAGTTCCACTATGTCGACCTAAAGATGGGTCAAGAGCTCAATTTATAGCCACCACTTAGACCCCAAAGGTTTGAAGTCGAGTAGTACTCGAATATGGGTAACAAGGTAAAGCTGAGATCTTGAGTAATAACTCATCTCAGTGGCGTAATAGAGGAACCCCAGGAGAGTGTCACCAAGTAGTAACTTGGTACACTTCTACACTTTGCTTAGTGAAATACCAGGCCAAAACGCCCAGCAAAATAACCCAACTAAGAGCCCATCGAAAGCCCACTTGACAACCCGTAAACCGGCCTGTTTTATGGGCCTGTGTATAGCCCTTTAGCCCACCAGGATTAGCTTTAAACACAGTCCATTAGTAACTAGTTTATCCCCCCTCTTCGAACCCCATGGGCCGCAGCCCATTAGTACCCATTAAGTGTTAGAAGCCACATTTGACTCACAGTTATGAAAATATTGTCGCGAGCAAAGAAAATGAACAATAGCCGTACATACTAATTTATATCGATTAACTTTTAAAGTTATAATAGCCGGAACGCAAAAGAGACGTGAAGCTTCATTAAGATACATAAGGCTTGTATAGTCAAAAATATAATCACTTGAATAAAAATTGTTCAACATATAGCTACGTAAAAACAATTATAGCCGAGAACCAAAAGTGTGATTTTTTTTACGTTAACATATATGTACTTAAAGGCTTGAATAGCCGAAATGTTAAACACGACGCAAACAATTAAACGACTAGACTAATATATATATATATAGGGGGACTTTCTTACGAGAACCATTTTATCTGCGAGAACTGAGAGAACCACAAAAAACATACATGCACGCCTTTTAAAATAAAATAAAAATACATGCAAATCATCAATAATCGTAAGTATCCACCTATGTTCTTCAATATCATCATGAACTCATCCTCTTTTTTCACAAAAACCTTACACAAGGCCGCAATATTGTCGTTGCACGCCTTATAAGAACATACATGCACACCTTCAATGAAAAATGTTGTATTTCCAATTTCTTATAAAATTCTTTAGAACAACTATGTTTTTTTAAAAACATATATGTTGTTTTTAGAACATATGTGCAAAAATACAATTATTGAAGGCGTTCATGTATGTTTTTGGTGGTTCTCTCAGTTCTCGCAGATAAAATGGTTCTCGCAAGAAAGTCTCACTATATATATATATATATATATATATATATATATATATATATATACATTGTCAAACAATTAATTTTACTTACACTTTGGAAAATAGGGATATATATATATATATATATATATATATATATATATATATATATATATATATATATATATATATATAAACTAGATTAAATTGAGTAGTAAAGGTATTTATGTCAAAATAAATCTCACAGTAATTGCAAACCATAACACACGTCGAGGTATATAACAATACGTAAACACTTATATTTTACAATCAATTAAAGTAAAAGTGGACGACACTATATATATATATATATATATATATATATATATATATATATATATATATATATATATATATATATATATATATATATCATTTAACTTGAATAGATTGGTCGAAACATAAAACTTTAAACTAATGTTGTGTAAATGGATCATAATAAGGAGACTAGTTAAATTACTCAAGTTAACGGGTAGAAACCATTAGGTGATGAACTTCACAAACATTAAGTCATATTTTTATAAAATCAACATAGGCGAACCTAACAAACACTATATAAAATATATACATATCACAATTAAGTTCAATTCATCCATACCTTAGATCGTTAGATGTTCCCAACCCCTCGTTACCATACCTTTAGGAAAATTGTAGGATTACACCTCACCGCCCTCTAGGAGAGACTTTAGTAACCACACTCACCGCCACACAAGGAACAACAACATAGGTACACTAAAACATTGAGATTAAAATCTGAAGAGACTTGAATTTAATACTTGAAACTAAGACATGGTTATTTAATCTAGGTTGCGTGTTGGTGCCGTGCACTTTCTAATTTCACAGCATTCACTGTTCAGGCCAATAAAGGTGAGTTTATAGCCCTATTTTTACTTTTACTTGTTTTAACAATATGGGGTGAGAAACATGCAAATCTTTTATGGACCATAATATTATCACTTTTTCTCAAAACTATTGCGTAGATAGGCTAAGCCCTAGAACCCACTATTATGCCTGTTTTCATGAACCGTTAATTTCCTTTGGGAAGCGCGACTGCTTTAGATAGATCTATTGGGGTGACTCCCCCATTCGGTTGGCCAGACAGGTCAATGCGAATGTATAGCAAGTCGGACTTCGAGTGTATTAGGTTAAACACTCGCTAAGGGCCCCTTGACTATTATTTATGTGTTAGAGATTAGCACACTAAACTGTCGAGCTTCGGTTGCATGAACTTAGTGCTAGCGCGATAGATACTTTTGTATGACATTATATGTGTTATAATGATCATGCTGGTCAAAACTAATTATTTGATGACTTTATTTAAACCTATGAACTCACCAGCTTTTTGCTGACTTTTTAAGCATGTTTTTCTCAGGTGTGTGATTAATTTGGTATGGCAAGGCAAAAGGGTCATGGAGCTTTCTTTTTCTGTCAGATTGACAATTGTTATTGGAGACTTGTTTTTTTTTAAGGAACCACAATGTTCAATGGGCCTATCTTTTATCAAAACAATGAATCAATCTTTGTAAAACTTTAATTGATATTTTAATTAAAAACGGATTATGTATTCCGTTCTTTGTTACCTTGTGTTGTGATTTTCAATTGTTGCACCTGCAACCGAAGTTCTGTATGCTTCCGCGACCGTTGTAAATTTTGGGGGTGTTACATCAAATCATCTTGCAATCTAGCATGATACAACAATTTAATAACATGATGTACATAAAAACTCAAATCAGAGTTAGGTTTCATTCACGTTCTACATATCCATTTAGACTTTCTAAATGATATATCATGTTCTATTAGATACATTTACCGCACATGTTTAAATTAATAAACATACATTTCAAGGTTGTATGTTTTACTTCTTAAATCTTTCAAGTAAAGTTTCATTCCAAACTAAGACTTAACATTTAACTTATATGGAATGTTACTTCTTATATGTTATGCAACATATATGATTTAAGAAAATAAACATAATACTCCCACTAGCTTTCAGGAATACTTACAAATTATCTTATTTCAATTTTAAATCAAAAATTGGATTTAATAATTAAACATAAGAATAATCTCCTAGATGCATGCATTTATCCATTCATGGATTATTGTGCTTTGTACACTACCAAAGATTATTTGAATTCATAAACTCCTTTTGATTACTTACCGTCCTCGCACAAGTAATCTCTTCATGAAAGAGTTTTTATATTCCATTGTCAATTTTATTAAATATGACAATCATAATCTTTATATATTTAATGTGTTTAGGAAAAAATATTCAATCACAGTTAATTGCTTAAGTGTGATCAATAATCTTGTCATAAGACATGCATTAAAGAAGTGTACAATATTGTCCATATGATTTCTGGACAAAGATTTAAACCACTAGGGTTATCTTATTTAAAAGAAACTCATCTTCATTTTCTAGTCTAACTATTAAGATAAATCAAGTTTCTAAAAATCGATTATCTTTTGGACAGCATCTTTAACATTCACAGCATGCGTACTTTACCCAATTCAATATTTGGTAATGTATCATAATGATTATCAGGTTTACAATAATCCTGTAACTCATAACCCTAAGCATATTAATCAAATATCTGAGATATCCTTGCAGATCAATGAATGAAAATTCCATCATCTTAAGGTTTAACATTTACATGTCTAGTCTCATAATGATATTTACTAGTGTATTTAAGAAGATTATGTATAGGGGTGCAAACGAGCCGAGCCCGAGCTTTACTATACTCGAGCTCAGCTCGTAAGGTTTTTTTCGAGCTCGAGATCGGCTCGATCCGAGCCTTTATTTTCGATCTCGAGCTCGCTCGATAAGGCTCGAGTAAATAAAAAATATGTTTTTCACGACGTTCGAGCTCGCTTTATCTGCTTAACTATTTCACAATAACAGCCTATGCAACCTCACGACCAACTCACATATACAATCTACAAGCTTCAAGATTCAAAATGAAAAACTAAAAAAGATCTCAGTGTTGTGTGGTATATCACGTATCTCATTTGAGATTTCAAGATCTTTTTATATATATACCAACAATGCATCATAGATCTGTGAGAAGCACAAGCCTCTTGTTTAATATCCAAACACTTGCAGAAAGAAGAAAAACAAACATGTTTCTCTCTTCCTTTCATTCGGCTTAAATGGTAAACAAAAACTAAGACAACACAATCAAACCTACCCGTGACCTATAAAAGATCTTGTGCCGTGGACCTTGTTCCGTTTTTTAAATCTTTTAAAGATTTTTTAATGGAACATATATCATCACTGATTTTTTTTAAGCTTTCACTTCACTTAAATATCCGATTATAAAGAAACGGTATATAACAAAAGTGGGTTATTGGTAACCAAGAGATCTAACGGATTTGTGTATATGAGATCGGTTATAGTTATTGAAGGATGAAATAGAGATCAGTTATGTGTGTTGATGGTGAATCTGAGATGAAGATGAGATTATATGAGTTTTGTGATGATGACTGAGTTTGGTGGGAGACATAAGGTGTGATGGGGGCGGATACAAAATGAAATGAAATGTTAGGGTAAAAGTTTTTTTTCTTATACCCGTGAGATTAGGGGTTACTCTTATTGGACTAAACATGGGCTATGACATTATTTTAAATTTGGCTGTTAGAGGGCTATTAGTAGCTTTAAGTTAACGTAAGGCTCGATAAGTCTTGACGAGCCTACTCGAGCTCGGGCTCGATAAGTAAACGAGTTGATTTTCAGGCTCGAGCTCGACAAGGCTCTGCTCGTTTCGAGCTTTTTATCGAGTCAAGCTCGAGTAGCTCGGCTCGTTTGCACCCCTAATTATGTATCTTGTAATTTTATCTTTTCAAGATCAAAACTCCCACTTGCTTTTAGTAATTAAAAGACTATCTATAAATACTTAGCAAATAGAACAACAATACAATCTTCTCTTTTGGGACATTACAAAACACAACGACAGTTCCTGACTCTAAGTTTGTTAATAACCTACTCATAAGCAGTTTAACAAATTTAGAACTTCATTTTAAGACTTAATATGATTCATTACATTCTATAACAAAATGGTATCTTATTAATCTTCTAGATTGGAGTCTTATTGAGTATATCCAATCCATACTCAATTTTCTAACCTTGATAACTTTTGGAAAAAAAGAAGTTATAGTTATCTTTAATCAAACAATATAACAAGAGTTTTTATTTTCCTAACTGAACATACCATAAACATCTGATCTTTCATCAGGATTAATATTGTAAGACAATCTAACAATATTTAAGATAACCATATTCCTTTTGGCTTATCTATTTACCAACTAGGTCATATTAATGATATAATAGAATTTCCAAGACAATTGAATGTCTTATAACATAAGTCCTTTTGACTAAGTCACTTCATGTCCATGTCAAAACAAGAAGACATAAACTGTTATAATCCCACCATACGTTATAAATCATTGATCAACTCAATGACTTCTTGTACATGTCTTAATTAAAAACATAACAAGTTAACGTCATACTTTATTATAAATCTTGTAACAGTTAAAAGACTTCATGTTTGTGACTTTACAATAAAACATAAACATATTTCACTAAAGTATTCATGAACACCACTAATTTGGTTTCATTAGTAATTTCAAGTTAATTTATTCCTTCACAATAATGTAGGACTACATTATTTCTTTATTTATTTATGTCATTCCAATAACACATAAATATTCAGATTGAAGTAGCATTAGATTACTTCATTCATTTATGTCATTCCAAGAATTCATAAATATTCAAATTGAAGTAATCTTGTTATCATATTGACACATGTTCTAATACGTGTCTAATTTAGAAACTGCAAATTATCCATGTACGGTCTCACGTAATCATGGAGATTTACCTTGTTGTTGCAATCTAGCTAAGCTCTCACATAAAATAAATTGCAACACCAAGTGTTTCTTGAATTAGATGTGTATAAGCCATATTAGAACGTTAGTCTCTTACCTTGCAGTCAAGAGAATCCTTTAAATCATATCTTTATGAGTTGTTTCTTGCACACAATTAAAGATTTCTCCCACTTGTGCATGGAACAACCTCATATAGTAGATAAACAACACGACACACGTTTGCTTATGTGATCAATATGATTGTGTCATAGATATTAGCATAACAAGTAGATGTAGGACAACAATGTCTAGTAAGGAAATGTACAAGACTATCCTTAAAAGTATGAGTGTCTACATTCGGAAAGTGATTATCTTGAGACATTCTAGAGATAATGTAGATTACTACCAAGATGACAAAGCTTTTAGCTCACACTGAATTTAGAGATCATTAAAATAATTCCTTATTCAATAATAAGAACACAATGCTCCCACTAAATTTGACAGCATTATAAGTGTTTCATTAGCCAGTGAAAGAAAATATTGTGCTTTTAACTTTCCTACACCTTTGAAGGTCCATATGTAACAATTACTTATGCATTAAAAGAGTATATTCTACTACATAAATGATGGACTATCCATCAATGCTATTAACTTGAAAAATTGGGCATGCAATTTCTTCCTTAAAAGGTCTACCATCCCCACAATGGTATGTAGTACCTTTAAATGGTCAAAACAAAACAACTAGATACAATATACTAGTTTGCCTTTTACCGATTTTACGGTAATTAGTCTAGCTTCTAATTTAATAACTCATAAAATGTGCAATACTCTTAACTATTAAAGTTTGCTATGAGTTATATATTAGAATTTAGACAAATCTAATATTCCTATCATTACCTTTCTCAATCATGAAAAGGAATAGGATCAAGTCTCACTCTTCTTTCATGAAAAAGAGACTATGTTTGTCTTTTAAGTAAATTTTTCTTAATCAAACATTTGTTTGAAAATAGAACTAGATTAATTTACTAAAGCCCAAACTACGTTTAAGGTTTAACGTTGCATTAATACATTTAAATGAATTAACAAAATTCAATTTTAGTATTTTTGATTATTAAATCTCTAAGAAAATTAAATACCCATTGGTTAATATTCATATAAACCATATAATTTTTCAAAAGCTAGGACCCAAATTGACATATTTCCATCACATCAGTTGATCTGCTAGTAATGAAAGTATTCAACAAAGTAATTGTCGAACAATAATTAGCAAACATTTTCCATTCCTAGATCATTATGGGATTTACATTTCCAAACCTAGTTGCAATGTAAGCATGTTTTATCCCCATATTATGCCTTGAGTTCTAGCTCTCACTAATTACTCAATTAAGTTGTCTAATTTAAAGAACTTCTAATTAACATAGTTCCATTACATCAGTTGATCTGCTAGTAACGAAAATATGAAAATTTACCTTTCCATTGCAATCTAGTCCAAGCTCTCACATAACGTAAATTACAACTTCAAATGTTATTTTAATTAGATGGCATTAACTTAATTTTAAGGGTATTAGTTTTTTATGTGATTAATCAAAAATTATGAATGAAAAAGCATGCATACAACTTCATAACATATGTTTTAATAAAACATTTTTATTTACTAATTCACTAAGATCAAATTATCAAGGTTTTGATTGAGGTATTGGGTTCACCAATCAAAGAATTTACCTTTAATTATCATCCATTATATCGTACTTTTCATAAGTCCAGAGACTTAGTGTTTCAGATAATTACCACAAAGTGGCACATGAAATTAAAGCTAATTCACCCTTAAGATGATTTTGTGCATAAAAATAGTCGTACTTGGTAGCTCCAATTCGACGCACAAATGAGCGGAGAAACTTAGGTTAGCTAAAAGCCAATTAAAAACCCGTTTCTTTATGGTCACAATTTAATGCGTACCCTCCTTATACCCCTCTTATAGTTTGTCACAATTGGGTGAGCCGTTCTTACTATTGGTACAAAACTATCACTCAATTAAACTATTGAAAATCTAACTCTTCTAAAACAATTCATTGTTTCACCATTATTTAGTCCATATTACTTTTCTATTAAAAAAATCACCCTTTTTGTTTATAAACATGTCTAACAAAAAATAAACAAAACAAGTAATAAAAAAAAAATAACACAACTAAATAAACACACATAACATAACAATTAATATGTGTAAACTTTATTCGATAAAACCTATTAATAATCAATTCTA
This sequence comes from Artemisia tridentata subsp. tridentata, assembly GCA_021014915.2. Classification (NCBI taxonomy): domain Eukaryota; kingdom Viridiplantae; phylum Streptophyta; class Magnoliopsida; order Asterales; family Asteraceae; genus Artemisia; species Artemisia tridentata. The sequence goes on from CP139505.1 coordinate 359,883,165, forward strand.
GTTTATAACGCATATATTCAACTAAGGCCCTTACTTACAAAAGGAAGTGAACCAAATGCAATGACGAATCAATTGCGTAAACCATAATTAAATATATACCACATAGCACGTAATTGATTCATTAACTATATTGAGGTCTTCCACAATTCAAGAATTATCAATAAATAAACATGTTAAAAACTTAACAATTAATTCATATAGCCAATATAAACAATTTAAATTATATCGACAATAAATCCATGCCAAACATGCACGTTTTTATGGATTCTACATAACAATTATTAGCACGTTGTCACAAGATCGCATACATAACACATAAACATAACATGTTAATCCTAGGGTTTCTAATCAAATTAAATATCAAAACCAAAACCCTAAAAATCAATTAAAGGCAATCGGCCCTTAAAAAAATTAGGGTTCGATATGCAAAAACCCTAAATCGACCAAACATGTATAACCAAATCAAAAATTCGTTTTTACGTGTTTTGGTAATTAATTACACATTATAACGGCTCGTGATGCCACTTTTGAAATTATATAACATGACTACTCATAAATATAAACAATAAACATCAAGTACACATGCGGAAGCATATAGAATCATATAACATGTAAATTAATTAACCAAACATAAAAGTATGCGTACCTTTTTATTCTAGCAAAACAATAACCAATTCCAAGCAATTCTTCAATCAATGAACCCTAATTAGGGTTTATATGGATTATATGAATTACCCCTTATCGTTTTGTAATTCAATCCAAGATTCAATTAATAGTGTGATTGAATCACGTTCTTGTACACATGTACTAATACTAAGTAAACGTTTATACTAGGTAAAAGAACACAAAACAAAATCAAACGATTTGTTTATGAAAACTAAAATTCGAAATCCTTATGAATAGGGGTGTTCAGCCGAGTTTTAGAACAAGAGAAGAAAAACCAAAACTAAAGTTAATTGTGTGTCCAAGATTCTCATCAATGAACCTTTGGTTTTGTATTTATAAGATAAGTAAACTTAGGGAACAAGTTAGGGTTATGGGTTGGGTTTCCCCTCCCCTTGGCCGATTGAATCATAACCCACAAGAGGGTTCTAGATCCTTCTTGTTCTCTAAATTATCCATATACAATACTTTCCTTTTATTCGTTTAACGGTCGTTAGTCATTATCCGTTAAATACTAACGGTCGTTATATATTTTGTGTTATTAATAATTATATGAGTTTAGATCAATATAGATCTTATATTTGTCAAAGATCCAAAGAATCAATTTTAGCCATTCATTTTTCATCTTAATTAATAAAAAACTATTTTTCACCTTTTTTTTAAAACGACATATCCTGCAAACGGTAAATCTTCAAGCTACAAAAAATACATCATCTCGACGAGAATTAAATTATCTATCTATATATATGCAGTTCTCTATACTTTCGACGAACTTTTTTTTTTCAAAATTTCCGCCCAGAAAAATCACACATGATTTGTAAAAATCACACATGATTTGTAAAAATCACACATGATTTGTAAAAATCATATGTGATTTTTAAAAATCAAATCACGTGTGATTTTTACAAATCATGTGTGATTTTTCTGGGCAAAAAGTTTGGAAAAAAAAAGTTTGTCGAAAGTGTATAGAATTGCATATCTATAGAAATATAATTTAATTCTCGTCGCGATGGTATAATTTTTTTCGCGTAACGATTAACGATTTGCGAGATATTTAATTTTTAAAAAAATGGTGAAAGTTTATTTTTTTTATTTTGATCAGAAAAATAAATGGCTAAGATTGGTTCATTAGATTTATGACAAATATGAGATCAATATTGAACTTTTGCCATAATTATATATAACGTTTCATAAATAATTATTATTCGTTAACTCTTTATACATAAAGTGTATAATCCTATAATCTCGAGTTCGATTCTAACACACAACTATTAATTTATGTCCACAATATGAGATCCTCAAAACCTGTCAATTTATAAGCAATCAAACAAACCAACAAAGTTATACATGGCTATCCAAAAGCATGTTATAAACTTTGCAACTTATGTTACTTGTTTCTCACTGATTATGCCAACCCCATTTTGTATAATGGAACATGTTTCATCATGATATTATATAAAAGTAGATACGTTTTTATGTAAAGAAGCTTTTTAGAACAAAAAGCCTAAAAGAGACATGTTATACAAGATTTGATCATCATAAAAACATGCTTAATCGTTACATCGCCGTCAAATGACCATCATGGATTTGATTGCAAAATGTTCGGTTTTTAAAACAAGAAAGTGTTAAACTTTATTTGTTTGAATATTATAAAAACAACAACAATAATAATACGAGTAATAACTTTTGAACCCAGAGTTTTTCCCCCCAAACAATGTGTAAAAGATTTGTGAACGAGGATGTTGTAAGCTCGAAATTCATTTTATATGCTTATGATATATTGCATGTAAGGCTATGTTTGGTGCGGAATTTTTTGGGGCGATGAGCGGTGAGAAATGAACTTTTTGATTTTTATTGTTTGTTTGGCAAAGGAGCGGTGAGCTTTGCGATTTTTTAGGAATACTCATTTTTCCAATACTTCTTTAAGAAGCTGCTCACAGCTACTGCTACCGCTCACTGCTCACAACTCACAGCTACTACTTACTGCTACTTTTACAATTAATTCAGGATTTATCAATCTCAACATATGGTTTTATTTTGGAACTATTTATTAATAGAAGAAGAAGCTAACAAGCTTATATGTTACTTTTGCAATTATCATTTTACCGATATGAATAATTTACTTTTATTCTTTTATAGATAAAATAACGATAAAAGATGAAAACAAATAATTTACTTTTCAAAATTACAGGTATGAATAAAATACTTCCACTTCTATCAGATTGAATAACTTACTTTTATTTATTGTATCAATATAATAACTTTTCTGACGTGCCAAATGTATTTTTGTAATTTTATCAGTGTTGTCACATTTATCCACCTTAGCAAACTTATTTATATTGATACAATAAGGGTAAAAGCTACTAATAGCCAACGGACTTTTCCATTTGTCTTGGATTGAACCATTTGCTTTTTTATTAACGTATTCAACCATAATCTTTCAAATCTTGATTCAATATGACTAATTTGGTGACTGGATAACGTTTACTACTTTACAGGTAGATTTTTATTTTGACATGGCATTTATTATTTCATTTATAGTTTCCATCTAGATAAATTTGTCTACCTAACATAAGTCAACCCCCTATAGAAAGACTTTATCACTTCGTGTCTTTCCATAACACACTAACACTTCTCTTTTCCCGCTCAAATGAAACCAGATCTGAAACCCAAACCACAAAATTGCTAAGTTTATGTCAAATTAGTTCATTCCGGCTGCAATGTCGAAAGGTAAACATTAATTCTACCATACTTTAATTTATTGTCAATTTATAAAAACCCTAATTTTCAGATAAACCGAAACCAAAGAAATTGAAGGGTGGTTTTACTGTCAATCTCTATCACGATGGTGTATTTGTTGCTAGTCCTATCATATACCTTCAAGGTGATGTAAAACATATTACAGACATAGATTTTGAAGGAATGTCATTTGAGGACTTGACTGAAATTGTGAGGAGGTTAGTGCTAGGTCTTGTTAAATCATTATACTATTGCAAAACTGGTAAGAAACTAGGGTTAGGTATAAAAGAGCTCAAATCAGATAGTGATGTTAATGCGTTTTTAAAGCTTAGGTATGATAATGGGTTTATGGTTGACTTATATGTAGACCACTTTGGATATGATGTGATGGATTACTTGAAATTTGAGGATGTACAACAAGAAGATAGTTATTCTAGTACTGATGAGTATTCTAGTGATGATGGGGATGAAATAGACTATGTAGATTTCTATAAAACTAGTGAGGAAGATGTAGTTATTGAAATCTTGACCATACAAGATGATTTCTTAAATAGGCTTTGTTCTAATACTGGTCTGTTTAGAGGTTCTAAACCTAAACTAGTGTATAGTTTACCTAACATCCCAGAAGAGGATCCAGATGCTAGTACAATAGACCCAAAGTTTAAGATTAAGAGAGGTGTTGTGTATCCTGTTTTTAACCCTAACATACCTTGGAACCAGATGGAACCAGTTTTGTGGATGAGGTATGAGGACCCAAAACAATTGAAATTGGCCTTGACCAACTATGGAGTTGCACATGGATACCAATTGTGGTATATGAAAAATGAGTGGAAGTCTTTGTTAGTGTTATGTGGGAGGAATGTTGAAGAGGGTAGGTGTGTAGGGAAAGAAGGGAAGAAGGATAGGGTTTTAAACAAGAATAGGAAGAAAAAGGCTGATACAAATGAGACATCTAGCAAGTCTAAAAAGGTAGGATCAGAAGGCATGAAGAAAAAAGTTACTAAGAATGTTGCTGTGAAGAAAAAAGTTACTTTTAAAGGAAAGGAAATGAATGACTCTGGTGTGGGTAGTATTCAATCTCCTGTTCTTAGTCCTACTAGGAGTCCTGGTAAAAAAAGGACTAGAAATAAGATTAAGGATGACAAAAAACCATATTGTCCCTTTAGGTTATATGCATCTTGGATGAGTTTAGAAAACTCATTCCAAATAAAGTCATTGATACCTGACCACAAATGTTCAAGGAATTACAATCTTGGATCACTTGTTAAACATAGGTGGATAGCTACACAGTGTGCAAGGGAGATTATAAGAGATCCTTTTATTCCTTTGAGAACAATGAAGGAAGACATAAGGCAGAAGTACATGGTTGATGTTAGTTTAAGCAATTTTTAATTTAATGTAATTATACAGGAATATATGTTTATGATTTAATGTAATTACACAGGAATATTATCTGAGACTAGATGAAGAAGCACTTAGGGAAACATTGGAGGAACAAGCTAGAGCTGATCAAGAATATCTTGACAGATACAGGGCTGAGCAAATACAAAAAGCTAGAATGGATTGGCTGCATCCTTCACATTGGAGTCCTATTGACAATCCTACTCAGCCTACACAACAATCTGTTGCTCAACAAGTCCAAGAAAATGTTGAGCTTAATCCAAGTGTAGACCATGTTGATGATGCAACTGCAAGTTCAGCAAAGAAGAATGACAAGACACCCATGACTGCAGATATGCAGGTTTATGAAATCATTCCACCTCCAAGCAAGCAACAGAAGGATAAGGCACATCCACTTCCTTTTAGAATCCATGTGAAAAATAGGGGTAGATCAGAAAGAATTGCAAACCAAAAGAAGATTTTCAAGTTTGATGACAAGGGCACTAGATCTAATCCTGAATTGGCATTTGATTGCTCTCCTTAGATGTCTGTTAATTTGAATGGTTATGTAACTGAATATTTAGGAACTTAGACTTTAAATTTCATGTTTTCATGTGGGCTGATACAGGTACATCTTTTGGGTCCTTTTTTTGTGCTTGAACAATGACTGCAATGCAGTGCCTTAGATGAATGATGAAATTTCCTCTTTATGTAGTATTATCTATGCTTGTTTCATTTGGTTCATTTGGCATGTGCATTTGTTATTGGAACTGCAAAATATCCAAGTGATTTGATATGTGCATTTGTTATTGGAATGGATAAAGTAATTAGGGTTTGATGTTATAAAAGAGGGGTCAAAATGCCTGTGTAGTAAACGGATACGGGTTGTGGGTTAAAAACCCCGTTTTGATAATCAAACAAACCGGCTTATGTGGAAAAAAAATGACAGCGTGGTTGGTGACGTGGACATAATTGGTCAGATTGAATCAAGATTTGAAAGATTATGGTTAAATACGTTAATAAAATAGTAAATGGTTCAATCTGGGATAAATGAAAAAGTACGTTGGCTATTAGTAGCTTTTACCCATACAATAATTAAGAGCAAGTTATTCATATTGACAAAAATGAATGTAAGGGTGCGTTTGGTATCCTGGAATGGGAATGAGGGAATGAATTTTCATTCCAATTTGTTTGTTTAAGATGTAAATCTTTCAAATGTCGGAATGAATGATAGAAATGTTCCATACTCCATATACCTCAAAAGGGTAAGGTATAGATCTTTCATACCGAGGGGCCCACCACTACTATCAAACTCATTCCTATTGTGATTCATGGCGGCATACCAAACGCACCCTAAGTTATTATACTAATACCTTTGAAATTAAAAAAGTAACCTATTCATCTCCAAACTTTACCAATAAAATAACAACAAATAAAACATTCTTTGAGAGAAAAAAATGTAAAAATATTACATGGTTCTTCACCGACATGGTAAAAGGGGACAAGAAATGACTTAAAGTCACGGGCCCTCTACAAACAAAGGAAATAGTATCATAGTGTGGTTGGTGATCAGTTTGGCTAGTCGACGAGTGTTGGTTATCCTTTGTAATACTAATTTAATAATACGCACACGAGCAACACTGATTCATTGATTTAGGTGGACCGGTGTGAAACTACGGATGAGGCCCCGTAAATCACGAAAAATTTAACTATTTTGAAAAATTCAAAACATAATATACTAAACCATGTATAAATACTAATGGACATATACTATATCGAAAGCCCCTCACAAATGGTGGCCCTGTGCGGCTGCCCCACATGCACATGCTAATCACCGCCATTGCACACGAGTTAAGATCAAATGAAAAGAACAATTAAAATGAGAAGGATGAGAATTAATTGCAACGACATATTTCAAATGCATCTATAAAAGTGGATGCATTTTCTTTTAAATTTTCCGCCCTAATTTGAAATATATGGCTAGAATTACTTCTCTGTTATAAAAGTAATGAACAAGAATAAAAGATGTAGGAGAAGAGATAATTGTTATTGATTAATGAATGAATACCAAGAGTTTACAAGCATGATGTATTTATAAGGCTAATAGTACAAACCCTAACTTGTTCCTAAAGATAAGATGAATAAACATAAAACCCATAAGCCCATAATATTTTACAATACTCCTCCTTGGATATTCATCGTATATTATGCGCCATAGACTGCCTCATTAAAAACCTTACCAAGAAAAAACCCAATAGGATAAAACCTTGATGAAGGGAAAAAGAGTGCAGTACGCATAATACTCCTCCTCAAATTAATGTATATCTTTCAAGCGTCGAAGGCCGATCTTCCGAACCAATTGCTCAAAAACTTTGTTGGCAAAGATTTTGTGAATAAATCTGCCAAATTATTACTTGATCGAATCTGACAAACATCAATAACTCCATCCTTTTGTAGATCATATGTACAGAAAAATTTCAGAGAAATGTGCTTCGTTTTGTCTCCTTTGATATACCCTTCCTTGATTTGAGCTATACACGCCGCACTATCTTCATATAATAATATTGGATTTCCTTTGATAGACTCAAGACCGCATTCTTCTTGGATGTGTTGAATCATCGATCTTAACCAAAAGCACACTCCATCGGCTTCATAAAGTGCAATAAGTTCAGCATGGTTTGATGATGTAGCAGTTAATGATTGCTTTGTCGACCTCCAAGAGATTGCAGTGTCTCCATAAGTGAAAACATACCCTGATCTTGCCTTATGTGGATCAGACAAATATCCAGCATCAGCATATCCAACCAACTTTGATTTTGAATTCTTTTGGTAAAATAATCCCATATCACGAGTGCCACAAAGATAACGGAATATGTGTTTGATTCCATTCCAATGTTGGCGTGTTGGTTCGGAACTATATCTTGCTAGTAAGTTTACTGAGAATGCAATATCTAGACATATATTACTAGCAAGGTACATCAACGCCCCGATTGCACTTAGATATGGTATTTCAGGACCAAGAATGTTCTCATCATGTTCTTTGGGGCGGAATGGGTCAAGTTCTCGGTTAAGATTACGACCGACCATTGGTGAGCTTAGTGGATGAGCTTTATCCATATTGTATCGTTTCAATATTTTTTATGTATAGTTTGATTGATGGACAAATATTCTATTTGACAAATGCTCGATTTTCAAGTCGAAACAAAATTTAGTCACACCAAGGTCTTTCATTTCAAATTCGTTCTTTAACAAATTTGTAGTATGTTCAATTTCTTCAAGATTTCCAATGATATTTAAATCATCAACATACACTGCAATGATTGTGAAACCTGCACTTGATCTTTTGATAAAAACACATGGACTTATTTGTTAGGAATATAAATATTCAGATGAAGGCTCGGTCACCCCGAGTATCTATTTAGCATTTACATAGCTCGTAGGCTTATTTATATTAGCTTAGTAATATTAGTATTAGTATTAATAGTATTAGTCGTATTTATATTTGTGGAGTGGGTCGGGGCTTTCCCCACTGTCAGCTCACTCCACAGCCCACTAGAGGCACAATATTAGTAACTATATAAAGACCCGTCCCTCACAAGGGAAGGGTTGGAACTCTTGTCACAATTTCACACACTAATCTAATTGATACAAGTTTTCTCCCAACTCTCTCTCTCTCTCTCTCTAACTTCTCTCTAAAACTCCACCATGGATCTATTCTTCCATAACCCAAGACCACCCGAATCATCCACACAATCAAGATGGTTAGATCCTACAATTGGTATCAAGAGCCAAGGTTTGATCTTGGGTACTACTATTAATTTTTTTTCGGTCGATTCATTTACTCGAACTCATATTTAAGATTCGGTTGGTGATAAACTCAGATCTGTGGTTTTTTTTAAAGATTGCACCTTTTAATAGATCTGTGGTTTTTTTTAAAAAGATTGTACCTTTTAATATTTGGTTTCAAGATTCATGGTCGAGTATCTTTTTTTGATTTGGAAATATAGGGTATAGTCTTTGGGCTTTAACAGCCCAACTGGGTTAATGAACACAACAATTTTTGTTTGGTCTTTTGGTTCCATCTGTTCGAATATCATTTTTTTTGTCCAATTCTTGTTGAGCCAATGACTTATATAATACTGGTGGTTTGTTGCTGGTGGCTTGTGTTTTAAAAGTACTTGTGTCTAATTCGTTAGTGGTTTTCAAGTAGCAGCAGATTGTTGTTTGTGGTGTTCTAAGTAGAGATTTGTGTGTTCTAAGTGGCGTTTTGTCCAATATGAGTTTGCAGTTTGGTTTTTAGCCAAAACCGAGCATAATGCCAAATCTGGGAAAGGGACAGTTGTACTATTATGATAGTGACAGACTGGCGTTTTGTGGTACTAGCGATTTGTCTATTTGGCGTTTTGTCTATGTGGCGTTTTGTCTATGTGGCGTTTTGTCTAAATGGCGTTTTGTCTAAGTGGCGTTTTGTCCAAGTGGCGTTTTGTCTAAGTGGCGATTTGTCTATGTGGCAATTTGTCTATGTGGCGATTTGTCTAAGTGGCGATTTGTGTCCTTAGAATATTAGCGTTTTGTGTCTATAAGTCTGATTGCAAAACTGGCGATTTGTCTTAGACTTCAGTTCTCAACATCATACTTTACACAAATCGTTAATATAATTAGTTAATGACTCGACACACCTCATCCTACTAACAACCTCACAACAAATAACAAGTCTCGACTTTAATATCAAGATGACACAAATAGAACAACAAACCATATACCAAACATCAATTCATTATCTGTCCAAGAACCAACAAGATCTATTCTAAACCCTCACAAGTCTCTCCCCAACTCTCACTTATTTCTTAGAAGGCCGTTTTTTGTCGAACCATTATCATCATTGAAATTTTGTTTTGTAGAATCACTTCCTTATATATCCGACGTATTAAAGGAAAGATCAAAACATAAATGTTTTAACCCACCTTTCATTCGGTTTACACAATCACAACTCAAATTGAATCTCAGTTTGGTATTTCGTGGCATTCAAGACCATTCAAGACACGAAATATTAGTCATCATCGATCCTTTTGGAAGATTAACTTCCTTTATTTCCGAATATAAAAGAGAAGAAAATTAACAATCTTGTTAATTTCTTTTCTTAATTCGTTCAACTACAAGCAAATCGAACAACAAGATGAGAAATACCTATCTGGGTTTAACGCCATACATCATGAAGTCAAGACCTTGTGGCCCTTGTGTGTTGAAGGAAATGAAATGGAGTTCATTCTTGATATAAGACTCGATCTGAGTTTGATGATGACGATGGGGGCGGATTAAACTAGGATGAGATAAGGATTTGGGTTAAGGTTTGATGATAATTATGGTTTGTGGTTGACTGCTATATGTGAAAAGAGATGGATTAACAGTTGATAGGCGATTGATAAGAGATTAGGGTTATCTTGGTTGCAGGGGGCGTATTGGTTAATAAGAAATGAGTTAGGTTTGGGATTTAGGAGTGTTTTATACACATAATTTACTAGGGTTAATTGGTGATTAAGTGGGCTTGCTCCTGGAGTTATAATTGTGAATCCCATTGGGCCATGAGGTTGGGACTATTCTTTGGGCTTGAACATGATGGACTTAAGGTTTATTGATAGTGGTCACAAGGATGATTGGGAATGATTTTGACTTGGACCGAATGATGCAAGAATCTGAAATTGGTTAACATATTTTTTTTTTTTTTGCTTAAAAATAATTAACAAATGTATTCTTTGTACATGGTGTTAATTTATTTTTTTCAAATTATTGACTAAAAGGAATGGTATTTCGGTCATTATTCTCAAGAGGATACACATGTCACGGCTGGTTATTTGGATTTATGAATGTCAACGTGATTTCAGAGTTGTGGATTCGGCAACTTTGTCCTATTGGTGTCCACGATTTTAGTGAGCCTGCAATTCGATCTTTGTTATTTGAGTTACATTTGACTAATTGTGATTTGGTTAATTGCAAATTGACAAGTTGCTACTTGACTTGTTGCGACTTGACTGATTGCAATTTGACCAGTTGCGATTGGACGTTGCGAGTTGACACTTGCGATTTGACTAATTGCGATCTGGTTGATTGCAATCTGACTTGCTGCAAATTGACAAACTGTGACTTGACTTGTTGCAAATTGATCAAGTAGTGATTTGACTCCTGTGACTTGAATTTCGAAGATTATTATTGCACTTCACTCTGGGTTACTCTTGTTGATTTCACGGTTTCTCTTGTAGATTTTAGAAAATCCCGCGAAAGATTCTATTTCTCGGTTTAAATCTCAAGAGTTGTAAAATCCCGTCAAATTAATTTTGGACAAGTAGGCTGGACTTGGATTTAGACATAATAAAACTTACGGGGTTTGACTGTGTTCGGGATAAGTTTGTGCTACAAGATCGGCAGGAATTGGGAAATTATGGTAACTTGGCTGGTTTGTTAATTCACGGGTTGGTGTACTTAGTGTCTCAAACATCTCGGGGTTGGATGGATGCACGATGTTTGATGACCCTTGCTCGAGCGTATTTATGATGATTTGACTTGGATGTTCAAGAAGTGGATATATACAATAAAGGATGGAAGGTTGGGTATATATCACTACCTATATTTAAAGGAGTCACGATGTTGTGCTCAATATAGGTTCTAAATCACAAATTTAGTACAAGTATAAGTCGCGGGCGTGTCCTTTATCAAGCTTCATCAAGAGATTGTTGTTTCTCAAGCTTCTAACGGGATTGTTGTACAAGATCTTCTCAAAGGGTGGTCACACTTAAAGACAGGAGGTGATTTGTTTAGAGACGTGTTTTAACCTTCTACTCACTTTAAAGTTAAACGCATTTCATCAAGCGGTTTTGGCATATTACGAGCTTCAATGAATTGTTAATCTGCTAAACCATTGATGAGGAGGAAAGCAAGGGGTTACTACAAGAGAGTCTTAATCACCATCTTTGTTGCAGTTGTTTCATTTGTCTCCTTCCATGTTTTGTGCCTGTCAAATTCACAATCATCACAGACTCTTAACTTTGGCAAAAAGGTCATTTCATGCCCTTTTTGAGGGGGAGAATTAGCGCGTGTTTCCTAGCAGTTCCGTCTCCAGCGATGTGAATTTTAGCGGTTCCGGTTACAGCGGGTCAGATCGTATCGGTTCAGTCTCCAGCAGTTTGAATATTAGCGGTTCCAGTTTCAGTGGTTTAGCTTTCAGTGGTTTGGGTCTTAGCAAATTGCCTAAGATTTCAGCAGTTTGATACTTACTGTTGTGCAGTTTGTTCTTGAATTTATTTCTCGGTTAAATCTCAAGAACTATAAAATCCTGTACACAGTACGACAACTATTCCATGCACTGCACCTGATAACATCCAAGTAGCTGGGTTAGACAGCTTTGTTTGATAGGACCGACTATGAGTCATGGGCACTGCTAAGAATTAGCGCATGTTTCTTCTCCCTTTGACTATTCAACCGCACAAAATGATCACGAAGTTAATTTGGTATTCTTTATTTAAGATTGAAGTTGAATTTCACGAAGGTGTCTACTTATTTTATCTTGAAGTCGGGGTTGGTTGGATGCATGACCTTCAATGATAACTTGCTCGTGCTTAAAATTTAAGTTGAAGACTTGGGTTATCTAGTTATCAGTTGTCGGGGTAACTATCACTTAAGAGTTATTGGAGTACTCAATGTCACACGTCAATGACGATGTCGATAATCGCAAGAGGTGTTAATGTCTCATACTTTGGTTGGGTATTGAGCACTTAGAGATTTGCTTGGAGCTTTAATTCTCAACACCGTTCTTCCAACATTAGTGCAAGCTTAAGTAACAAATTTGGGGACTTCTGCTTCTGTTTTCAAGATTGGTATATCGGGTTTCCTTCATCAAGTGGTCACTAATCTGTGTACAAGGTTGGTTAGTTGGCCAAAGGTCTTAAAAAATTGTGATGTGATCTGTAATTCTCACGAGTTATTCTTAACCCAAACTGATGTTCACCAAAACCAAATCAGTCATGCCACATTCAATCTGTTACTGTCTCACGGTTTCTTCTTGGTTTTGTAAAATCCCGTGAAAGAACTTATTTCTCGGTTTAAATCATAGATATGTAAAATCCCGTGATGATGGGCTATGCGCTCTTGACCAGGATCGGGTTAAAACCATTATCAAAGTTCAGCTATAACATCACAAATGGCTGGATCGAGGCATTTAATCGACAAGATGTGACTACGGGGTTAGCTCAGTATTATTTAGTTGAGGCTGAGGTGAAATTTCATGGGTGCGTGTACTTAGTATCTAAAGATATCGAGGAGGTTGGATGAAGATTCTTCGAGATCCTTGTTCGAGCTTTCAACATTTACAATGACGAGGACTTGGATATCTAGTTATTTTTTCTTTCTCTCTATTGCAAAATAACTATCACTTTAAGGAGTCACGTTGTAGTGCTCAGTGTCACACGAAGTTGTGGATATCCAAGAGGTGATGTACGTCTTATACTTGATGGTTGGTTGGTTGAAGAGTATAGAGTACTTAGGGATTCGATGTGCACGAAGTCTCTCCACCGCTCTTTGTCACACATTAGTGCAAGTTTAAGTCACAAGTTCGGGTTATGTTACTTCAGTCTCAAGTTCATCATATTGGGTTTTTCTCCATCAGTGGTCACGACATCAAGCCGACAAAATGATAATGGGGTTGGTAACGAGTTAGATGAGAGAAGTAGTAAAGAGAGAGATAATGACGTCTGTACACATCAGTGCAGGCCTCGCTCTTCAACATTATGACGTCTGTACACATCAGTGCAGGCCTCGCTCTTCAACATAATGACGTCTGTACACATCAGTGCAGGCCTCGTTCGTCAAAGAAAAGAAAAGTGTACGCTTGAGTGCACTTTATCTTCAAAAGAAGAGGAATCTTCTTATTTATGGCCATTCTCATCAACAAGTTTCATGCTCTTTCCGTGCTTATTCAGTCTTCAAGTGGATCGGCGCATCTAGGAGTATATTCTTATTCACTTATTCAACCAAAAATTTCAGTTGACAGGCATATGCAATTTTTGAGGGGGGGGGGGGAAGGGTGAATAAACAACATGTCAGCCTTCAAGTACCGTCAAGTGGAGTTACTTACCGTTGATGGTATTCATATTCACTAGTTCAATCATCAAAAATTGCAGTTGGCAGGCATATGCAATTTTTGAGGGGGGGAAGGGTGAATATTATTCTACATGTTGGTTGATGATTGAGAAATGGTCATACGACTCCTGAATACGTCAGTTCAGGAGTCGGGCAAACCATGTTTCTCCAACACTACTTCTTCCTTCTATCAAGGTGTTGAAGAACATGGTCATGGAATGCTAATCGACATTTTCTCACGGGCTGATTCAATCAGTAACAAAGGGTTTCTAGTCAATGCTTCATGTATACGTCATCAGGCTACATGTACACATCATGATGATGATTCCGATTAATCGTAACCATCAGGGGAGAGAAATGTATACACCAAGGACGCACAACAGGTTCACGTGATCGGGCTTTATACTGCTTCTGAGTTCAAGTTATTCCGGTGTTGATAACCGCAGAGATGATCAGTGGTTCAACTTGTTACCTTGGTATTATCGTTTCGCTTTTACGTCATGGGTTGATTAATCGTAACCATCAGGGGAGAGAGAATGTGTACATCAAGGACGCACAACAGGTTCACGTGATCAGGGCTTAATATCCAAGGATGGATACATACTATAGATGATCAGTGGTTCAACTTGTTACTTTGGTGTTATACTAAAGACTGAAGAAGGTCGAGTCGTCAGTCTATTCTACATTCTCTGTTGTGTGTTATCATCTCATGTGTATGCTGCGGGCTGATGGGTTATATGTAAGGTTACTGGAAGGCATTTGGTGAGATGAAGATGGTTGGTATTCTGTTCCTCCATATTGGGCAATCTTGAAGAAGGTCGAGTCTACAGTCTGCTCTACATTCTCCGCTATGTGTTAGAAGACTTAAGACGACATGCATTTGGTTATCTAAAGACTTCTTCATATTATGGGCGTTCATCCAAAGTCTTCTTTCTATTATGGGTGTTCATCAGAAAGGTTGTCAGATTGGGGGAGAGCACTAATTAGGGGAGAGTGAAAAGCCTGAATCTATCCCTGATTAAATGTGCTCACGTTGCTCTTCAGCAAGTCAAATGATGGAAGCGGAGAAGATTCAGGATGCTGAGGAGTAATGGTTTTTTGGTTCGTATCCTTGTATATATTTGCTTCATATTTTTTGTTCATATCTTATACCAATTTGTAAATAGATATATAGAAATTATGCAAATTGTAAATAGAGAAACGTAAAACCAGAAAAACCCATAAAAAAATTATAAAATAGAAAATACCAAAAATAGTTTCACCTAGGCATGTCTTCTGTTTATCGATAACATTTACGGACTTAGAAATGTCATTCAATAATGGCACGGGTCTTTAAATGAAGCTCGAGCAGAAGTTAAAATGGATTGGTAAAACATGTCTAAAATGGCTTGCTATTACTTTAGATAGCAACCCGCGCTTCAATCTGGGGAAAGCACGTCGCCAAAAAGACGGCTGTTCCTCCAACTGGGTGATGTTCACCTGGGCATGGATTACTTTATATCCATGTTTCTTCGATCTGATGTACGTTTCAGTGCATCATTTCTTGAAAAAGAAGAGAAATCTTCTTTGCATACAAATAGTTTTCATTCAATGATTCTTCTGAAAATTATTTGTGAGACACTTGGTGATTATGTGTTACCTGAAATTCTTTTACTCTTGGATTATGCATAAAATTTGTCACTCAATCAACGACTACAAATCTTTAACTAGAATACGGGTCATTGATTGAGGGGGAGAGTGAATTCAAATTTTATATCATCAAACGGGTTTCTAGATTAATTCATATTCTTTGAAAAGGTTTTGTAGTTAATGGGGTATTAGTTGAAGAGGAAATTGCTAAAATTTATATCAAATGGCCAAATGTGTTAGTTGCTAGAAAGTTTAGGACATTATGTGCAATTTGCTTATAGTTTCCTAGCTTTATGTATCTAGAAGGTTCATTTGTGTTACTTTGGAATCCTCGTTTAATCCCCTAAACACCTTAAGACTCAAAACCTAAAAGAAGTTAGAAAAACCAGTTGTGTTTGATGTTTTTGAATACTCCAATGACAGTTGTATGATCTAAATGAATGAGTTTCAAAGGTTGTTTGACTTTTATTAAGTCGATTGATGCTTAATTGTTGTTGATATTGTGCATATGTTCTCAGGATTTGCTTAGATATATTGCTATCATGTGAGAATCATGTTCCTAAGATCCTGAGTTGAATATTGATATCTGTGTGAATTGCCATGTGCATGATTGCTATTTGCTCTTCATGCTAGATAGTGGTTTGACGTAGTCCTTGATTGTGGTTTTATTATAAGATGAACTTGGCATTATAATGTGGCAAGCTGCTGAAGGGTAGCTATTAAGGAATAGTGTATCTGTATGTATGTATATCTGTGTTGATATTCTTATGCAGATTCCATAGCCAAAATGAATGTGCCAGTTCCCGCTCTAACCATTTGATAAGACGGTCAAACTCTATTAATTGGCTCAGAATTCACCACGACAACAACAATGGCAGCAACAACAACAACAACACCGTCATCACCACCACCACCTTCAGTGAAACAAAGCAATATTTGTTCCGATCTCGCCAAGTGGGGATCTACAATACTTGGACGTTCTTGTTGGTGGATGGATAATCGATGTTGACCAATGACTCCCTTCAGAGAAGCGGATGATCACATCATCTGTGCAAAAAGGTCAATATCATTCGTGTCATTAAAGTCATCTTGTGCATAAGAAGCAGTGAATCTCCCTCTTAGATTAAGGGGGAGCAAAGTATGTTTCATCATCAGAACATGTTAAACCTGACCACATTTTTTCCCATGTTTTCTAAATTATTTAAATCAATTGGGATCACAAATCTCAAAAGGTTTGAAATTTTTGATCGGGGGAGAGAATGTGATTTAAATATGAAACCTGATGAAAATGTGATGTTTTGGACTTAAACGTTAGGCTCTCCCATATGTGCTAAACTCTTTCGTATATCGATGCATGATGCGTGCGATGTGTCGTTGCGGTTTAGCAGTATTAATGCCTACTCAAGTTTTAAATTTATATTTAGCCGACTTATCAATAACACACACACTTAACGAGCAGTGTACCCGGTCAGTATGAATATAATGGTAAGTAAAGTGTCGATCACTAAGAGTGGAACGTATTATCTAGTTATTCTAATCAGTATTTTAATAAATTAAGTTAGCTATACAACCTATTCTAACGCAAGGGGGTTCAGCCTGAGAGACTGGCACGATTTGGTTGCAATTGAATAATAAACTAAACCAATAGGCACGAATCAGCGAATGGCACACACGTACACAGATAAATACTTGAGACAATAAGAGGGCTGTCCTGATAGATAAGTAGTTTGTCACTTGTTTTATTGCTAGTTTTATATGAAGTGTATAGTTCGATGCAACGCACCGAGATTAAGTCCTTTCTCGTTGGTTCTAATCTTATCGGCGAGTAAACCCTTAATGATTACTTATGACTATCCTATTTATCTTTCTTCCTACTTTTCTACAGACCATAGAATGCATAGGCGATCTAATAAATAGGCGAGGGCAGAGGCATGGCGACCCGATCAACGCTCAGCTAGACACAGAGGTTATCAATGCACTAATAAAAGTCACCAATGACATCAACATATAAACTTTAATTAATGAGAAAGCAGTTTTAAGGGAGTGCAATCTTTCCGTTGTCACATTACACAAGCCACCAATCTTGATGAATTAAAGTTTACTAACACAATAAAACAAAACTACTTAATGAATTAAACACATGCAGCACCTTCTTACAGCTCTTGTATCTTCGTTTGGGTGTGTCTTGTGCTGCCTTAATCGACTGAATTCATCCTAGGTTTCTGTACTTCGGCCTTCTGTGTGTTGACTAAAAGCTTTTGGAATTCGTCTGTTCTTGGGGTATTTATAGTTTCTGTCTGAGGGTAAGATGCGGCGCATCTAGTAAGTAGATGCGGCGCATTGACTTAACTTCGCGTGGGGTCCAAGATTATAATATTCAGGAATATTCGTACACCGCCAGAAGATGCGGCGTAACTCCATAGATAGATGCGGCGCATGTCCTCTTGTATCTTGGATCGTATCTGGTGAAATATTGATAGTGATGCGCCGTATGTAATGAGTGAGATGCGGCGCATCTGGAGCAGATTCGTCTTGATCTTGTCCATTTTAGTAGACTCTTAACTTCTTGCATGTTTTGCTCCATAATTAGTCCAAAATCGCCAAGTTTCACCAAATGCTTGTTTTTACCTGAGAATTACAAAAGTAAACGATTAAGTATCAATCCTCATACATAATATAATAAAACAAGTCAAATTATTAGGATAAATGATAGTAATAAAATGTACTTATTTGAGTTCATCAAATATCCCCCCACTTGAACTTTACTTGTCCCCAAGTAAACCTTAGAATCATTCTTATGAAAATGTATCCTAAAAGATATTAGGACTTATTTTTATATTTAAGCATGTATTCATTTTTGTCATAATCACACAACTAAACACTTAACGAATTAGAAGTTAGATAAAATAATTTGATAAAAGCAAATCTAATCGTTTAACTGTCCAGTCGTGACGAATATTCTATCATAAGCTTGGCAAGTATACACATCTCCCCCACTAAAGCCAAGGAATAGCAAGTCTAAAGCGGTAAAAAGGGTTTTGAGGTTTAAGGGTTAATCATTCTTAATCTCTATCGATCTCAAATTCCAGAAAAGGCGACAAAATCACAAATACATGATCGAATCCACGAACACGATACTTGCAATTGCTCAAATCCTTAACTCGAACAGGCTAAAGATAGGTCCAAACTTCACCAATAATAATATATCAAAAAGGGCGACAAAATCATAAATACATAGCCGAATCCACGACTACGATACTTAAGATTGCTCAAATCCCTAATCTCAATAAATCAAAGGTTTGGTTGGATAAAGAATAATAAGGTATGGATAATATTTGGGATACAAATTGGTGTAAAAATGAAAAATAAACAAAACAAATAAATTAAAATCCTAAGTGTGGTTAATCACTATCCCAACCATCCCATGAATAAGACTCATATCATAGAATAATTCACGCTTTAACACTTGAAACACACGCTTTAGGTAGACACGAATTATACTCAACAAGATCTTAATCAAAGAATAAACCTTAGTCGGCGTTCCCATAACTGCCAACTCCCATTCAATCCATAGATATAATATACAACAAATAGTGGTGATATCGACCACTTACATAACTTTACATCGTTGGTTAAAACAAACATCCAACTCTTCCTTTTTCTTTTTCTTTTCTCATTTTTTCGAATTTTTTTTTTTTTTTTTTTTTTTTTTTTTTTTTTTTTTTTTTTTTGAACTACTAACAAAAACATAGATGTGTAAAATTTCACCACATCACTATAATGATAATTCTGGATAATTTTTCCATACTTTTCATGACTTCAGAAATAACGGTAATAGTGAAAGTAGTAAACACACGAAAAATAAGCTCGAAGATATACAATATTTACTTTCACTCCAATTGTATTGTGCAATTTCCCGACCTAACCATAGATAATGAATTACGCACGCGAACACAGGTAATGTAAGGAAACACACTTTGCCTATAGCAATTAACCAACCACGGATTTTAATCTACAGGGTAGGCTAAGGTGTAAGGGTGTAACGAAACATTATAAACATAGGTGTAAGAAACGAAAGGAATGACTCTGAGTGTTTTTCTAGGGGTATCTTACTCTAAAAATGAGAGTAACAAAAGGGTTTATACGGGGGTTAACTAACCAGTGTAGTTAGCTAATAACACATAACATATAATAGGCTTTTTGGGTGTAATCCTAGAAATTTACCAATTTAGACAAGTCATTCCAATTATATAAATAATACTTATTATGGTGGTCTCGAATAGTATACAAGCCAAGTTCTAAAGTTTACAAGTCACCGGCACACTCATAGATTTGTGAATTTTGAAAAAATCACAATTTTTGAAAATAACGTCATGTGTGCAGCAATGCAACTTAGACTTTAAACAAAAACATGCTAAAAAATTTTAAAATTTTGATATATTAAGCACATTTTAAGCATATTTTGAAAAGTTTAGGACAAGTAAGTGTTAAGTGTTCTAATTCTCCAATCCCCCCACTTAAGTTAAACAACGTCCTCGTTGTTTGTATCAAAGGTTAAAAACTGGAAAATAAAAGAATTAGAACAGAAAAACTCCCCTGAGATTTGCTCGGTATGATCCTCCATTTGTATAAGAGCAAAAATCATCTTCTTGTGGATTAGAACGTTTAAGCTTCATAATCAATGTATCCACAGGAAATGCAGGAATCTATAATACCACCAAGGCTTTAAAACACACCTAAGGTAAGAAAGGTTCAACTTGCATAACACATTAGTAGTTAGATAAAAATAAAATATAAAAATTAAAATTGAAAATCATCAGGTCAGTCGATGCGCCGTATCTTATGGAAGAAGATACGCCGTATCGAGCCTGGAAAAAATACGGATCAGAATAGAAGATGCGCCGCATCCTTAACCAGGGATGCGCCGCATTAAAATAAACTGATAAAAAGTTTTAAAGTCGAAAAGTAAAAATGCAGAAAAATAAAGATATGACCATTGCAGGAGATGCGTCGCATCTCAGGATTGAGATGCGCCGTATCCTCTGCGGCCTGACTGACTCGACACAAAAACAGAATAATAAAAAGATAAATCCGGGTTGTCTCCCGGTAAGCACTTGTCTTTATTCCAGAGTCTTCAAGTTAGACTCACGTTCAGCTCTTCATTCCAATACTTCAGGTTCAAACTCCACCACCTCGTTCTCATTATCCTCAATTCTACTATCAAAGTATTTCTTCACACGTTGCCCGTTTACTTTGAATATATAACCATTTTTATCGCATATTTCAATAGTTCCATATGGATACACTTTCTTAACAACGAATGGACCCGTCCATCTTGATTTAAGTTTACCAGGATACATCTTTAATCTGGAATTAAATAATAGCACTTTCTCTCCAATAGTAAATGTTTTATCCCCACGTAACCTCGAGTCATGCCATCTTTTAGTTCTTTCTTTGTAAATCTTAGTATTTTTGTAGGCCTCATCTCTTAGTTCATAGAGTTCATTAAGTTCCATGAAACGGTTCTTCGTTGCAGCTTCCATATCCATATTACAATTCGTCAAAGCCCAATATGCACTTTGTTCAATTTCGATCGGTAGGTGGCATGCTTTTCCGTATACAAGACGAAATGGAGTGCATCCCGTTGGTGTCTTATAGGCTGTACGGAATGCCCATAAAGCATCATTTAACTTGTCAGACCACCCTTTCGGATTATATCCAGTCGTTTTTTCAAGAATTCGCTTAATAGCCCTATTGGTTACTTCCGTTTGCCCATTTGATTGAGGATGGTATGCGGTGGAAACCCTATGATATACTCCATATTTTTGCAAGGCTCTTCCCAGATGATGATTACAAAAGTGTGTCCCCCTATCACTAATCAATGCTTTAGGAATTCCAAATCTAGAGAACAAACTTTGTAAAAATTTAAGTACTACCTTGCTGTCGTTTGTTGGCAATGCTTGCGCTTCGACCCATTTTGATACGTAATCAACAGCAACCAAAATATATTTATTACCTTTAGATTCAGGAAACGGCCCCATGAAGTCCAATCCCCATATGTCGAAAACTTCACATACATGGATATAATTTTGTGGCATTTCGTTTCTTGATGTTATATTCCCGGATCGTTGACACGCATCACATCCTTTTATATAATCTTTTGCATCATCCAACATAGTGGGCCAATAAAATCCCGCATCAAGGATCTTTCTTCTTGTGATGACTGCACCGTGATGTCCCCCCGTTGGCCCTGAATGGCAATGTGCCAATATTGCTGGGATGTCATCACCATCTACGCATCTTCGTAAAATATTGTCAGGACATAATTTAAAGGCATAAGGTTCATCCCAAATATACTCGCTAGCGCGAGTTAGAAACCTTCTTTTCTCGTCGGATGTTAGCTCTTTTGGAATTTCATTTGCAACAATAAAGTTTATATAGTCGGCATACCATGGTCCATTATTATTGCTCTTAATTCCTACCGTCATAAGGTGTTCATCAGGAAAGTCATCAGCTATTTCCCTTTCGTCAAGCACCTCCATATCAGGGTTTTCAAGTCTAGATAAGTGGTCAGCAGCTAGATTCTCGGCACCCTTTTTATCTTTAATTTCAATATCGAATCCTTGGAGCAATAAAACCCATCTAATAAGCCTTGGCTTGGCATCCTGTTTATTGAACAAATACTTCAAAGCAGAATGGTCAGTGTAAACCATAGTTTTTGACAATATAAGATATGATCTAAATTTATCGAATGCAAAAACTACTGCTAAAAGTTCTTTTTCCGTGATGGTGTAGTGTTCTTGGGCATTATTCAATGTTTTGCTAGCATAATAAATTGGCTTAAATTTCTTATCTATCTTTTGGCCAAGTACAGCTCCAACAGCATAATCACTAGCATCACACATTAGTTCAAAAGGCAAATTCCAATCTGGCGAAATTATAATAGGTGCGGAAGTTAGTTTTTCTTTAAGTATATTAAATGCCTTTTTGCAATCTTCAGAAAAATCAAACTTCGCATCTTTTAGCAATAATTGGGTCATAGGCCTAGATATCATTGAAAAATCCTTTATGAACCTACGATAAAATCCGGCATGCCCTAAAAAACTTCTAACACCTTTTACATTAGTGGGGTAAGGTAGTTTAGCAATTACATCAATTTTAGCTTTATCGACTTCTATACCTTTCCCAGAAATCTTATGTCCTAACACAATTCCCTCTCTAACCATAAAGTGACATTTTTCCCAATTAAGAACAAGGTTAGTTTCTTCACACCTAGCAAGCATTTTATCAAGTTTAACGAGACAATCACTAAATGAGTTACCGAACACCGAGAAGTCGTCCATGAAGACTTCCATAAAGTCTTCTACCATATCATGGAAGACAGCCGTCATACAACGTTGGAAAGTAGCAGGGGCGTTGCATAGTCCGAACGGCATTCTCCTATAGGCGAAGGTTCCATAAGGGCAGGTGAAAGTCGTCTTATCTTGATCCTCAGGGGCAATTGGTATTTGGAAGAAACCTGAAAAACCATCTAAAAAACAATAATAATCATGACCTGATAGTCTTTCTAACATTTGATCAATAAATGGAAGAGGGAAGTAATCTTTTCGCGTAGCATCATTGAGTTTGCGGTAGTCGATGCAAACTCTCCATCCGGTAACAGTTCTTGAAGGAATTAGTTCATTATCGTCATTGAGTACTACCGTTATTCCCCCTTTTTTTGGTACAACGTGGATAGGACTGACCCACGAGCTGTCGGAAATCAGGTAGATAAGTCCGGAGTCAAGTAATTTCACAATCTCATTTTTCACCACATCTTGGACTTTTGGATTCAAACGCCTTTGAGGTTGGATAGTTGGCTTGAATTCATCCTCCATAAGGATTTTATGCGTACAAAATGACGGGCTAATTCCCTTAATATCAGACATACTCCACGCTAATGCTCCTCTTCGTTTATATAGTACCTGCAAAAGGGATTCTTTTTCTTTTGGCGTTAAATTAGATGCAATAATAACGGGCGAATTAGTATTTCCATTTAAATAGGCATACTCCAAAGTAGAAGGGAGATCCTTAAGCACAGGTTTAACATTATCAATTTCAGTAGCACTAGCGGAATAAACTTGTTCTTTAACTATATCGCTGCTGTCATCAGATAGATGCGCCGCATTGATATTTTCGATGCGCCGCATGGCGTTAAATACAGCAGAGCCAGTAGCTAAATTATTATCAATAGTATTCTCTTCAACTTGATCTTCTATAGCAATTGTGTTTTCTAGATTTTTAAGCAGAAAAGAATCAAGTAAATTATTTTTTAACAATTTCTGAGTAAATTGATTAATCGTGTCATCAGAAACATCGATATTATAGCATTCATCGTCATCGGAATTATCTTTACTCATAGATTGTTCCATGTTAAACTCAACCTCATCTTTTCCTATGGTAAGAGTTATCTTTTTATTAAAAATATCAATTATGGCCCTAGCAGTGGCTAAAAATGGTCGTCCTAATATTATAGGAGTTCTAGAATTTTCAGGCATATCGAGGATAACAAAGTCGATAGGTAATTCAAATTTATCAACTTTTATTAATATATTTTCAGCTATTCCTAATGGGTATTGTACGGACCTATCAGCTAGTTCTAAGCACATCCTAGTAGGTTTTGGTTCACCAAGACCTAATTTATCATACATAGAAGAGGGCATAAGACTTATACTAGCTCCTAGGTCGGCTAAAGCATTTTCAATATGTAAATTTTTAATTTGACAAGGAATAGTGAAACTCCCTGGATCTTTTTCTTTAGACGGAAGTTTGTTGAGCAATGCTGCTGAGCTTCGTTTCCCCATTGTTATGGTGCAAGCTTCTTCAAGTTTAGACTTGTTTGTAAGCAAGCTCTTCAGATATTTAGCATATTTTGGCATTTGCACCAGGGCTTCCATAAATGGTATGCTTAGCTGCAGCTGCTTGAGATTCTCCAGGAATTTCTTTTGATAGGCATCTTCTTTCTCTTTCCTTACCCTATGTGGGAAAGGTAGTGTTGATCGCTTAGGCTCAACAGAAGGTTCTTCTCTGATTACAGGTTCCGGATCAGTCTCTTTTAGTTGCTCTTGCTCAGGTGATAAAGATTCAGGGGAAATCTTGTTTGTACCGTCATCCTCGGGTGTCTCTCCGATCTGAAAGGTCGACTTTCCGCCTCTAGTTGTAATCCCTTTCAAGTCTTGCTTTACCAAAAGAACCCTATTAAGCACCGTTGACAATTGGTGCACTTCAATTGCCAATCCATAAATCATGTTGTTTTGTTCCTTTAGTAAAAGCTCATGACTGCCTTTGAATTCATTAATAAAGTTTCTTGCTTCATGATGTTCTTTTTCATTGGCTTGAGCGATTTGTAGTGCAAACTCTTCCATGGTAAGATTTCTTTTGGGTCTTCCGAACAAGTTGGGGAAAATATCGAACATTGTTCCTGAAAATTAAAGAGAGGTAGATTTCAAAGTAAAAGTTTCCAGGTATAAGGGTCAGAGTATTTTCCGTTCGGAGATAAGAAAAATAAAAGTTGCGGATATCAGCAGACGATGCGTCGTATCCAAAAAGTTGGATACGCCGTATCTTATAATCGTTAAAATCAAATCAGACTTTTATTCAGAAAATAGATACGCCGCTTAGGAATTAGAATGCGCCGTATCTGTTTTAATAATCAAAAATCGATATTTATTAAAAATTAAATGCGTCGTATTAACAAAAGTTAATGCGCCGTATTTTCGTTACGTTTCAAAATATAAGATTTTTGATTCAGAAGATGCGCCGTATCGATAAAAATCAATACGCCGTATCTGTTTAATAATTCGAAAACTGTTTTTAATTAAAATAATAGATACGCTGTATCTGCTAAAGCAGATGCGTCGTATGGCGTTAACGTTTAGAAATTTTTTTTTTATCAAAAACAGATACGCCGTATCTTGGGGAAAAGATGCGTCGTATTACTTTATCGCTTAGAAAAAAAAATTTCTTATTAAAAACAGATACGCCGTATCTTGGGGAAAAGATGCGTCGTATCGAATTAATTAAACGCGTTGTATTTTATAAAAATTAAACGCAATACGCCGTATCTGAGAAATCAGATGCGCCATATCGTTCGATTTAGCTCAGTACAACGATAGCAGAACACAAAAAATACGAGAAATAAAAAAACAAATAAAACACACGAAAATAAACACAAATAAAAGCAAACAAATAACACACAAAAACAGAAAATATGCAAAATAATACAATGAATGCAAATTAATCTAATACACAACAAAATTAGCGGTTAGATAAAAAAAATTAAAAACCTAATTAAAATACTAATCAAATTAACAGATAATAACAATTCACTCCCCGGCAGCGGCGCCAAAAACTTGATGCGTGCGATGTGTCGTTGCGGTTTAGCAGTATTAATGCCTACTCAAGTTTTAAATTTATATTTAGCCGACTTATCAATAACACACACACTTAACGAGCAGTGTACCCGGTCAGTATGAATATAATGGTAAGTAGAGTGTCGATCACTAAGAGTGGAACGTATTTTCTAAGAGTGGAACGTATTATCTCAGTATTTTAATATATTAAGTTAGCTATACAACCTAATCTAACGCAAGGGGGTTCAGCCTGAGAGACTGGCACGATTTGGTTGCAATTAAATAATAAACTAAACCAATAGGCACGAATCAGCGAATAGCACACACGTACACAGATAAATACTCGAGACAATAAGAGGGCTGTCCTGATAGATAAGTAGTTTGTCACTTGTTTTATTGCTAGTTTTATATGAAGTGTATAGTTCGATGCAACGCACCGAGATTAAGTCCTTTCTCGTTGGTTCTAATCTTATCGGCGAGTAAACCCTTAATGATTACTTATGACTATCCTATTTATCTTTCTTCCTACTTTTCTACAGACCATAGAATGCATAAGCGATCTAATAAATAGGCGAGGGCAGAGGCATGGCGACCCGATCAACGCTCAGCTAGACACAGAGGTTATCAATGCACTAATAAAAGTCACCAATGACATCAACATATAAACTTTAATTAATGAGAAAGCAGTTTTAAGGGAGTGCAATCTTTCCGTTGTCACATTACACAAGCCACCAATCTTGATGAATTAAAGTTTACTAACACAATAAAACAAAACTACTTAATGAATTAAACACATGCAGCACCTTCTTACAGCTCTTGTATCTTCGTTTGGGTGTGTCTTGTGCTGCCTTAATCGACTGAATTCGTCCTAGGTTTCTGTACTTCGGCCTTCTGTGTGTTGACTAAAAGCTTTTGGAATTCGTCTGGTCTTGGGGTATTTATAGTTTCTGTCTGAGGGTAAGATGCGGCGCATCTAGTAAGTAGATGCGGCGCATTGACTTAACTTCGCGTGGGGTCCAAGATTATAATATTCAGGAATATTCGTACACCGCCAAAAGATGCGGCGTAACTCCATAGATAGATGCGGCGCATGTCCTCTTGTATCTTGGATCGTATCTGGTGAAATATTGATAGTGATGCGCCGTATGTAATGAGTGAGATGCGGCGTATCTGGAGCAGATTCGTCTTGATCTTGTCCATTTTAGTAGACTCTTAACTTCTTGCATGTTTTGCTCCATAATTAGTCCAAAATCGCCAAGTTTCACCAAATGCTTGTTTTTACCTGAGAATTACAAAAGTAAACGATTAAGTATCAATCCTCATACATAATATAATAAAACAAGTCAAATTATTAGGATAAATGATAGTAATAAAATGTACTTATTTGAGTTCATCAATGCACATATTGAGGGGTAGCAAATGGACAAAAAGGATTTGGCCTCGCAAGCGATCGTGACTCAGACTTGACAAATGAATTGACGATAGCTAAAGTCAGTAGTCGAAAGGACATGTCCTAGACGGGTAATAATTTCAAGCCAGTTTATCTGGTGATGCAAGCGCGTCTCGCAAAGGACGTGTCTGAGTAGAATGTACCGATTTCGAGCGATTTTACTTGAATGTGATCTGGACGGGTAATAATTTCAAGCTAGTTTACTAGTGATGTAAGCGTGTCTCGCGATGATCATGTTCTTGGAAAATCAATCAATTCAAAAGTGCGAGCTTCACCTGACATGTGCAAATTTATAAAACAATCATTTGAGCACATGTTGAGGGGGAGCATTTGAAAAATATAAAACTCTCAAGTGTTAGCAAAAATGTGTTTTCAGAATAATGAACACTTTGAGAGATTTTTCAAGGATTTGGTTTTATGGCAATCGTGGAAGAATACCAAAGACCGACCATTTTAATGAATGTATGGAGTTATAAGGATGGTTAGGTTGGGCTCAAGTTCCCACGATCCCGCCAGAGCCGGAGGGATCTACCCAGGGACAATCCACTAGTTAGTGTAGAAGTCCTTAGGTATGATTAAAAAAGGAGAAAAGTGGATAAGGGAAAAGTGCCGACTGAGATGGAGCTAGTACTGGAACAAACCCAACAAGGTTCTAGTAATGAAGTCTCTGTAAGCACTGAAGGGGTTGAAGAATGAAAAAGAATTGTAAAGATAAAGGGTGAAAAGAAAGAAGCCCTCCTTACAACTTAGGCAGAAACCGGGTCAATACATATGCTGTCAGAATCACTTAGTTGATTGCTGGCATTGAAGACAAAGTATCATGGACCCAGTGATACGCTGCACAACCCTCCCTAGCCACTCAAGGTCCCTCAAAGGACTCTTGTTTCAATTGTCACGGAGTTCAATACATTTCTATCGTCTATCTCACTCCGAGTTAGATGATATTGAAATGGTGGCAGTCCTCTCCAGCCTCCGCTCACTAAATCAAAACGCACTATTGAGTCTAGAGCCACGAGATGCATAATAAGATCTCATAGGGACACGAATTATTTCTACACTGTTTGTTCAACATCAAGGACACCAGTTGTAAACTCATGAGTCCTACGCAGATCTTAGCAATCTGCCAGAACATTTATGAGAGAATTTACGAATGTAATTCTCAATGATTGAATGGAAATTCCTGCCAGGGTCAACATCAAACAGCCCTAAAAGCAGGTCACTTCGGTAATTCCTTGTGGATTACGCTTAGTGATCGCGGCGGTTTCAAACGGTCTACAGTCGTGGAGTGATCTCCTGCAACTCACCTAATCGTTGATTTGCTACGGTAAATCTTTAAAACCCTCTGTGGGTTTTCGATTTAGGAACGGTCTTGGTAAGGATTAGAGAGAGTTTTCACACTATGCTGTTAACAATCTCGAAGTCCGAACCTGTAAGTACCGGACGTTTTATTGCTAACTGTCGTATGCAGGAACATCTGGGGATTGTAGCTGATTGTTGTTGCAGCTGTTTGCGGTTGTAGCTGATTGGATGCTGTAGCTGGTTGCAGAAAAGATGCCAATCCTCTACCACATGTTCACACTACATCATCATTGTAATTCAACAAAGTCATGATCAACCAAAAGACCTTCAACACAGCTTCTGCAAACTCTGATGCTGAAGATCATGACACCAAATAGTGTGAGCATGTCGGCTCGAAGATTATCACATCACGTGGAGACATACTACTGAAAGATGGCTTGGAGACAAATGTTGGATGATAAATTCGAAGAATACTCAAAGATCATCCAAGATAGAAGAACAGTCATCAAAAGATCACTGCTAAAGGCACAAAGATACAAGACGTTGAAGAATCGAAGACTACGAGCTATGAAGACAAGTTCAGATGATAGAATGCTAGAATTCAGAATATTATTTCTGGGGTGACCTCCCTTAGGGGGAGATTGTTAGGAATATAAATATTCAGATGAAGGCTCGGTCACCCCGAGTATCTATTTAGCATTTACATAGCTTGTAGGCTTATTTATATTAGCTTAGTAATATTAGTATTAGTATTAATAGTATTAGTCGTATTTATATTTGTGGAGTGGGTCGGGGCTTTCCCCACTGTCAGCTCACTCCACAGCCCACTAGGGGCACAATATTAGTAACTATATAAAGACCCGTCCCTCACAAGGGAAGGGTTGGAACTCTTGTCACAATTTCACACACTAATCTAATTGATACAAGTTTTCTCCCAACTCTCTCTCTCTCTCTCTAACTTCTCTCTAAAACTCCACCATGGATCTCATCTTCCATAACCCAAGACCACCCGAATCATCCACACAATCAAGATGGTTAGATCTTACATTATTTGATTACTTTTATATCCTTCTTTTGAAAGATATTCACTTAGGCGATTATACCACATTCGTCCTGATTGTTTTAGTCTCTATAAAGATCTTTTTAATTTAATTAAGAACAGTTCTCGAGGTTTTGATTTACAAGCTTTCGGCATTTTCAACTCTTCAGGGATTTTCATGTAAATATCACTATCAAGTGATCCATACAGGTAAGCTGTAACAACGTCCATAAGGCTCATTTGGAGCCTTTCAGCATTTGCAAGACTAATTAGAAATCTAAGAGTTGTTGCATCCACAACAAGTGAATATGTTTCTTCATAATCTACCCCAGGTATTTGTGAGAAACCTTGTGCTACAAGTCTTGCTTTGTATCTCACAATTTCATTTTTCTTGTTTCTTTTTATCGCAAATACCCATATATAGCCTACCGAATTCACATTATTTGGGGTTAATGTCACAGGGCCAAATACTTGGCGTTTTTCGAGTGAATCCAATTCAGCTTTTATGTCATTTTTCCATTTTTGCCAATCATTTCTTTGTCAACATTCTTAATAGATTTTGGCATACAAATTTCATCATTTATGATTTCATTTGCTATAGCATATGCAAAAATTTCGTCAACACGTGTTTCATTTCGATTCCATGTTGTACCATTTTGTACAAAGTTTATTGAGATCTCATAATCATTAGGTACATGGTCATCTTCAAGAGATTTATCCACATTTTCTATGTTATCATTAATCTCTTTTGAGATTTTATCGATAACAACTTCTTGGACTTTGCCAATTGTTTTCTGCTCTTTCCTTTTTCGTGGATTTGTATCCTTGGAACCCATTGGTCTTCCATGCTTTTTGTGTGCATTTGACTCATTTAGAGTTTCAGGAATATCAATTCGAGACGGTGCATTTAAAGCTGGAACATATGGTTTAGTAACTTTTTTTGTATCTTTAAATGTATCAGGCAATTTATTTGCTATTCTTTGCAAGTGAATGATCTTTTGGACCTCCAATTCACATTGACCAGTGCGAGGGTCAAGAAAAGATATTGATGATGCATTCCAAGTTACATCTTGTTTGTCCAACTTTTTATTTTCTCCTCCTAAGATTGGGAACATTGTTTCATCAAAATGGCAATCAGCGAAACGCGCTGTAAAAACATCTCCGGTTATTGGTTTCAAGTATTTGATGATTGATGGAGAATTAAAGCCAACATAAATTCTCAATCTTCTTTGAGGTCCCACCTTAGTACGTTGTGGTGGAGAAATTGGGACATGGACACCACAACCAAATATTTTTAGATGAGATAAACTTGGTTCTCTTCCAGAGACCAGTTGGAGTGGAGAATACTTATGAGATGCACTTGGTCTTAATCTAATAAGAGCAGCAGCATGTAAGATAGCATGTCCCCATGCAGAAGATGGCAATTTTGATTTCATAAGTAATGGTCGAGCAATTAGTTGTAATCTTTTAATTAAAGATTCAGCTAGACCGTTTTGTGTATGCATATGTGCAACAGGATGTTCAACCATAATCCCAATTGACATACAAAAATCATTAAATGATTGAGATGTAAATTCTCCTGCATCGTCGAGCCTGATCTTCTTGATTTGATATTCTGGGAAATGTGCTGTTAATTGAATTATTTGGGCTAATAGCCTTGCAAAAGCAACATTCCTTGATGCTAATAAACAAACATGGGACCATCAGGATGATGCATCAATTAATACCATAAAGTATCGAAAAGGTCCACATGGAGGAGTGATTGGCCCATAAATGTCTCCTTGAATTCTTTCCATAAACAAAGGAGATTCATTTTCAAGCTTATTGATTGAGGGCCTAGTTATCATTTTTTCAAGAGAGCATGCTCCACATGATAAATCTTTTGATAATAGGATCTTGAGGTCCTTTAGTGGATGCCGATTTGAGCTCTCAATTATTCTCGTCATCATTATATCACCCGAATGACCTAATCAATCTTGCCAAAGGGTAAATATTTTGGGATCTATACCCTTTCTGGTAGAAACCATATTTATTTCTCTCTGATTTATGTATGTAGAATACAATCCAGAAGACTGACCTTTCATTCTTTCCATTATGGACTTTTTTCCATTTTTAATGGATGTAATTTGGAGATACTCAATATTATTTTCATTCATGGTTTCAAGATGATAACCATTGCGTCTTATATCCTTAAAACTTAGTAGATTTCTCCTGGATCTACTGGAATATAACGCATCATTTATTATTAACTTTGTACCTTTAGGTAACAAAATGCAGGCTTTGCCAAAGTCTTCAATTAAGTTGCTAGTACCACAAATTGTATTGACATTCGTATTTGCTATATGAAATTTATAAAAGTATTTTTTGTTTTTCAAAATGGAATTTGTTATTCCACTATCTACTAGACACTCGTCTTCACCGTTTTCCAAAATGCTTTTCATATCCTCTTTTTGTTTGGAGCAAACTTCGTGCTGATAATGTGTTATAAAAGTAATGAACAAGAATAAAAGATGTAGGAGAAGAGATAATTGTTATTGATTAATGAATGAATACCAAAAGGTTACAAGCATGATGTATTTATAAGGCCCACAGTATTTTACAATATTCTCATTATTCTTCTCACTTGATCCTTTCTCATACACACATAACATAAGTTTTGTTCACCAACCTTTAGGATGTGTTTAGTTATTGAAATATGAGAAGTTTTCTAAGAAACACTATAAACGTGTTTAAAATGAGTATTTTCTAAATTTTTTTTTATTGAAAATAGAAAACATATTTTCTGCTATTATAACTATGATTTAGAGAACTTAAATTTAGAGTTCTCCTGTTTTCAAAAAATTCTTTGGAGAAAAAAAATAAAAAATTACTCTGTTTTTAAGAAATGTAGAGAAAGAAAATTTTAAAAACCTTTCCTACAACAAAAAACATACTTAATCACTTCTATGAGATTTGTAAACACATTAAAACTTGTCATGCTATTAAGTCAAACTTATACGGTTTAAGGGCTTCTCGACAACTAAATTTATTACACTGTGTTCTTAAGAAAAAGAAAAAAAAAGAAAATGAAAGAAAGTGAAAGTAAATTAAGAGAGAGTAAGTAAAATGACTTTCACCCAAAAATGGAGTGAAAGTTTTATAACTAAAATATCACCACTTTCACTCACTTTACTTCCTAAGAAAAATTAGAGAACACAATTAAAATCATTTTCACTTTCTTTCCTCCCTTTTACTCAACTTGAGAACACAGTGTAAGTGATCGACTAGGCATTGATTTTTATCTTTAGTTAATACAATTTTAACGGGTTCATATATATAGCTCAACAAAAGTCGCGTGTCCTTCTAATGAAATGCTTGTAAGTTCGATTTTTCAATCAACGTGGACGATAGGTGGATTTTATATGGCTCCCCTTTTTGTTATTACTTCGATTATATTCTCCTTTTTGATCGCAAAATATAAAAGATCTCAAGTTCAGCTTTTGCTATGTGTAAACAATTCTGAGCTAGCCATGATAACTTTTTGAAAAAGAGAGTTTTATCTGGTTTATTCTGTTTGGCGATAAAAACACCATGATACCTTAAAAAGAAAATCATGATAAAGTATTAGGATCAGTGGTATACATGGAATATGTTCGTAACTTTTCCTTAGCCCTCGATTCGATTATCAACTTTAGCAATATACACTTTTACACTTTGCAGCCATCCTCGTGACACAAACCCGTTAACGTAACATCATTGACAATTTATCGGCTATAAATCATTGGACAAGCTGTTCATATTAGAATATCTACTGGTCCTTAAAATAGATCAACAACGCAAAAGATTCTTGAAAATGACCAAAAGGTGTTTTCACACCCGAGACATCCATAACAATCACAATATATCGATGTCTAAGAAAAAGCACACTTGGGATAAATGGATACCAGTCGATCATCCGACTGACTATAATTCTTTAAGAGAATCGGCTAGTTTTTATACGTGCGGTGAATCACCATTATCACCCTTTCCCCGAGTGATCCTCATAAAAGCTAAGCACCATCACTTTTATTTTTGCACATCGCGGTGATTTGCACCACCTTTATAGTTATTTTTTTGGTTTGTGAATGTGTGTGATGTATGTTTGTATAAAATGAATATTTCTTATATTTTTTGTTTGGTGATGACCATAAAAGATAGAAGGTGGTTATAGTGATGGTATGTTGAATGTTGATGTAACGCTGACATGAAAATGATAATAGCAGTTACCGTAAAAACTAGTCTTTGTTCATCTCCATTATAGCACCTTGTTGAACTTTTCTTGTAGCTAATCATTAAAGAGAAGTATTATAATCTACTACTCATCCTCTTTTCTTACCATCTTACTAATTATAGTTCAATGATTCTATCAACTTCAATTCGTAAAAATTCACTTTCTTATTGTCCCTTAAATGATTAATATGTGTCAATAGATTAATATGGTGCAACAAGACAAAACAACATTGGTATGTCTCGATCCCTTTAAGTGGTGTGAAAATTATGTTTCACATTAGCTTGTTAATCTATTCTCATATTCCATGTAACAAAACCAAAATAAGAGTTTCTCTATTTATTGTTATGAAAAGACAGCAAATAGAATGTCGAATGTAACAACTCAAATCGAAAATGGAATTGTTGCCATATTGGACCAATTATAGCATCGAATTTCCACTTTTTTTTTTTAATTTGCCACTAAATTGTGGATGGGAACAATTCAATAAAAATGTTTTTAGGAAATTATATTTTCGATTATGGAATCTTGAGAAATATGTACTAATACTTTTGTCTAAAGTTAATTTGGAAAAATCAAGAAAATTATAATATATCATCTACGTCTAATTTTTTCTTATTTTCCTTTTGTTTATATATAAAGACTCAAAGTTAAGAATTGCAACAAAAATAAAAAGAAGAGTAAATTACATGGTTCACCATGTGTTTTGGGTTAAATCCCTAATTGAGTCTCTATCTTTTTTTTTGCTGCATGATTGATCCCTATGTTGAAACTATTGCACACCGTTCATCTTTATCGCTAATTGCGGTTATCTTCTCGGTTAGCTCTCAGTCGTCAAGTGGCAACGTTAGTCCATTAACCAAACGATCATTTGCAACGTTAGTCCTTTACACTAACATTCGCTTCTAATTAAATTAAAATTTGGTTTTTTTACGTAACTCGTCTGTTTTCTTACGTTTTTGTCTATTTTTATACGTTTTCGTCTCTTTTTATACGTTTTCGTCCGTTTTCTTACGTTTTCGTCCATTTTTTATACGTTTTCGTCCGTTTTTACACTTTTTCGTCCATTTTTTATACGTTTTCATCCGTTTTAACACTTTTTTGTCCGTTTTCACACGTTTTCGTCCATTTTTTTTACGTTTTCGCCTGTTTTTGTTCGTTTTCATATGTTTTCTTATGTTTTTGTCTATTTTTATAGGTTTTCGTCCGTTTTTATGCGTGTTCATTAGTTTTCACATATTTTCGTCCGTTTTTACACGCTTTCGCTCATTTTTATACGTTTTTGCCCGTCTTGTTACGTTTTCGCCCGTTTTGCTACGTTTCCATACGTTTTCGTCTATTATTATATGTGTTCACCCATTTTTCTTATGTTTTTATTCGTTTTCGTCCGTTTTTATACGTTTTCATCTGTTTTTACACGTTTTTGTCTGTTTTTATACATTCTCGTTCGTTTTGCACGTTTTCGTCCTTTTTTATACGTTTTCATCCATTTTTCTTACTTTTTTCTTATGTTTTATACATTTTCGTCCATTTTTATACGTTTTCATCCACCTTTATTACGTTTTTGTTCATTTTTATACGTTTTCGTTTTTACACATTTTTATACGAAAACGTACAAAAACGGACGAGTTACGTAAGAAAACCAAATTTTTATTTAATTAGAAACGACTGTTACTATAAAGGACTAACGTTGCAAACGCTCGTTTGGTTAATGGACTAACGTTGCCACTTGACGACTGAAAGCTAACGGAGAAAATAACGGCAGTTATCGATAAGGACGAACGGTGTGCAATAGTTTCAAAATAGGGATCAATCATGCAATAAAAAAAAAAAGATTGAGACTCAATTAGGGATTTACCCCAAACCACAAGGACGAACCATGTAATTTACTCTAAAAAGAAAGAATTATACGCAAAGGTGCTAACTTAACTCAGTGTCACGTTAGCGGCACATCAGCTTTAACTTTTTGAACTTAACTAAAAAAAAACCTCTTATCATAACTAAACCATAACTCAACTATTTACAAATTCAACCTCTAAACTTAAACTAATATTTCATTTAATAAATAACATAATATTAAAACTCAAACATTACATTACGAATTAAAGGAAAAAAAAAATACAACGGAAAAAAAAGAACTACGAAATAATAAAAATACGACATAAAGGAAACTACAACATACGGAAATTACGAAATACAATTACATCTACTGTCGAGGTTGCAAGTTATATTTTTTTGATGATTCTGTCTTTTTCAGAATTGATCCAAAACACAATGTTGGGATCCTTGTCGGCAGTGTCAAGCATAAGAAATTTCATCTCTTCCAACCTTTGAATCGTTTCATCTTTTTCCTTAGTCGCTCGATACGCCACTTGGGTTGCTTCCCGTTTCATACGATACTCGTATGTCATAGTATCCTTGAATTGGCTTGACGAGCTCGTTCCTACGGTACTCGCTCCCCCGGTACTTGTCGTGCTCTCGGATTTGGCTTTCTTTGAAGCACGTTTTTTGCCCATCGGACGTGGTTTATCATCATGACCGAATAAGGCCTCGTTGGTTTGGTTTGGGACATCGCCGGTTAAATCAAGCAGTTCCGGCGCGTCCCATTTTTGATGAGCACGCAAAACCTCTCACGCCTCCTCGTTATTAAACGGTGCACCTCTGTGCTCGTCACGATACATTTCTCTAGCCCGTCGCATGATATCCATCTCATTTTCCCCACTTTTTTTCATAAGTTTTGAACGCTTGTAGAACGCGTTGAACTTTGTGCAATCACGGTTCAACGTTTTTCACTTGCCTTATATCATATCCTTTTTGTGGTTTTGAAAATTGAGTATATTGAACTCGTTGATTACCCGTTTCCAAAACGTATCGCGAGCTTGTGCACGCCCGACTCGTGAATCCTCGGTAGCGGTCACATAACACTTTGCAAGTAGTTTTTCCTCACTTGGTTGCCAACGTAATGAAGTATTGCTCACGTCGGCATTTTCTTCATTTGGTTCGTTTGGTTCGGGTTCTTTGGATTTTTTGGCCTTTCGTTTACCACCTCGTTTGAATGGCTTTGTAGGAGACGTAGGTGTTTCGGAAAATTCATTTGTTCCGGTTTGTGTATGTGATGATTGAGATGGCGGTTGTGATTGTTGTGAGAATTGTAAATTTTGGAAATTGGTGTTTAGTGTGTTTTGTTGGTTTTGTTCCCAAAATAGAAATCGTTGATGTTGTTGGTAAAGTTCCTCGCTCGACAAGCCGAGTGGGTTAGGGAAAGGGATGTTGGTTGATGATGAACCCGCGTTTGGGTTATTCCAACCCCCATGAGATTCAAGAAACTATCGTCGTTGTTGTTAAATCCCGATATTTTTTTTAGCAAATGGAAATATATGTAGATGAGATTGAGTTGTGGAAGTGTGAAAAAAAGTTGTGTGTTAAATGGGTATTTATAGTGGTGGAAAAAAGGTTTTGATTTTTTTTTTGAGTTAATTACATAAATGGTCACTATGGTTTGTCCATTTTTTCACATTTAGTCATTGAACTTTTTTTTTGACATAAATGGTCACTAAAGTTTCAAATCGTTACATAAATGGTCACTGAAGTTTCAAATCGTTACATAAATGGTCACTGTGGTTTGTCCAAAAATTACATAAATGGTCACTGTGGTTTGTCCAAAATGACTGAATCTGTAACGATTTGAAACTTTAGTGACCATTTATGTCAAAAAAAAAGTTCAGTGACTAAATGTGAAAAAATGGACAAACCATAGTGACCATTTATGTAATTAACTCTTTTTTTTTTTTTTTTTAACATTCTGCCCGTTACATTAACGTTGGAGGGGGTAAATGTAATATATATATATATATATATATATATATATATATATATATATATATATATATATATATATATATATATATATATATATATATATATATCCAACGGTAATAATAACGTTAGAGGGGGGCAAAATGATTTTTTTTATATTCCTTTTGGCCTTAACGCACGTTAAGCTGGTAACTCGTGGCATAACGCAAAGCCTTAACTCGATTGGGCGGTATCATCACTCTGACCTTAACGCGGTTGAGTTAAGCCATAACTCACAAGTTGAGTTATGGTACCGCATGCTCTTAAACCAATGTTTAACACATAAGAAATAAAAGAACGCAAGTTGCGATGCCCACACTTTGATATTCACCGCAAGTAGCAACTACGCCCCAAAAAGACGACTCTACGTAAAAGCTATATTTAATTTAAAATGATAACATATCGACGAAAGCGACTTTTAATGGTTCAATCACATTATTCCTATTGTCGAAATCTTTAAGGCGACCAAGATATTAATCGTTGTATCAAGTTAAAGTTGTCCAGGACTTGGTTGTTTTAATTTTTAAGAGTAAATTACACTGATGGTTCATGTGGTATATCTAAACTAACACTCGTGATTTTTATTAGTTTTTTATTAGGCAAATAATTCTTATTATTAAACTATTTATATAGATGGTTTCTATTTTTAATATATAAAGATGTCCATGTAATAATCAATAGTTTTTTATTACACATGTAATCCTTATATCTATTCCACGGATAATCCATATTATTCTAAACATGGAATTCACTCAATTGATTTTGGGTACCATAGGGACCGTCCATGTAATTTAATCAATTTTCTATTGAGTTATATCTAACTATGTTTTTTAGATATATGACATCTGTTAATTATTTTTTTGGAACAAATATATGACATCTGTTTATAGATAAATGATATTTGTTTGTTTTATTTGCTAAATAAGTGTCTGTATTACAGTTTTTAATTTTTTTATTAAAGTCAATGACTTAACTGAAGAAAAACTAAATCATTTTATTTTTTCAAATAAGTCATGCTCTTTTTGTAAGTTCGAAACAAACAAGTTTTTACCGACTTATAAATTAAGTAATTTATCCAATTAAGAGAAATAGGTGAAAATCAAACTAAAAGCAACTTTATTAGAAGATAAGCCTTTAGAGCATCTATATTCTAAAACTTAAGGGGATATCATCCTTGCTGTTTATAGCAGAGAGTTACTTGTTGTACCCATACAAAACCCACTCCCTGATGTTACTAAATGGTCCATGAATGTTCATTTTGCAGGAAAAATGGTCATTGATGAAGCCTTTACAGCATCGAATTATCACTGCTGTAAATAATTTTCCCAAAACTTAAATAAGTTTATAGGAATGTCACATCAACTTTTTATAAACTATCAACTTTTTATAAACTATCAACTTGTATAAACTTGCTCATTTACTCATATAAATCTTCTTGATAAGTGTACGTCATTTATAAGTTTATCATACTATATTTCATATTTATAAATAAATCGTACACACTTTCTCCTTTTCTCTCTCTGTCTTTCTCTAGGCGTCACTTACGACATGGCAAACCAAGTGGCGCTGCCACCCTTGTGTCACCACACCGCCTTCACCCGCCACTTCCTATTTCGTCACTTAAGTGGCGTGGAAGAAGACAAAAAACTATATATATATTTTTTGTTTGGAATTGGGTTTATGTGTTGTGATTTGTTTTTGAGTGTGTGTGTTTATTTGTTGTTGTGTGTGAATAAGTGTGTGTATGTATGCAGGTGATAGGTTGAAGAAGAAGATGTGTATTGTGTGTTTTTTTGTCTTTTTCTTTTTTTAAAAAATTTTTTTTTTTATAAAAATGGTATTTGTTTTTTTATTTGAATGGATAAAAATTTAGTTTGTTTGAAAAAATGAAAAATAAAATAAAATTGTGGGTGTGTGGTGCCTAAATAAGGGAAAGTGGCATGCCATTAGTGAAAATGTGTTTTAAAGTGTGAGTGTTGAAAATAGGGATGTTGAAATGACACTAGAAATAAAAAAGTGACACATTGACACACCTAATGCTCTAAATTGCATAAACCATGTTCTCTAATAAAAGTATTATGCAAATGTGCTCTATTTGACGATGAAGTTTCTCCATAAACTTTCATTAAAGATGCTCTTAAAGCAAGCAATGCATGCATATGTGTAACTAAAACTACTACTATTCCTATGTTTTAGTGTTTACTCTGTAATTATAAAATAATGTTAGATAATGAAGGCCTCGTAAGTTAAACTTTATTAATGATAAACTATTTATAAAGTACATATATGAAACGATAATACATCAAAATGAACCACAAGGCCACAAGCTGGGCTTGGACCAAATATCTCATCTAATATTTCTCCACAATTCGAGCGGCAAAATCACGAAAGCCCGAATTGAATAAGAAAGCTATATAAATATTAAAGCAATAAAAGTTTTGTTAGTGAAGACGTTCAACAGCAAGCGAAGACAAATCTTCATCTACAACAGTAAAAGCAAAATAAAATGGTAGCAAAGCAAAATCAATAAAGCAAATAATTAATTTCAATGACGACATCCGACGGTAAGCAGAGATTAATCTTCATCATGCAGCAGCAGCAGCAAAACCAAATAAACAAAAATAAAATCAAAGCATAAATTTTTTTTATACATCAGTTGGCTTACGGTGGTGTGTGGCAGCGCGTCCGGCAGCTGATGGAGGTGATTCAAGTTAGGTTTTGTGAACTGAAA
Organism: Artemisia tridentata subsp. tridentata; assembly: GCA_021014915.2. NCBI lineage: Eukaryota > Viridiplantae > Streptophyta > Magnoliopsida > Asterales > Asteraceae > Artemisia > Artemisia tridentata. The sequence continues at coordinate 359,923,716 of CP139505.1, forward strand.
AATGAAGAGAATGGCGCTAACCGTGTCAGCTAACTCGGGACGATTAAGAAGTTATGGGAAAAATAATACGTGAGTAGGGTTTTGGCCGGAAATTGAAAAGAAAATAAAATTAATAAATTGAAAGGGATAAATTGCGGCGGCTTGGGTTTGACACGGGTGACATAATGGAGGCGGCTCAACGTAGCTACCTGGGTGTAAGGATTAGACATGCTCCGACATCACGTTAGATAATGTAAAACCCGTAGATTAAACTTTATTAATAATCTACTATTTGTAGAATACAAATACGAAACCATAACAAAACCCTAATGGACTACAAGCCCACAAGCCGGGCTTAGCCCGAATAACTCATCTAATAAATATGATAGATTGACAAAAATATTTATAAATTGCTTGTTTTTCTTAGCGTTATAAAAGGCGCGTCATGGTGGCGCTAAGGCGCGAGGCGTGACCTCCACGTTATGCAATGGACCAAGGCGTCGACTCTGATAAAAAAAATATTTTTTTGAAAGAAATGAAGAAGATTACATGCAAGAATAGTTTTTTGACTTAATTATTATGTATAACACTTTTTATTAGCTCGATATACATGAAATACGATATAATATATAAATCTATAAATATTTTCATATTTTGTACCACTTTAAGTTACGCCTTAAAAAACGCCATGACTTCTCTATAGCTTTTAAGGTGTGAGACTTGGCCATGCCGCCACGTCACGTCTCACGCTGTATTTAAGCTTGGCTTTTCTCAATTCCACAAATTTAAGATTTTGAGCTAGGTGATTAATAATAACAATACGTGTATGATTAGTAATTTATATCGAGATCATTTTAAATTAAAGTAGTAAGGTTGGGTGTAACATTGACTTGATCATCACCTTACTTCAATGTTACATCAGTTTTTTTATCACCACTTTTAGTGACGTAGTGGTCATCATCTAACCAAACACGTAAAAATACCATACTTTTTAGTTTATACAAACAATACCTGCAATATACTCACGCACTCACAAACGAGAAATAAATAATAAAACGATTGGTTTCAGTTAGGTGAAGCAGACTGCCTAACCAACCCCATTTCCACCCCATCACGTGCCAAGAAAGCACTTCCGTCATGACCTTCGCGTGTGATCCCTACCCTTCACGTGTGGTCTTAGACTAGGCGTAACGCATGGTCTTTAACTCGGTCGTGGCATGCAATACCACACAAATGGATGCACCCTCCCATTACAAGAAGTCGGTCATGTACTCGGTCAAGCAAGAGTCGGACTAAATTAGGACCGAGTAGTGTTGGCTTACTTGTGTGTGTGTGAGTGGGCAATTTTTTATTTTTTGATTTTTTTTTTTTTTTTTTTTTTTTATTTTTTTTCTTTTTTATTCTCCTGATTACACTAAGTTAGTTATGAAAATTTTGTAGAATTTTTTTTTTTTTTTGATGTAGTAGTGCTGTCCTCAGTTCTGTTGTGATCACCATTATGGGTAGACTTTTTTTGAACACCATTATGGGTAGACTTAGGCCACCATAACACTTCGCCTAAGTATGATACTAACATCTCGATATTGACACTTGTTCCAATTTCCAAGTAAACGGTAAACCATAAAATATTATGGACCGCGTTAGTTGAATACCGCGTTGGATGGGCTCCCATAAGTGACAAACCCACTTGAGTGAACGTTGGTTTTTATATATTATGCAAGTTACATTTCTCTTTCATAAGCACTCAAAATACTTGTAAATGATAAGCAAAACACAACAAAAGAAAGAGAAACAAAACATATTTGATATAAAGACTTATAAGAGATTAGGTTTTTAAATAAGCTAGCTTAAAAGAAGCTATGTTTAAAAAAGAAACTTAAAGCGGTTTTTGAAAATCATAAACTTTGTTCAAAGAGAATCTTTTTGTGAAGTGGTTTTAGATGTAAATTGAGGTTTTGGTAAGACAAATTACATTTAAAAAAAGTACTAAATCTAGAACAGGTTTATAAAATTATATCTACATAATGACTTATCAATCAAATGTAAAGGGTAAAAAAAAATAAGTATAATTTTGTAAGCTCTTTATGGATGTAGCATTGCTCTTTCACTTCGAATCATGTCACCCCGATGCCTAGTCGGGTTGCAATAACAATAACAACATAATGACTCCTCACCAACTAAAATTAAATGATCACTGGGGTGTATTGGATAGGGGTTTATCATTTATGGTGGCTTAAAAAGGCTTGACCTTTTAATATAAGCTAGCTTATAAAATAAGCTTTGTTTGTCACACAAGCTTATGAAAGCTTTTATAAGCTATAAGCCTTCATAAGCCCAAAGCAATTGAAATAAGCTTTTGAAAATGATTAAGGCTTATAATTAGTCAAATTACTTAAATACCTTTCAAAATATCACTGATTAAAACGTAAAAGTTTGAAATATATGTAAATTTAATACGATGTACTTTTATTTGATCTTATTGTTATAAACTTCAGCTCAATTGATTCGCCAAACAACTTTATAAAAATATAAACTACAATTTTCATCTTACAATAGAAGCTTCTGCTCCGACTTTATCTTCAACTCACTTCCCCGAATACAACATAGTCATAGTCAGTTTGTCACTATTATTTTTGTAAGTATATCAACTAAAATAATATTGGCATTAAAGTATGTTGTCATTTACATTAATTCATGTAAAAATACAATTATTTTTATATTCCAAGAGTCGTTAGAAAATTTTAAAGAGGTCGATACTCGTTATGGACGCGGAGTTAGTTAGGTTGTCGGTGATCACTTGACTTTAACGTTAATCTTTTAAAAATTTTAGTGCAAGTACCACGTCTTAAGTTTAAACAAATATTGATGGGTTTATAAATATTGTGCTAGTGGTCCTTTCCATAAAATATCAAGCAAAAAAAATAATAATATGAAAATGACTAGAAAATATTGCCAGATTTTGAAATTAAATAATGATGGTGATGAATAAAGAACTAAATTTCTTTTGAAATTTGCAAGATGCTAAGCGCGTCTCATAAAAATACAACTTTACGACCTACAATAAAACATTTATAAATTAATATTCGCTAAATTAATAACCTCGATAAAATTAATAGTTTGTGCAGTCACAACTTGGGACCAGTACAAATTTAGACCCCAATTGATAAAATAATAAGATAATGATTTTTTTAAAACTCCGTATATATATATATTGGTCCCAACGAAACTATAAATTAATAATTATTAAAAAAATACACACTTTCTTCAATGTCTTGAACCTCATAACATTCATTAATATACGTTCATTAATTTCTTCAATGACTTCAATTGATAAAATGTTAATTGAAACTTATTTTTCTAATTTATTTTTCACCTCTAACTAGTATACATTGTAATTATTATAGACTTGGAAATTTAAAGATACATAAAACCTCTTTAAATTAATAAATTATTAATTTATCGATTTAATAATATTTCGCTAAATTAATAAAATATTTTGGTCTCAACATGATTAATTTAATAGGGTTTTACTCTGTAAGAGAGAGCTTTATTAGGTCTAAATATCAAACAATTATATAAAGTTGTTGTAATCGAGTTGTATAGTAAAGACATTTGTATTCTAACTTTGCATTATTATTATTTATTTTTATTTTTGTGTTAACTTAATTCGAGTGGTTGTAAACCAATAGTCCATATCTATTTTCTTTACTTCATAAAGTTTTTTTCTAAACGAGTTATAATACCTCTTGATAAAAAAGCATTTGATCTAGTAGCAGCATATGAGTGACTTATCAATCAATAAGTTGTGACTTTAAGCCTCAACTAAGACAAGTAAGTTATTATGTACTCCGTAGTTTATGTGTATGAATAATTTATCGTTCTAAAATAGAATTATATAAAACATCAAAGGCTTCTTGGCCGAGCAGTATATGAGTGGCCCAACAATTTAGAGGTTGTGGATTCAACTTTATGTGATAGAATTTGTGAGATATCTGGTTATAGAAAATTGTTTTTAAAAAAATTATATAAAACTTTTTGTTCTTAACGACCCACTTACAAAATGGGCCAATTACACTTTATTGGGCTATAAGTTTTCTTAAAGCCCATTTGTCAAACCGTCGCTAATCTTTGTCACCTGATTTAGTTCATCTCCTTCCAGGTACCCAACACCCACGTCACTCACTATTTATGTGCATGATAGATATGTTAACAATGTCATTACACTCTATGCAGTTTATCATCATGTAATGTGTGTATTTATAGTGTCATATATAACTTGCACATTAAGTGTTCGATGAAATGCCTCAAAGACGTTTGATGTAATTCAGCTCATGTGGACTTTTTTTTACAGGTGCAAGCAAACATGATCGCGGGGTTGTATACTAGCTAAGAAACGTAGCATTTTGCATTTTAGAAGTCTTTGATAGGATGGCGATTAAGCGTATTTTGTGCAACTACATTTCAGTTGCGGGTTACTCGTCAACTGCTTCAGTACTTAAAATAGGTGATAAGTTGAAAAAAGCAAGAGTATTTGCACGTAAAGATCTTGTTGAGTTTTCGAAAGTGAGTTTTGATGAAAACCCGTTGCATCTTGACTCTGAGTATGCGATAAATGCTGGTTTTAGAGATGTGATAGTTCCTGGAATGCTTGTTGCGACTTTGTTCCCGAGGATCATTGCTTCTCATTTTGTAAGTATTCATGTAATGGGTGTTTGGTATTGCGTTTAGAAATTGATTATTGCGTTTTGTGGCCGAAAGTAATCAAATAATAAGAATATCTGTGCAGAAGCACTTGCAAACACTATCCCGTGAAACCCGCCAGTTTCAGTTTATTGTTTAATTTTGGGAATTCCATGTAACCAAGTAACTTTCAAAACACAATGCCAAACGCAAGCAATAAATAATTTAATCTTTTTTAGATCTTAATGGAACGCATTTGAGCGAATTAATGACTCTAAAATGTGTGTGTGTGTGTGTGTTTTGGTAGCCTGGAGCAGTATACGCCTCACAGACTTTGCAATTCAGATTGCCGGTTTATGTAGAGGAAGAGATTACTGGTGAAGTTGAAGCTACTAGCATAAGAGAAGTGAAGAAGCAATACATGTGAGTGGAAAGTGCCGACTCTTGATTTCATTTTTATCTGCAAAGATGAATTGGGTCAAAAGTTCTAACTCTTTTTATTTCTTGTGTTAGTGCAAAGTTCACAACGAGGTGTCATAACAACCATGGTGTTCTTGTTCTTAATGGGGAGGCTATGGCTGTTTTACCAACACTATGTCCAACAGATCCGTAAACTTGGGGCACTTCTGGTTTAACACCTGTCGCCATTGAACTAAAAATTAGCCAAGCTGTGTTATCCCATTCTTGTTATGTGCTACATCAAAAATTCTATGCGCGTTTATGATATTTGACTTGATGCCCTTTTCTATTCTATGCAAGATTATTGAATGTGTTTTTATCATGGTTAAGACTCAAATGTGAAGAAAGTGTTTTCTGTCTTCTATTATATTGAAAGTGATGTTTACTCAATTGATAATTTTTTGTCAACAAGAAGTCCATGTCAAAATCCGGGGAAAAAGATTGAACTTTAAGGGCGCATAATTGGTAAGATCATCATCTGTTAGATGGATACAAAACTAACAAATCAACCAAAACCGTTGGTATAAACTTCTTGTCTCTACAGACCGTTTTGACATATACCCAAAATGACTTCAATTTGACACCTACACAGTACACAGTAACAAGTAGATGAAAACAATCATGTGGATTGTAACTCGTATGATGAATGGGTATCTTGGATGGTGTCGTTGTCTTGGGACTAAAGCTAAATTGATGTTCGAAGGTATTTTCTATGCTTTATGGTGGCATATTTGAACATATCGAAATAAGCTCCTGTTTGAAGACAAAGCTCCCTTGAAGGCTTTTCTTTTTGATAATGTGGTGTATAGTTCATTTTGTTGGTGTAGATATAGGTGTAAAACCTCGTTTAGTTAGGACGAGTGGCTTAAAAACCCTCACCTTATTGTGATGTAAGTCTAGCTCCTTGCTAGTGTTTTGTTTTCTTTGTTATAATATCGCCGTACAAAAAAAAAGTAGATGAAAACAACTAAAGCCTGCACACAATTTCAACGTGGTTTAACTTGAATCTCCTTCGCTAATGCCAATGTGTTTTATTAATCGCCTCTGTTATAAATATAAAACAAAACTAAAAACAAAAGGTTACGCTTGGCCGTAATAAAGTTCCATCTTGAATTGCTACAAAAATGGACCCCATTTGATCCAATGTCACCTCTAAATTTCTTAATCATACAGAAAAGGACCCGGTTTGCGCACCAGCCGCAGCAGGTGTTTTAGGCTGAGCCTTTTCGACGACGATAGCTTGTGTGGTTAGAACCATTCCCGCAACCGAAGCTGAATTTTGCAAAGCACACCTGGTTACCTTTGCTGGATCGATAACTCCTGATTCCACCAAATTTTCATACTTGTCTGTCATTGCATTGTAACCAAACTCCCATTCGCTTTCTTTTATCTTCTCCACTACCACTTCACCTTCAACTCCAGCGTTTTGGGCTATTAGAGATGCTGGTGCGACCAATGCCTATAATCAACCAAGTAGGCGTCAACAAAAAAGACCCAAAAAACCAAGCTAACCAGGTATAGAAATTGACCCATTTACTGATGGGTCAGTTAGTATTATGCTTTTATGTTTTAGATCAATCCCGTCAAACTGGTAGGATAAGGAATAAAATGCTAGAATTGAGTAGTTTTATGGACTGAACTTTTAACCCATTTCGACCTATAACATAAATTACTTGTTTTAACATGAGCTGTTTTAAAACATTTGCCCAACCCGCCCATTTTGCCATTCTCTTAACACTTGACCAAGCAAACAAAATCATAGTTCAATACTGACCTTTTGAATGATGTCAGCACCTAATCTCTCATCTGCATCCTCAATCTTCTCCTTGATGGCAGGAACCAATGTTGATAGATGAACAAATGCAGCACCACCGCCTGGAACTATACCTTCCTCGATAGCAGCAAAGGTTGCATTTTTAGCATCCTCGATACGAAGCTTACGGTCTTCTAACTCGGTTTCTGTTGCAGCACCAACTTTGATAACAGCGACACCACCAGATAACTTAGCAATTCTTTCGGCTAATTTTTCAGAGTCGTAGACGGAATCAGTCTCAAATAACTCTTTCTTAATTTGAGCAATTCTAGACTGAATTTCGTCCTTTGATGCAGCATCAGCAATGATGGTTGTTGAGTCTTTGCTGATAGTGATCTTCCTGGCTGTACCAAGCTGCTCAACAGAGGCATTTTCAACAAGCAGACCCAAGTCACTGGCTTGATATTCGGCTCCTGTAGGTTCAAAAAGCGGAAAATTAATTACGAGTAATCTGAGCTCGATACATAAAAAGTGGCAATTTTTACCTATTTACATATCATTGCGTCAATCTGGGATTCGTTTAATATCTATGAGGTAAAACTTTCAAAAATTGTTTTAAGATAACAAGTTAAATGAGTCGAGAGTGTATTAAATCTTATAAATCATCTTATTTAGCATTCTTTTGCTATTTGTTGAAATGACACTTTCCGGTAATCATAAGTTAAACTAACTATTAAGAAAAAAGACGAACTTAAGATTGGACAGAAATGATATAAATTTGGTAATCAGAAGTCACATCAATTATCTATACAAAAACTAAACTTTTTGTTGGTCAAAGTGTTTTATGTCAAAAGCCACGGAAACCGTTTTGGATCGAACCGGCAAATTACCAATCTTGACTTGAACCTGCTTTTTACCATTAACCAACCAGCACATTTCTGCCATCTCTATCTAATGCAATGGAACTAAAACAAAACTAAATGTACCTGTCACGATGGCAATATCTTGAAGCAAAGCCTTTCTTCTTTCACCAAAACCAGGTGCTTTGATTGCAGCAACATTAAGGATACCACGAAGCTTGTTTACAACAAGAGTAGCCAAAGCCTCACCACTGACATCCTCAGCAATAATCAACAAAGGAGCTCTTAATTGAGTTGTTTTTTCCAATAATGGAATTATCTCCTTTATTGAAGATATCTTTTGATCTGTAATCAACACTCTGGCATTCTCAAATTCAACTAAAAGTTTCTCGGGGTTGGTCACAAATTGCGGAGAGATGTATCCTCTATCAATCTGCAAATCCACATCACGAACCCATCAAGAAACATTAATTCCGTCAGATATAAAATATAATCATGGGTCACAGAGTTTTATGTGGTACAAACCTCCATTCCTTCTTCAACATCGACGGTTGTCTCAAAAGAAGACGATGACTCGATAGATAAGACACCATCTGATCCGACCTTGTCAATAGCATCAGCAATCATAGTTCCAATTACATCATCATTTCCAGCAGAGATTGAAGCAATGGCTTGAATAAGACAAAATTAATTGGTTTAGAAGATGACAGACTTTATGTGTGATAAGTTATAAGGAAATCTTGTTACCTCTGATATCATCACCGCCTTTCACGGGCCTTGCTCTCTTCTCAAGCTCCTCAATCAAACCAAGTACAGTCTTGTCAATACCTTTCTTCAATGACACGGGGTTAGCACCAGATGTGACACTCAAGAGACCAAGTTTGATGATTTCACGTGCAAGAACTGATGCAGTTGTAGTACCATCACCAGCTGAGTCGTTGGTTTTGCTTGCAACCTGTGCAAGTCAATTTACCATTTAGTAAACCATTAAATAATTAGGATATTCAAATCATAGCTAAATGAATAATGAGATAAAGTATGTGGAGGTTACCCAGACTAGAATTCAACTTTTTTTCAATTACGCCATTTAAGTATGTATTTCATGTAATATTATAATTTCTGGCCAAAAACATGTCGGACAATAAAAAACGCCCTTGAGTTCTTTGAAAATACAACAATTCAAACATGTAACATGTTTACATTTCATCAGATGTATTTAATAATTTTCAAATGTCATCCGGCACATCTTTTTCTGTCAAAATAGGTAATCATAATAGTTTTGAAACTGGGTGAGTCTTCATATAGATAATCTCATTAACTTATTATAAAAGAGCTAGACTCAAACCTCTCTGATAAGAGCAGCACCGGCATTTTCCATGGCGTCAGGTAGTTCAATAGCTCTGGCGATTGTAACACCATCGTTAACCACCTTTGGTGAACCATATTCATCCAACACAACATTCCTCCCTAGCAAATTCAAATACTTGATGAGCATCTTGTGTTAAAGTTACTAATATTGTGTGAAATAAGAGGATTGCAATAGCTTGATGATCGACTTAACACTTTTATGGTGAAATAACCACAATTCACATGAAAACGCAATATTTTACAAAAGAAAGTATTGTACATGAAAATGAAAGTATAGTTTAAAACAAGAAAGTGAAAATTAAACAGTTAGGTGGTGTTTCTTTTTTTTTTTTTAATGTCTTAACAGCCTCTTAATGCCTCTTAACGAGCCATACCTCTTAATCGGTCAGACGTTTTGGGTGTTCAGACCGTTTGTTTTTTTTTCCCGTTCAGAGGCAGTTAGATCTTAATGGTCTAGACTTGAATGCCTCTTGTTGACACAAAATAACCAAAAAAACAAAAAAAAAATTAGTACAAGCAAGCAAATGACACAACAAAAATTAGTAACAAGATTTTCTATTCAGATTCAGACATTTACGCCTCAGATTCAGATGTGCGGTTCAGATTCAGATTCAGATTCAGAGCCTCTGAATAAACAAACAACACCTTATTGTACGTTCTTTTCAGGGCAGGGCATAAGGCTGCAAGAGAGACGCCCGAGCTCAGCTTAGAAAGAAAACAATAGGCATACTCGACTTCTACTTGAGTGGCCCAAAATGACATATAGTATACCAACATATTACACAAGACCCGACATGTTCGACTCGCGTGAATCCCTAGTACTTATTATGGCGATTACATCAGTATCAATGAAACATCTACTCATGTACTATAACATAATTAATTCAAAACAATTAGTTTACCATGAAAATCGATTAAAAGACCAAATTACTCAAGTTCTATTTTAGTCATCTTTAACATTTATGTTAGAATAAGATTTGACAATCAAAACCCAAACAAACAAACAAGTGTTAATATGAAGAAGATAAGGCTTCTAATATTGATCGTCTTCCGAAAAAGTCACATCAAAACTTTGCACTTTATCACTTTTTAAATCCAAAAATGTATATTAGTCAATATAAACTAGTTTAACCCAACAAATAGAAAACTGAATCGAATCTATGATACTACTACAAGTATTATGTTTTCAAGTATTCAATCACGAACTCTTACATTGTCGCTAATTAGTCGGCTTATGACTTCTATGGTTTTCGGCTTATATTTCATAAGCTCATTTTTTTGTGGCTTATTTTGAAACTTTTCAACTTAAATAACCTTATTATGTCATAAAAAGGTTATATAAAAGTTTCAAAATAAGCCACAAAAAATGAGCTTATGAAACATAAGCCCAAAACCAAATAAGCCATAAGCCCACCATATAAGCCTAAACAAACACCCCCTTAAAGAACTTCACTAATAATCAAAAAACAATACGACAAAGTTAGAGACCAAAACTTCAACCAAATCTAGTAAATGTCTTTTTTTAAGTACTCGACTTCTACAAGTTAGTAAAGATGAAAGCGGATTTATCCACACTTGCGAACATAGAGTACCATAATATCGTACAACCACTGGACATATAGTACCATAATATCGTACATCCACTGGGTTCCCGCAAAGAACCCCCCCCCCCCCCCCCCCCCCAAAGGTCCGCCCCGACTTACTACTACCAATACGCACCTTTCAATACAAAAAAAAAAAAAAAAAAAAAACCAACTTAGAAATGAAGTTTATTTCATTTCACCTAAATATATCAAAACTCGAAAGGCTATAAATAAACACTCATAAAATCATATCAAAACTAAATAAAGTCCACAAAAGAATTATATAAAAAAGTTAGACGACAACCTCTAGGGCCGAGAGTAAGACCAACAACATCAGCCAGCTTATCAATACCAGCTTGCATAGCTGCTCTTGACTTTTGGTCAAATGCGATATCTTTCGCATTCGCTCGCACCACAAACCGCTTGTTTCTACTCATCTTCAGCTGTTGGTTATTAACCTTCTTGATACTAGTTCCATTTAAGACAGTCTTGTTGTGTGATGAGAAGATGGAAGCTGTTGTCATAGCGTTTGCAGAGGCCATTTTTAGGTGTGGATAAGAGAGAGAGGATAGTGAAGAATGAAGAGATTGTGTTTAGGGTTTCTGGGTTTTTGTTAGATAAGTTTTCTTCATATACGGTGTCGTTTTTGAGGGTTTAGGTGAAAAGGAGTTTATTCATTTCGGGTCGGGTCGGGTCGGGTTGGGAATATCCCAAACAAATCCAATTTAAGAGTAAATTGCAAAAAACGTCCCTGTGGTTTGACGAAATCGCAGAAATAGCCCCTGTGTGAAACTTTTGGATAAATTTTCGTCCTTGACACAAACTAAAATGACCGAAATATTCAAACTAAAACTTTTAGATAAATTTTTTAATTTCTTTTAAATAAAAAATGAAAGACATGAAAAATCAAAACACTTCGGAAATCTCACCGAGTTGTAAAATGTAAATAAGAATTCACAATCAATTTTACAACCAAAATTTATCATTGTCGTATAAAAAGCCCAACATTAATCATCTTCAAAACCTCTCTCACAAAAGCCCTAATATTATTCAATCCAATATCATTAAATTCTATAAAACCCATAAAAAAATTTCAAACCTAGATTCTTAATTTATTCAACAAATGGAACACAAAATTACAACCCTTAAATATCTCAACATAACCATTGTCGATTTGCATTCGCCGGGCATCACTGGCGCCGCCGTTAAGTAAAAAAATCGATGCCCCCACCAGTTGTGTGTCGGACGTCGCAAAAAGTTACGCCTGTTGTTGCAGATTGTTGGTAGTGGTTTCATTGGGGTTGACTTGTTGTAGTTGTTTATTTGTAATGTGTCTTGTGATTGTGTGAATAGAAATTACAAATTATTGAAAATTAGGGTTTTTTGTGTGTCTAAACTTATTAATCAACAGATTTAACACATATATTAAAAAAAAAAGAAAAAAAAGAAGTTTACATATTAGGTTTTGATGTTCATAAATTTTGTTTAAATGGAAAATTGAAATTCAAGTGAAATAAAAGAGGTTAAAGACGATGGTATTTTAGTCATTTTAGTTTGGGCGAAGGACGCAAATCTAACCAAAAGTTTCTCACATGGATCATGCCCGCACTTTCAAAAAGTTTGGACTATTTCTGCGATTTCGTCAAACCACAGGGATGTTTTTTGCAATTTACTCACTTTTTAATTTGAATGGCGTAAAGCTGTAAATTGTTAAATAATTTAATCATATTTAATATTTTTTTTCTAGATGCCGGTTTAGCCGTATTCAATTTTTTTCTTAAATCGACAATGTTCAATAAACTATCACAAATCTAATTTGGATATTTTGAGCACAACTTGAACCCACAACATGTATAATAATCACTCATCATTTTATGTAATTTTGACCCATCACTCAGTTCGCATCATTTCATCTTTCTCACTCACGCACCAATCAAACCTTTTTAATCATCACTGGCCACTTAAATATATTTTAATTTTTAATCAACATACACTACACACACAATATGACACAAACACAAAAACTCACTCACAATGACACAAACACAAAAACTCATCAAAAGTGAGACTGGTCACTGACTAAAAAAGGTCACCTCGAAAGAGTAAGGGAGGTGTAACACCCCCATCCGAGAACGGGTCAGATGTCACATTTATGGCGTCAAACAGAACATACGCAAGCGAAAGACTTTAATAATACAATGTTTACAAAGGTATTCTAAGGAAAAGATAAAATACTAAATCTGAACATTACAATTTCCATACTAAAATACAAACTAAGTCCAAAAGAAAAGCTCTAAATGCATCTCTAATCCATGAGAAGCTATCAAGGTGTTCCATTAAGAGCTCCTAAACACTCATCACTCGAATCCCAGCCTCCCTCTTAGAATCTGCCGCAGGAAAAGAAAATGCGGTTGAGCTTAAAAAGCCCAGTGAACAGACAAATGGATAACTAAAGCAAAACAATAACTGAAGTGAAATCATAAGGATCTGCTGGATAAAAATGATATAAGTCACAATAAGTAGTAAAATGACCGGATAAGTAAAACGAAACAACGAGAACCTGCTGAACAAGATATCAATGAAATATGGGCTATATGATAATGGAATCAAAGCATAACAAGAATATGAAACGGATAACAATCATAACAAGAAAATGCCTAAGTAACAAACATATATCATATCATAGCAAATTGTACATAGGAGCTGCAGACTCCAATAGTACTAGTGTGAAATGGGGTGTATGGCACACACACAATCCATTCACCAAATAACTGAACTAAACAAAGTACCTAGGATGCATCCATACGCTCCATGCAAAACAGATATACATATACAAGTTCGAGACTGTGCATACGTACGTTAATATAATAATAATAAATATGGCGGCCATGGTTGCTATATAGCATAAGTGGGAACGCTGTGGACTAAAACCCACCTTCACAGATAGTGTCAATACCATTGGTGCATCAATGGCAAGGCCATGGACTCCCCATGACTGGCTACAAATATGGGCAATAGAATGAAACAGATGATACAAATAAAGTGTAAAGGATAATTATCAATTATCCAACAAGATAATACCAACTGAATGAATCATATCAACAGAATAGCAAATGCATACTAATCAAATGTGGATCATAAATCAGAATAGCAAAACGGTAAATGAAATAGAGTACAAATCATGAGAAATCTTTAAGGAAAAAATAGAGTACAAATAGGTTAAGTAATTGTGAAAATTATTTAAACACTGTTTTCATAAACGTATTCTTTTAAAAGCAGTTTTCATAAAAGTTATTTAAACCTTCATATAAAACTGGTATCGCCTTGGTTTCATATCAATCATTTTAAAACAATTTTTTTTCTCAAAACATTTTCATGATATATTTAAGAAAGGTTTTCACATGAAGTTGTAATATTAAATGGGTTACAAAGTATCAAATGATTCTAATATGGATATTAAAGTCACCAGAAAGAACGAATAATCAACCATAACAGACATAATAACTAAACGAATAGCAAATATCAAGGAATCAAAGTCATGAGGTACCCTTACTGAAAAAGGGTGAAATATATGTACCTTAGTAAATGAAATGAAAGCAAACGAGAGAGTGAAGACAAGGAAACAACGTCACGCCTTCTTCAACGAATCTACACGGATTAGGGTTCATATTATACTTATTAGCTCATTAAATGTCATAACGGATTCTTAATTACTCATTACCATTCATTAATGTGATTAGGGTTTCATATGTGAAATTAGGTTAACATATGTTTAAGAGTATCAGTATTAACGTTACAAATATAATTTAGGTCAAAACACATTAAATGGGGTTAGGTTACACTAAATCCTTAACTTATAACATAGTTCATATTTTATCTTATTCTGGTCCCGATATTTATGAATTTTATACCATACTTAAGTGTCTACTGGGAAGCTCAAATATTTATCATAGATACCTATACATGTTGGACACTTACTGTAATTGATCCGTGTGTAGTTTATAAGATTTTATTTCATAGTGATAGTACCATTTCAAAAATTGTTTTCCCAAACCTGCCCAGAAAGATAACTACACAGACACCCAGAAAGTTTGCATTTGCTTACCCCATTAGAACCATTCAGAAAAATCTATAAAAATTCCAATAAGTCCTATACATCCTAAATATTCTACCTGTAAAAGGATAACTCCTAATTCATCACTGTTTGGAAATTAAAATTCAAAAACACCAGTTGAATTTCCAGACTCCTAAACTCAGGATTGAACTATGATCCCATAAATTCATAAACATTACCAATACGACTCCAAATCACTCTAAACCAATTAGGAAACTTAAATATGACATTAAACTAAGTTTACATGCAAAAATACAGAATTAAACACTTATGGAACTCGATCTATAACACACACATATTCGACCTACAAGCTGTCCCATTTTTAGAATCCATTTTAGACCACTATAACACATGTTTTAATCATACAAACATCACATAAGCCCTAATAATTCATGAAACATATATCTAACATCTTCTTAACATATTCATAAGATCACACAAACATAAACCCTATCAAAACCCTAGTATAATTTTGGTAACAACTCATATACATCGAATTCAATCAATTACCAAAACATATTAACTTTGAAACCATTTTAATCCAATTTTGATCCATATGTTTTTCTGTTTAATTACATGTGTATAAGAGTCGAATTAGGGCAGAAAACAAAGGATTAAATGATACCTTGAAGGCCAAAATAACGAATAAAGGAACCGAGAAAACACCACAATTAAATACCCCGAGAATTACATGATCGCAACCACTTCACACCCTCTTCTTCCTTGGTCTTTGGAGAGCAAAATAATTGGAAAAAAAATGGAGGCTAGGGTTCGGTTAGGGGAGAATGAAGGAGCCGGAGGTTTTTTTTTTTTTTTTTTTTTTTTTTTTTTTTTTTTTTTTTTTTTTGTCGTATGAAACAGAAAGTAGGGGAGGGCCGGATCATATAAAAAAATAAAGGAGGAATAATAAATACTGATTGATTGTAAATAATACTGATTGGCATGATTTTAGGCCATAAATGGGGAGGGTTACCAAAATTTCGGCCTACACAATTATTATACCGATTTTCTTATTTTAATTAGGATAAAAATGTATAACATATGGTCAAAATTATTTAATTGTGCATAACTACATATTATATAGTTTTAACTCACCAAAATATGCATAATCATATAATATATAGTTTTTATATCATTTACTTAATTTATATATCTTAGGTTATATTCAAATGAAATATTTTACACATTTTTAGGGTATTACAGGAGGCATCCACATCAACACCTCATGCTTAAGAGGTACGTGTTGCTTATGGTTAAATCACGTATAGAAGGCTACCCACAACAGTGACTCCCAACGATCCTCAATTTTCATGCTACCTCAGATTTCTTTCTTTTGCGACCTACATGCGACCTTTTAAGCACAGTAAGGCGACCGACATTTAAAAAAAAATGGTGAAATGAATCGGGTGTTTATATGGTAAAAGGTATATATAAATAAAACATTACACTTTTATTTTGAATGAATTATCGGTCGAGGGGATGAAGGGGTTGCTTGTTTTGGAGCCGACCGACCTTCGAAGACCGACTACATGCAGTGGTGGCGACTCGGTCGGCACAGAGGCGACCCGGCCGGTCGACCGACCAATGTGGATAGCCTAACACTATGCCAATATTGTTAGTAGTGTTGATATAAATAATGCCTAAAAACATTATTAATACTTCTTGATATCTCTATGTTTTGATAATTACAAAATGTAAACTCATTAAACATAAACTTATTAAATAAACAAGTATTTAGTTGTAAATATTCATTTCTACAACTTAATCACTCAAGGTATGAATAAACAAATGCCTAATGCATTATATGATCAAAGGAACATTTTCTTAATCACTAGATTTTTTATAAAATGTCACAAACATTTTATATCTTTTACAAAATCATTTTTGGAAATTAAAGAAAAATGTTTAATCTATTATAAATTTATGAATTCAAATTTTCAACAAAAAATGGCAAAAATATTTCAGAAAAACCTTCCCCACAAAAAGACAAAGCTGAGCAACGTTCAGATTGGGCGGCCCCCTTAATTTACTAGGCGGCCCCCTTAATTATTAAGGGGACCGGCCCCCTATTTAAGGGGACCGCCCCGCTCCTCCAGCTGTCAATTTTTGCCTATAAATACTGGACTAATCCTGGAC
This sequence comes from Artemisia tridentata subsp. tridentata, assembly GCA_021014915.2. Lineage (NCBI taxonomy): Eukaryota > Viridiplantae > Streptophyta > Magnoliopsida > Asterales > Asteraceae > Artemisia > Artemisia tridentata. Next base: position 359,940,648 of record CP139505.1, read on the forward strand.
TTTTTCCTCACCTTTTGCACCCCAAACCTTCTGTTCTAAATCTCTCCTTATCTTTCTAAATCCTTTGATCATATATTCTTAAGCATTGGTTTCTAAGTGATCCAAGCTTCTACCATCCAAGTGCAAAAGAAGAATACTCCTTCAACAACTAGAGAAGAAGTATTACAACTTAGTATCATCTTGCTACCTAAGTTGTTTGTGTAATCATTCATTCATTTGTGTATAAGTTGTGTATATTTGTTAGATAGGTGTGAACATAATTGTTTAGGCTAGATTAGTGTGGTAGTGGTGAAGTTGTGAAGAAGTTAAGGTGTGTAAGTAGTGAAGGTGTAAGGAAGTAGAAGAGTATATAAGTAGTGCTAGGTTGTGAAGTAGTTGTGAAGCCGTCGTGTAGAAGTTGTGAAGCCGTCGTGAAGAAGTTGTGAAGCCGTCGTGAAGAAGTTGTGAATAAGTCGTGAAGAAGTCGTGTAGAAGTTGTGAGATTGGTTCTAGCTACGATTAGGACCCGACATCTAGCTTTGTGTCGTTAAACCGGTGTAAGCGAAAGTTGTGTAAGGTTTTCTCCGCCATAAGGGAGCTTGTTGACATAGTGAAGAAAACTCTCGAGTTAGGTGCTCGAGGAGTGGAGTAGGGCAAGGAAGGTGTCCTTGTAACCGAACCACTATAAATCCTTTGTCTCGCGGTTCGATCTTTCCATCTCTATCTTTCATTTCATTTCATTACTTTACTTGCATTGTTTATTTAGATTTACTTATATTTGTTCATATTGTTCAAGAGTTGAGTTCACATAAATTCGAATCTAAGTTTTTAAAAGTAAACAAAGTTTTCATAATAAAATTATAAAGACGTAAAACTATTCAACCCCCCATTCTAGTTTTCCACAATTGGTATCAAGAGCCACGTCAAACAAGATTTTTAAAATAAACTGTATTTTAAAACTTGAAACGATCTATGAAATCTGAAAAATATTTAGAAGGGCAATCTATGCAAAGACCACCACTATTTGAAAGTGATGGTTTTCTTTATTGGAAAAATAGATTCGAAACTTATGTGAAATCAAAAGATCTTGATCTTTGGCATATTATTACTCATGGTGATTTTCCCCCTATTCAAAATAATCCTTTAACTAAAAGAGATGAAATTGTACCTTTTGAAAAACAAAATGATGATTTGAAAAAGAAACTAGCAAAAAATGATGAAGCTAAAATGGTAATTTATAATGCATTACCACGCAAAGAATATGAACGGATTTTTATGTGTCAAACCGCAAAAGAAATTTGGGAATCTTTACTAATCACTCACCAAGGTAATAGTCAAGTCAAAGACAACAAAATAGATCTTCTTGTTCAACAATATGAACAATTTACAATTCCTGAAGAGGAATCTATTGATAATGCATTTGCTAAATTTAACACTATTATCACAAGTTTAAAAGCACTTGATGAGACTTTTTCTAGCAAAAATTGTGTAAGGAAATTTCTTAGGGCATTACATCCAAAATGGCGCGCGAAGGTCACGGCTATTGAAGAATCGAAGAACTTGATGACGTTATCGCTTGATGAACTTATCGGCAACTTGAAGGTCCATGAAGAAATTATAAAGAGAGACTCGGAAACGGTCAAGAGCAAGAAAGATCAAATCAAGTCTCTTGCGCTAAAAGCCAAAAAGGAAATTAGTGATGATGACGATTCAAGTGACGATAGTGAAGACGAAGAATATGCAATGGCCGTAAGAGAGTTCAAGAAATTTTTCAAGAGACGAGGAAGATTCACAAGACAACCACGAGATGAAAGAAGATCGCTTCAAAGAAATAGGAATGATAACTACGGGAAAAGAAAGTGCTTTAGATGTGGAAGCCCAAACCATCTCATTGGCGAATGTCCAAAGCCACCGGGTTATGATTACCAAAGCGCCTTTGTTAGTGGAGCATGGAGTGATAGCGACAAAGACGAAGCGGACAAAGCAAACGACGAAAAATGTCTTATGGCAAAGACATCAAATGAGGTACTTTCCGAAACCGAATACTTTAGTGACAAAAATCAATCATTAGACGAAAAAGACCTAGATAATGAATATAATAGGTTATGCAAATTAGGTCAAAAAGTCATGGCTAAAAATAAATCACTAAAACATATTAATAATCGATTAGAAAATGAAGTACTCGAATTAAAAATTAAACTACAACATTTAGAAAAAGAAAAAGAAGTTTTTATAGAATGTAAAACATGTCTAGAGGTCAAAAATGAAAACGAAAAACTTAAAGATGAAATTTCCAAACTTGACAAGTTTAAAAATAGTAGTAACTCACTTAAGAAAATAATAAGTGTTCAAGGAACTTCGGGAGATAAAACCGGTCTAGGATTCAACTCAAATAATGTTTCAACTAGTGAAAATAAATATGTAAAGTTTGAATGTCAATCTAGTAAACAAAAACCATTAGAGTCAAAACCTAAGTATATACTTATAAAAGATAGAAAAATACATATTGCGAGTGATGAGGAAGTAAAAAGTTTTTATAAACCATCATTAAAAGGCAAAACCGGATTTTCTAAACTGAAATTAAGATCTAAAAATCCACCTCCAAATAGACCAAATAATCCTCATCCTCAGTCTAAAACCCCTCAACCTAGAAGAAATCAAGGTAGACAAAACTTTTCTAATAATAATAATCATCCAATGTGGAATTATTCACTTCAACCAAGTTTCAACCCTTGGGGAATACTTTCACCATACATGCAAATGCAAACCATGTTTGGTTCAAACAATTTTGGACAAATGAGACAATGGGGACCAAGTGGCTAAATCGTCACTCATTGAATAATTCAGAAACTCATCCATGTTTGGCTTCTATAAGTCAATATGACACCTTGAAGCGTTAGAAGAAAAATCTACTGAAGACTAAAAGGTACGCTTTCCTTTTAAGTTCATTGTTATAATATATGCTTAGATTAATGACTAGTTATTTCATGCCCATTTAGCTCATAATGCCTAGTGTTATATATATATATATATATATATATATATATATATATATATATATAGTGAGACTTTCTTGCGAGAACCATCTTATCTGCGAGAACTGACAGAACCACCAAAAACATACATGCACGCCTTCAATAATTGTTTTTTTGCACATATGTTCTAAAAACAACATATATGTTTTAAAAAAAACATGATTGTTCTAAAGAATTTGATAAGAAATTGGAAATACAAAATTTTTCTTTAAAGGTGTGCATGTATGTTCTTATAAGGCGTGCAATGACAATATTGCGGCCGTGTGTAAGGTTTTTGTGAAAAAAGAGGATGAGTTCATGATGATATTGAAGAACATAGGTGGATACTTACGATTATTGATGATTTGCATGTATTTTTAATTTATTTTAAATGGCGTGCATGTATGTTTTTGGTGGTTCTGTCAGTTCTCGCAGATATGAATCTACTTATAACCTAGAATCACTTATTCTTTTCCCTTGGCCCTTTAAGCTATAACGTTTAAAATGGAAATCTTCTATGTCCACTATTAGAAAACTCATGGTGATGAAGTGAAATGAGTTAAGTGGATTAATCATTAACATAGAAGTAAGATTAGATTTCTCGCGTTAGAAAACTATGGATGAAACAAGCTCTCATAGACTATGACATCAAATTAGATAAGTGTGCGACAACAAATGAGCTATAGATGTTAGGTTATACCCCATTCAACACTCTCGCATCAAACATATAAAATTTCGTCATCACTTCCTTATGACCATAGGATATGTAGAAAAGGGTAGCATGTGACAATAGCCTTAACTAATTCCCTTGAGCATGAGATCTTTAGCAACCATTTTTTAAAATCTAGGATTAATGGTATTTGTTGTCAAAAATCTAGTATCTTTAAAAATATACAGAAACTTCACACTTTGGAAAAATGATTTTTTTTATGACTTTCACTTTTCCATTAACATGTTTTACTATCTCATTTTTCTTCTTAATCGATGTCCATAATTCTGTTTCGATCAAAGTCAAAGATTGGGAATATTTTTTTTCTTACCCATTCTTCATAAACACATTTTGAAATAAAACCCAATCTATTTTATTCAAATAACTTTCACATCTACATAAAAACCCACTTTCAAACATTGTTGAATAATGCTAAAAACATTTCTTTAAATCATGCATGGTGATATCATATTTGTCATCTATATTTATGTACATGACATTTATAAGTGAACTAAGTCAAATCAAGCGGACCATGGTTTGTCTATTAAGATTTTGTTTGTAACAAGTCTAGAAGTCCATGCTATCTTAAGTTCCCATTTATTGCACATAGGCACACATTAGGATCCATCAAATAGTTCATTAATCTTACTACTTACATATAATTAAGAAAATACTTGGTGTAGTTTATTGCTTCCTAGTCCATATATATTACTTGCTTGATGAGTACATTTACATGCTGGATGAAATTGCTTGTTTGCTTAATCTCTTTAATTAACATGTTTCGCATAAATATCTATTACATGCTTAATTGCCTCAAAGAGTTGGACTTGCTTGAAACTAAACCAAAAAACATAACCTTTTCTACAATTTTCTGCCAAAAACCCATTTCTAGTAATCTGGGAACCAACAGATGGGCGGCCCCCTTAAATCATAAGGCGGCCCCCTTAATATTTAAGGGGACTGACCCCTATTTAAGGGGACCGGCCATCTGATGGTCGAAGGTGCTATTTCCTTTTCTATTTTTTAGCCCATTTCATCCTAAACTTCCCAAAATTCACAAATATATCTTATTCCAATCCATCCAACAAAATTTATCCATTCCTTAATCCCATCAATCCTACACTATAAACACTCCCATTTCTCATAATCTTCCATCATCTCATCATGCCATCTCTGTTGGGAATTATATTTAGAGTTGATATTGACAAAATGTGAAAGATGAGGAACTTATGGAGATAAAGGGTGAAACTTCACAAAGAAGAAAAGATTACAGGAAATCTTTTATTATTTTATGTTTATCTCTTTGTAACCCTAATGTTTCTAGTATATAAAGAAATACAGGGAATACGTTTTAGGTGTGTCAAGATGTAACACCAGGAAAAGTGTGTGTGTGTACGGGTGTTTTATGGGAAAACACGTAGGGTAGTTTGTTTTAGCCTCAAGAATCATTGATTCCTTGTTATAGTGTAGATAACACGTTCTCACTACTAGAAAAAGGGCTATCCTTGACTCGCTTTTTATGACCCACGCTAAAAGATGACGCGCAAAGAGCAAAGTCATAAAATAAGAGTTATTTTGAGTAAATTTTCTATTGGGGATGACTCGTTTTCAGAAGCGTCATAACATATAGGTCATAATCATCTATTTCCACCTAATATACTACTTCCACCTAATAAACACACACACACCCAACCAACACACACACCAAAAAAACTCTCTGCAACCCCTCTTGCTCTCTATCCAAACCCGCCGCCCTCTCTATCCATCTTCGGTACAAATACAATCGCCGCCTCCTTTTCCGGCCACCAACACCATCGGTGCCACCATCTGAGGTAGTTATTCCCTACTATCTTTATATTTCTTGATTTCTTTCTTTTAATTTTATTTATTTTTGTTTTTCAGATTTGGGGTTTTCATCACCGGCCACCAACACCATCGGTGCCTCCTTCTCCGGCCACCAACACCATCGGTGCCACCATCTCATATTTATTTTCCCTACTATCTTTATATTTCGTGATTTGTTTTTCTATTATTATTATTTTTTCTTCAGATCTGGGTTTTTCATCACCGGCCACCAACATCATCGGCGCCACCATCATGGGGAAATAACCGATAATACTCGATTTTGGGGAAACAGGTAATTATATTGTATTTACAGGTAATTATAATGATTTTACAAGTAATTACATATGTATTTAGTATTCTTTGGTGGTATGAACTAAAGGTAATATTATGATGAAGATTTTGTTAAGATTTTTATTCCGAAATTTTATGTGTTAAATTATATTCAAAAAAGTTTATAAACACTGCAAATAAAGTTTATAAAGTTTATAATGTTTTTATTCCGAACTAAAGGTAATGTTTTTATCAGTGGCTAATGGTACTGTACTAGAACTTGGCAATGGACTAGCAGTAGAAGGAAGAGCAGGAGTAGTTAAATCTGTGAGATGATGATAGACAATTAAACATAGATTAGCAGAGGGGATAAAGATGATGTAACATGTAAGAATGTAAATTATAATAATGGTGGCAAGATAGGTCGTGGGGCTAGGAGCAGGTAAAAAAGGGCATAGAGTGTTGCAACATATAGGTGGTAAATAAACCTGGTGTGAGCATACTGCAATACACGTAATTTTGTTTTCTTTGTCTTTTGATTGTTTTAGAAGTGTTGTTTTGTCGATATCATTTCAATGGTAACTTTTGTCCTTTATTGTTTTTTGGATGCAAATTGCGTTTGCTTTGTAATGTCAATAATGCAATAACCAGAGCATGTGAATTGTGAAGTTCAGAATAATTATGGCATTAGTAGACAGTGTGCATACACATATAAGTCGTCCGCACATGATGTGAATGCTTTTATAGTCATTAATATGCCAAATCTGTATCATACTGGACAATTGTCTTCGATTGGCTTATAATCTTATTTAATATCACTTGAATGTTTTATATGTTGGTTTTTTTTGAAGTCATTATGGTGACTAATAAGTCATTATTGTGAAGGGAACTGACATCATCTAAAGGCACTAATAGTGTAGTCTAGTGTTTTGTTTGTATACTGTTATAATTAAGCATACTATCCATATGGTGGTGTCAAATATTGTATTGGGTTTAATATGCAGCGTAACTCATGGCTTACATATCTTTGTTAGTGATTCTAATAGCTGCATTTGATGGCGTTTTATAGGTATTGCCATCATTGCGAGAGAAGCATGATGAGTTTATGTTGCGGGAGCTTGTGAAGCGTTGGTCGAATCATAAAGTGATGGTCAGGTGGCTTTCACGGTTTTTCCACTACCTTGATCGTTATTTTATTACTCGTAGGTCTTTGCCTGGCCTGCATGAAGTTGGTCTCACTTGTTTTCGCGACTCGGTAAGTATTAGTTTGAGTGTTTAACCACTTCTTATGTTGTCATATTTGTGCCTTCGTTGTTGATGCTGTTTATCATTGATACTTGTAGCATTACTATCTTATGTTTAGTTTCATCATGTTTGATGTTTATTTAATGAACCACAGGCTGGGACTGCTTAAAGAAGGAAAATGACAGAGTCGATCACTATTTGCACTCTAGCAGTCGGTCCAAGCTCATAGAGTTTAGTCTTTCTGATATGTGTACAGAGTTGCAAATGTATGAAGTACACAGAATTTTGAGTTCAGGCCAGCCTTTTTTTGTTTTAGTTGTGGTTCAAGTGTTTAACCACTTCTTATGTTGTCATACTTGAATTAACCTCATTGTTTTGATATATATATATATATATATATATATATATATATATATATATATATATATATATATATATATATGAAATGCGTTATTTTGATATTTGTGTTTTTAATTTTGTATTATCAGGTTTTTAATTGTCATTTAATAGAAAATTAGGAACTGAAAAAAAAAAATTTAAAAAAATTAGGTTATGACACGCAAAAAGGAGAGTCATAAAACGTGGGTCATAAGTGCGCGTCATAGAGGGATGACGCACATATGCGAGTCATGAAGCTTTATGACTGGTCCATCCTTGACGGGCATTTGCGCGTCATCTGACCCCTTTATGACGCGCATTGCGCGTCAAGAATAGTTGTTTTTCTAGTAGTGTCTACCATTGATCAAGGTAGAATTGGGGCTGTTGGTGTTTGTATTGGTTAGACCTCATATCTAATTGATGATGACAAAAAGGGGAAGAAGATTTATTGAAGATTGCAGATTGAAGAGCCTTGATGATATGCATGGATTAAGGGGAAGAAGATCATCTTTCATTCATACATGGTTTTGTCATATCAACTAGGGGAAGACTGTTGGGAATTATATTTAGAGTTGATATTGACAAAATGTGAAAGATGAGGGACTTATGGAGACAAAGGGTGAAACTTCACAAAGAAGAAAAGATTACAGGAAATCTTTTATTATTTTATGTTTATCTCTTTGTAACCCTAATGTTTCTAGTATATAAAGAAACACAGGGAATACGTTTTAGGTGTGTCAAGATGTAACACCAGGAAAAGTGTGTGTGTGTACGGGTGTTTTATGGGAAAAACACCTAGGGTAGTTTGTTTTAGCCTCAAGGATCATTGATTCCTTGTTATAGTGTAGATAACACGTTCTACCATTGATCAAGGTAGAATTGGGGCTGTTGGTGTTTGTATTGGTTAGAGTAGAGATGATGACGAGGAAAACTTTGTTCAATAATAATGAATGTTTTGTGTTTATCCGCTGCGTATTGATTTATTCATTGTTATTGTGTTAATTCCTAGATGAGGTCTAACAAACCTCGAGCAAACGATCTCCACAATCTCCCATCAAACCAAAGCCAAAAACCTCAAGGTTAGCAAGGATGACCGAAAAACCCGTTTGGAGAAGAAAACCTAACCCCCGAAACAAGTCCATCTCAACAAATGATGTGGCTAAACAAACAACACCTCCACCCATATTTGTTCCCAACTATACTCCCAATCCTCAAGCTCATTCCAATGAACCCTTTCACAAACCTCATCATAATAACCAGCCATCCGCTTTTCTAAAAAAAAATAATAACCAGCCATCCATCTTTACTCCCAAAAATACACCTTCATCTCATCCATATGATTCATATGAAGAGCATGATCAACCCCAAAATAATAATCCCAATCTCATTCACAACACCTCACATCTTATTCAACCTACCAATGCACCATCCAAAACACTCACCACTCTTGGAATATCCTCTTCTTCCATATCTTCATCTTCATCCATTAATGATTACCCAAACTCAAAAAATGTCTCCACCACCAAAAGTATCACCACCACTTCCTACCAACTCACATGCTACTTCTATGTTGCATATCCAAACATCCATCCAAAATAATAACCACACTCCACCATCATCACCTTCTTCCGAACACTTGAAGTTCATTGAAGAACTTAATGAAGCCCATGAGCTTAGTGCTCTCCTTGCCTTACACCTTGCTCAACTCAAGTTGGATCAACTCCCTTCTAGCTCTTCTTCATCACAAACTAACCTCAACCTCCACCTTCGTTCCAAACTACACATCTCAACCTTAAACTAACCTCATTGAAACCTTTCAAAACCCTCATCATATTGGTCAAACATCCAACTTTACTTCCAACTACACACCCCAATTTCATCCACTTCCACCAAATGACCAAATCCACATTCCCACGGAAAAGGAAAAGTTCCGTGAAGAGATAAACCAAATCCATGACCTCATTGCTATGCACCTTGCACAACGCAACAAGGGCCAACCTCCACCCTCCATCCTCACCCTACTCAAATTGCTTACCTCACCCCCACAACTTGAATCAAGTTGATAATCATGTCAACTATTGTCCTTGTTGTGTCCTTCTCCAAAAACAAATCATTGCCTTAAATAAACATTTCACATGGATTGAGTATCCTCTTATTAGATCTCATCCAACACCTCCACTAGCACAACACTCTAACCCTCAATCAACCGATTCTGCTCCAAACTCCTCACCTCCAAACTCTCCACCTCCAAAAATATACCTCTATTAATCAAACATCCTTACCCTTACTCAACCATTTCCATTCCAAACACTCTACCATCAACCATCTAAGCACACTATATGCTTATGTTTCATGTTTTTCAAATAAAATAATTCAAGCTTTTGTGTTGCAAGCAAGTCCGATGGCTCTCTTTGGCAAATTAGGACCTTTTTACTTGTTGTATGTTTTAAACATAATAAATGTTTCACATAATCATTTTGATTTAATGAATGTCTTGCTATGTGTTCTTAATATTTGTTTGCCATGATTGTTGTTTTTATATTCCATATTTTGCTGTGTCGGCATAACCTTTTTGATTCTACAAAAAGGGGGAGAAGTGAATATAAACTCACTAAATACTTGTCCAAAAATAATGTTTTGGATTTAATGAGTTTAAGTTTTGTAATCATCAAAAAGGGGGAGATTGTTGATATAAATAATGCCTAAAAACATTATTAATACTTCTTGATATCTCTATGTTTTGATAATCACAAAATGTAAACTCATTAAACATAAACTTATTAAATAAACAAGTATTTAGTTGTAAATATTCATTTCTACAACTTAATCACTTAAGGTATGAATAAACAAATGCCTAATGCATTATATGATCAAAGGAACATTTTCTTAATCACTAGATTTTTTATAAAATGTCACAAACATTTTATATCTTTTAGAAAATCATTTTTGGAAATTAAATAAAAATGTTTAATCCATTATAAATTTATGAATTCAAATTTTCAACCAAAAATGGCAAAAATGTTCCAGAAAAACCTTCCCCACAAAAAGACAAAGCTGAGCAACGTTCAGATTGGGCGGCCCCCTATTTAAGGGGACCGCCCCGCTCCTCCAGCTGTCAATTTTTGCCTATAAATACTGGACTAATCCTGGACTTTTTCCTCACCTTTTGCACCCCAAACCTTCTGTTCTAAATCTCTCCTTATCTTTCTAAATCCTTTGATCATATATTCTTAAGCATTGGTTTCTAAGTGATCCAAGCTTCTACCATCCAAGTGCAAAAGAAGAATACTCCTTCAACAACTAGAGAAGAAGTATTGCAACTTAGTATCATCTTGCTACCTAAGTTGTTTGTGTAATCATTCATTCATTTGTGTATAAGTTGTGTATATTTGTTAGATAGGTGTGAACATAATTGTTTAGGCTAGATTAGTGTGGTAGTGGTGAAGTTGTGAAGAAGTTAAGGTGTGTAAGTAGTGAAGGTGTAAGGAAGTAGAAGAGTATATAAGTAGTGCTAGGTTGTGAAGTAGTTGTGAAGCCGTCGTGTAGAAGTTGTGAAGCCGTCGTGTAGAAGTTGTGAAGCCGTCATGAAGAAGTTGTGAAGCCGTCATGAAGAAGTTGTGAATAAGTCGTGTAGAAGTTATGAGATTGGTTCTAGCTACGATTAGGACCCGACATCTAGCTTTGTGTTGTTAAACCGGTGTAAGCGAAAGTTGTGTAAGGTTTTCTCCGCCATAAGGGAGCTTGTTGACATAGTGAAGAAAACTCTCGAGTTAGGTGCTCGAGGAGTGGAGTAGGGCAAAGAAGGTGTCCTTGTAGCCGAACCACTATAAATCCTTTGTCTCGCGGTTCGATCTTTCCATCTCTATCTGATAGGACTCGACACACGATTAAGGTGGTTAAACCTTTTGTTCTTTGTGTGTATGATATATTGAGTGAATATGATTAAGTACGCGAAATTTACTTAATCACACTTAGAAGGTTTATTTTTGTTATGGAAATGGAAAGGTTATGATTAGTTATATGACAATAAACAATGAAAGCTTTTCACCAAAACGATTCAATATTATTCAAAATAATACGAGTGATCTTTCTATCACTAGGGTTACAAAGACCTTGAATCTTATGTTCTTACAACTTGTGATATTCTTGTGTTTGTTCTATGTCTTAACAGTTATGAGTTCTAATAATAACATTGTACACTAATATCTAGTCTAAGATCTTCTTTTATAGTCCAAGAAGATCTTTACAATATTGCTTAAAGTCTAGCTGACTTATTTGTTAACTTATCCTTGGAGTGTCAGTACATAAGATACAACATGTATCTATGTACACAACTTGTTAACTAAGCACATGGGGTAAGATATTATCTACCGTATATTGTTGACCAAAATACAAATAATATCTTTTCATACTTATCCACTTAGCAGCAGAATGTACATTAGCAGCAGCAATGAGTTATCGCTAGCAGCAGGATCAAGTACACTAGCAGCAGGATCAACAACAGCAGAATGTTAAGCCTAGCAGCAGAATCATTTATCGCTAGCAGCAGAATCAAATGTTCTAGCAGCTGGAACAACATTAACAGCAGGAACCAAATGCACTAGCAGCAGAATCACACTTAGAGTATTTCTTTGAATAGAACCCGATATTTAACTTCTTGAATATTTAATTCCCAACAATCCTCCCCTAAACATGTGAATCCATTTCAACATGTTTCTGAATTAAATTATGGATTGAAGATCTTTGATGAACTCAAATAAGTACATTTTATTACTGTCATTTATCCTATTTATTTGACTTGTTTTACTATATTATGTATGAGGATTGATACTTAATCGTTTACTTTTGTAATTCTCAGGTAAAAACAAACATTTGGTGAAACTTAGCGATTTTGGACTGATTATGGAGCAAAACATGCATAAAGTTAAGAGTCTACTGAAATGAAGAAGATCAAGACTAAGCTGCTCCAGATGCGCCGCATCTCACTCATGACATGCGCCGCATCTCTATCAAGATATCACCAGATACGATCCAAGATACAAGAGGACATGCGCCGCATCTAATCGTGGAGTTACGCCGCATCTTCTGGCGGTGTACGAATATTCCTGAATATTATAATCTTGGACCCCACGCGAAGTTAAGTCAATGCGCCGCATCTACTTACTAGATGCGCCGCATCTTCCCTCAGACAGAAACTATAAATACCCCAAGACCAGACGAATTCAAAGAGCTTTTGGGTACCATATAATACCGAAGACCGAATAGGAGAAACCAAGGACGAATTCAGTCAAGGAGGCAGCACAAGACACACCCAAATCAAAGATACAAGAGCTGTAAGAAGGTGCTGCATGTGTTTAATTCATTAAGTAGTTTTGTTTTATTGTGTTAGCAAACTTTAATTCATCAGGATTGGTGGCTTGTGTAATGTGACAACGAAAGATTGCACTCCCTTTAATACTTGCTTTCCCATCAATTAAAGTTTATATGTTGATGTCTTTGGTTACTACTTATTAGTGCATTGATAACCTCTGTGTTTATTAGTGGCTTGCGGGCATTTGACTGCGGAAAATAATGTGGCTCCCACGGTTATTACTAAATTGATCACTTAGGAATAACTTTTAGACATAAGTAATCATTAAGGGTTTACTCACCGATAAGATTAGGACCAACGAGAAAGGGTTAACTACATACACTTCATATAAAGCTATCAATAAAACAAGTGACAATCTACTTAATCATAAGGACAGCCCTCTTATTGTCTCGAGTATCTATCTGTGTACGTGTGTGCTACTTGCTGATTCGTGCCTATTGGTTTATTTTATTATTTAATTGCAAACAAATCGTGCCAGTCTCTCAGGCTGAAACCCCCTTGCGTTAGAATATTAAAATACTGATTAGAATAACGAGATAATACGTTCCACTCTTAGTGATCGACACTCTACTTACCATTATATTCATACTGACCGGGTACACTGCTCGTTAGGTGTGTGTGTTATTGATAAGTCGGCTAAATATAAATTTAAAACTTGATTAGGCATTAAAACTGCCAAAACTTTACTCCAACGCACGACCGCATCAAGTTTTTGGCGCCGCTGCCGGGGAGTGAATTGTTATTATCTGTTAATTTGATTAGTATTTTAATTAGGTTTTTCTTTTTATTAGATTAATTGCATCATTGTATTATTTTGCATATTTGTTGTATTGTGTGTTAATTGTTTTCTTTTATTTTTGTGTGTTTATTTTTGTTTGTGTGTTTAATTTTTGTTTTTATTTTTCGTATTTTTTCTGTTCTGCTATCGTTGTACTGTGCTAAATCAAACGATACGGCGCATCTGATTTATCAGATACGGCGTATTGCGTTTAAATTTTTTAAATACAACGCGTTTAATTAATTCGATACGACGCATCTTTTCCACAAGATACGGCGTATCTGTTTTTAATAAGAAAATTTTTCTAAGCGATAAAGTAATACGACGCATCTGCTTTAGCAGATACGGCGTATCTGTTTTTGATAAAAAAAAAAAAAAAATTTCTAAACGTTAACGCCATACGACGCATCTGCTTTCGTAGATACGGCGTATCTATTATTTTAATTAAAAACAGTTTGCGAATTATTAAACAGATACGACGCATCGATCTATATCGATACGGCGCATCTTTCTGAATCAAAAATCGATATTTATTTTTAAACGTAACAAAAATACGGCGCATTAACTTTCGTTAATACGACGCATTTAATTTTAATTAGATAAGCTGATTTTTGATTAATTAATTCGATACGGCGCATTCATAAATTCTAAAGCGGCGTATCTATTTTCTGAATAAAGTCTGATTAAATTTTAACGATTATAAGATACGGCGTATCCAACTTTTTGGATACGGCGCATCGTCTGCAGATATCAGCCATTTGTATTCATATATCCGTTTCTATATTCATTAATTTCTCTTCTAGCGAACAAATCCTACTGATGATTTTACCTTGGATGACAGATTTTGCTATGGAAGACATGTCAGTTAACGGATATCTTGCTAAGGAATGCTTGTTTTCAGATTCATTCAATGTGCTCATGATCGATGCAGATTTATTCTCTTGGGAGACTCCTCTTGAAGCTGCTTTTAAAGAATTCATGCGTTTATGCAACATCGACAAAGAGGTATTCTCTTATGATGTATTTGTGAGGTACACTGGAGAAGAATTGTCGCTCTTATGGCCTATCATTGAAGCCGAAGGATTGAACTGGACTACTATCGAAGAAGATGATGGGAAATTCTATCTTGCATACATGGACTCAAACAACAACAGCTGTGGTGGAGGCAATGCCCAAATCTCTTACATGCCTTATTCCGAACAGTACTGGGGATTAAATGAGAACTATGTGGATAATGACATGAATTATGCTTTGGCGGAGTTACTATTTCATGGCAGATTGGTAAGATTGATAGACCTCTCCCTCAATGATTGGCTAGAACTCAAATACGGTAGTCCGGAATTTGCCCCTACAAATGAAGTCAAGGAGATTATGACTTCATGGTTAACACGGAGTTTTAAGAAGCAATTTAACGAGTTCATGGAGATAAAAAAGAATATGATTGGAAAGGCTTGCTTTGACGTTAACCATGACCCTAACGATGTTGATTTTTCAGAATGGTTGGCTAGTAAGTTTAATAACCATAAGAGCATGGATCGAGCTACTAAGGATGCATTATGGGTATATTGGATGAGAGGAGAAGACGAAGAAGTAGAAAGTGATTATGGGTCGTCACTTCATGATTCAACAATCAATGAGGGCATTGAAGAACTTTTCAGGATTGACATTGATGTGTTCGATTATGAGACACCCTTGTGCAAGCAATTCAAGGAATTTAACTACCTTCTTCAAGTCGACAATGATGTGCTTACTGGAGATCTACCAGGATTTAAGACTTATGGCGATTTCAAAAACACCTGGTACTATGAATGGAATGACCAAGTACCATGGGTTTGGGATAAACCATGGGAATTTGCGCACATTAATCACACTTGTACACCCTTCGTTTTCAAGGACGGGAGTAGTGTTTGGCCGACCTGTGATTATAAAGATGACGGAACCTGTAATGGGGGAAGTATAATTGGGATGAAACGGGTTGGAAACGATGTAACCTTTGAAGATTATGAGTGGTACGATAATGTTGAAGACTGCCCACAAAAGGCGGAGGCTTTACAAGAAAAGGGCAGAATTGAACGCTTGAAAGGACTTAAGGGGACATCGGATACTACTTTCTGGGAATGGGTGCATAAACAGTTTGATGATTTCACAAAGCTTAGTCGACGGTTACAATATGATTTGGAAAGAGAATGGGAGGCGATTCAAGATGATTATAATAATGAGTCGTTAATTGAAGAACTAGATGATTATTTGATTAAGGATCCTTATTTTAAGTTTGTTGATAAAGATGAGGAAGAGTTCACCAAAAGAAAGTGTCAACTACTTGGGATTCCTTACAATGAGCCACCCATGATTATTTCTGAAAAATTTAAAATCATCAAATATTCTTTGGGTCCTGATGAAGAATATACTGCGGTGAAGACAAAGAGTTATACTAGATTAAGTCGAACGGAAGAAAACATCGCAGAGATATACGGGAAAATCTTTCGGATGAAGGAAGAAGGATGGACCGTGACAAGGACTGAATAATGAGCCGAACGTGAGTCTAACTTGAAGACTCTGGAATAAGGACAAGTGCTGGCCGGGAGACAACCCGGAGAATTTTTATTATTCTGTTTTCTGTGTCGAGTCAGTCAGGCCCGCATGAGGATACGGCGCATCTCCATCCTGAGATGCGACGCATCCCCTGCAATGGTCATATCTTATTTTAATTTTTCTGCATTTTTTATTTCCGACTTTAAAACTATTTATCAGTTTATTTTAATGCGGCGCATCCCTGGTTAAGGATGCGGCGCATCCTTTATTCTGATCCGTATTTATTCCAGGCTCGATACGGCGTATCTTCTTCAATAAGATACGGCGCATCGACTGACCTGATGATTTTCAGTTTTAATTTTTAAGTTTTATTTTTCCTAACTACTAATGTATTATGCAAGTTTGAACCTTTCTTATCTTAGGTGTGTTTTAAAGTGTTGGTGGTATTATAGTTTCCTGGATTTCCTGTGGATACATCAAGTATTAAGCTTTAACGCTCTAATCCACAAGAAGTTGATTTTTGCTCTTATACTAATGGAGGATCATACCGAGCAAATCTCAGGGGAGTTTTTCTGTTCTAATTCTTTTATTTTCCAGTTTTTAACCTTTTATACAAACAACGAGGACGTTGTTTAACTTAAGTGGGGGGGATTGGAGAATTAGAACACTTAACATTTACTTGTCCTAAACTTTTTCAAAAATTATGCTTAAAATGTGCTTAATATATCAAACTTAAAAAATTTTTAGCATGTTTTTGTTTAAGATCTAAGTTGCATAGCTGCACACATGACGTTATTTTCAAAAATTGTGATTTTTCAAAATTCACAAATCTATGAGTGTGCCGGTGACTTGTAAACTTTAGAACTTGGCTTGTATACTATTCGAGACCACCATAATAAGTATTATTTATATAATTGGAATGACTTGTCTAAAATTGGTAAAATTCTAGGATTACACCCAAATAGCCTTTATATGTTATGTGTTATTAACTAACTACACTAGTTAGTTAACCCCCGTATAAACCTTTTGTTACTCTCATTTTTAGAGTAAGATACCCCTAGAAAAACACTCAGAGCCATTCCTTTCGTTTCTTACACCTATGTTTTAAAATGTTTCGTTACACCCTTACACCTTAGCCTACCCTGTATATTAGAATCCGTGGTTGGTTAATTGCTATAGGCAAAGTGTGTTTCCTTACATTACCAGTGTTCGCGTGCGTAATTCATTATCTATGGTTAGGTCGGGAAATTGCACAATGCAATTGGAGTGAAAGTAAATATTGTATATCTTTGAGTTTATTTTTCGTGTGTTTACTACTTTCACTATTACCGTTATTTCTGAAGTATGAAAAGTATGGAAAAATTATCCAGAATTATCATTATAGTGATGTGGTGAAATTTTACACATCTATGTTTATGTTTGAAAAAAAAAAAAAAAAAAAAAAAAAAAAAAATCGAAAAAATAAGAAAAGAAAAAGAAAGAAAGAAAAGTTGGAAGATAGTTTTAACCAACTTATGTAAAGTTATGTAAGTGGTCGATATCACCACTATTTGTTGTACTATATCTATGGATTGAATGGGAATTGGCAGTTATGGGAACGCCAATTAAGGTTTATTCTTTGATTAAGATCTTGTTGAGTATAATTCGTGTCTACCTAAAGCGTGTGTTTCAAGTGTTAAAGCGTGAGTTATTCAATGATATGAGTCTTATTCATGGGATGGTTGGGATAGTGATTAACCACACTTAGGATTTTAATTTATTTGTTTTGTTTATTTTTCATTTTACACCAATTTATATCCCAAATGTTATCCATGCCCTTTATTATTCTTTTCCCAACCGAACCTTTGATTTATTGAGATTAGGGATTTGAGCAATCTTAAGTATCGTAGTCGTGGATTCGGCTATGTATTTATGATTTTGTCGCCCTTTTTGATATATTATTATTGGTGAAGTTTGGACCTATCTTTAGCCTATTCGAGTTAAGGATTTGAGCAATTGCAAGTATCGTGTTCGTGGATTCGATCATGTATTTGTGATTTTGTCGCCTTTTCTGGAATTTGAGATCGATAGTGATCAAGAATAATTAACCCTTAAGCCTAAAAACCCTTTTTACCGCTTTAGACTTGTTATTCCTTAGCTTTAGTGGAGGAGATGTGTATACTTGCCAAGCTTATGATAGAATATTCGTCACGACTGGACAGTTAAACGATTAGATTTGCTTTTATCGACTTATTTTATTTTACTTCTAATTCGTTAAGTGTTTAGTTGTGTGATTATGAAATAAACGAATACATGCTTGATATAAAAATAAATCCTAACATCTTTTAGGATACATTTTCATAAGAGAAATTCTAAGGTTTACTTGGGGACAAGTAAAGTTCAAGTGGGGGGATATTTGATGAACTCAAATAAGTACATTTTATTACTGTCATTTATCCTATTTATTTGACTTGTTTTACTATATTATGTATGAGGATTGATACTTAATCGTTTACTTTTGTAATTCTCAGGTAAAAACAAGCATTTGGTGAAACTTAGCGATTTTGGACTGATTATGGAGCAAAACATGCATAAAGTTAAGAGTCTACTGAAATGAAGAAGATCAAGACTAAGCTGCTCCAGATGCGCCGCATCTCACTCATGACATGCGCCGCATCTCTATCAAGATATCACCAAATACGATCCAAGATACAAGAGGACATGCGCCGCATCTAATCGTGGAGTTACGCCGCATCTTCTGGCGGTGTACGAATATTCCTGAATATTATAATCTTGGACCCCACGTGAAGTTAAGTCAATGCGCCGCATCTACTTACTAGATGCGCCGCATCTTCCCTCAGACAGAAACTATAAATACCCCAAGACCAGACGAATTCAAAGAGCTTTTGGGTACCATATAATACCGAAGACCGAATAGGAGAAACCAAGGACGAATTCAGTCAAGGAGGCAGCACAAGACACACCCAAATCAAAGATACAAGAGCTGTAAGAAGGTGCTGCATGTGTTTAATTCATTAAATAGTTTTGTTTTATTGTGTTAGCAAACTTTAATTCATCAGGATTGGTGGCTTGTGTAATGTGACAACGAAAGATTGCACTCCCTTTAATACTTGCTTTCCCATCAATTAAAGTTTATATGTTGATGTCTTTGGTTACTACTTATTAGTGCATTGATAACCTCTGTGTTTATTAGTGGCTTGCGGGCATTTGACTGCGGAAAATAATGTGGCTCCCACGGTTATTACTAAATTGATCACTTAGGAATAACTTTTAGACATAAGTAATCATTAAGGGTTTACTCGCCGATAAGATTAGGACCAACGAGAAAGGGTTAACTACATACACTTCATATAAAGCTATCAATAAAACAAGTGACAATCTACTTAATCATAAGGACAGCCCTCTTATTGTCTCGAGTATCTATCTGTGTACGTGTGTGCTACTTGCTGATTCGTGCCTATTGGTTTATTTTATTATTTAATTGCAAACAAATCGTGCCAGTCTCTCAGGCTGAAACCCCCTTGCGTTAGAATATTAAAATACTGATTAGAATAACGAGATAATACGTTCCACTCTTAGTGATCGACACTCTACTTACCATTATATTCATACTGACCGGGTACACTGCTCGTTAGGTGTGTGTGTTATTGATAAGTCGGCTAAATATAAATTTAAAACTTGATTAGGCATTAAAACTGCCAAAACTTTACTCCAACGCACGACCGCATCAATCTTTCAAACACTTCTGTTCTTCAAGATTGAATATCTTTCTCAGTAATTCATCTGCTTTGTTCTTTGACTTTAACAATATCAACACATTGCTCCAATCTTGGACTAAAAGATGGTGCAATTTCCTTGGATGGAGGAATTATAAGAGGCAATGATGCTGTGTATCTTGGATGCTTGTTTCAACAAGTGAAATCATCTATCAGCATGCCTTTGCAAGTGAAATTGAAACTTTTCTTCGTTTGACCTAGATAGAACTTTCTCCTTTGGAATGTTCTTTTCATTTTCAACCTCTATGTCATCATCTTGTATGCTCGTCTTCTCCTTCCTTTTATTGGATTATCTTCCCTTTCTGGGCTATTATTTCCTCCCCTGAGATTGTTACCTCCCCTGAGATACAAATAACTTTTGTTTCCTCCCCTTGTTTGGAAGATCTCACTATGTACCAAAATATATCTTTCCTTATCATCTGATCCATCATTTAGAACTTGTTGTCAGACAATGTTGTACATGAAGCCATCAATTCCTTAAGAGTTTAAGTTTGCTGCCCTCATCACTTCTAGGTGTGTTAACTCCTATGAGAGGTGAATCAGTGGACATTTGACTCATGGTCCATCAATGGATGGTTTTTGTGAATCCTTTGAAAATCCTTTTAAGAAACTTTTGCCTTAGCAGTATGTTCATGATTTTAGTATTGAAAAATCATACTGCTTCCAACCATTTTGAAGGGATCAAGTGTATAACAGACACTTAATCAAAATTTCGGTTTAAAGCAACCTCTGGTTGTGTGAGAACCAATGTTTTTCAGTTATAAATAACTACCTGTGTGCAGATAAACTCATTCAAAGAGCTTTCCTGACAGGGTTTCCAGTTCATAGTAGTTGTTACCTCTAACACAAGTGTTAGATTCACTTTTACTAGCTGTTCTTTCTATCAGATGTCCTTAGACTTGCACATTATACTTAAAAGTATAAAATGATAGAAAGTGAGTTGCATCAGTTACTATCTGATCAACTAAGTCATCAATTCAAAGTGAAATATCATAACTAGGTTTCAAGAAAGTAGTTTTAAGAAGTTTTAAATTCCCAAACTCAGTCCATCATAAACCTATTATGTAGCAACTAATATAATCATTTTGTTGCTTCCATTTCACTTTAAATTTCCTTTGTGTTCGCATGTTCATACCTGAAATTGTTAGTCTAAAACCAAAAGAACAAAGTACAAAGTACTTGTCTTGCATTAGAATAATCAGAAGACCAACTGTATGAATAACACATTTTAAATTTGTACTAGCAGCACAAACTTTTTGTAATAGCAGTAGTATCTTGTAAAGCCAGCAGCAGAAACAAAAATTTATTTACAAAAACACATCAGATTGAAAATTCAAAGATTAAGCATTCCAATACTTGCTACCAAGTACTGAAATCTTGAAACATCAAAAGCTTTTGTTAGCAGATCTGCAAAGTTGTGTTCTGAAGCAACTTTGTGGAAAACTAGAAGGGGGAGTTGAATAGTTTTACGTCTTTTTAATTTATTATAAAAAACCTTTGTTTTATACTTTTAAAAAAACTTTAGATTCTAGTTTGTTATGAAAAATAAAACTTAAATCTTATTATTAGTTATATATGTATTCTTTTAAATTGATTGTAAAAGTTTTGGTTTCTTGAATGGATTTTCAATTTGATCTTTATGTGAAGTCGACCTCTAATTAATACTAGCAATTATATAAGCCTATGTGTATGAAAGTAATGACGATGCAAGTAAAGAAATAAATAAGGTATGGAAAGATCTAACCGAGACACGAGAGATTTATAGTGGTTCGGCTACAAGGACACCTTCCTTGCCCTACTCCACTCCCCGAGCACACCTTGCTCGAGAGTTTTCTTCACAACTTCAATAAGCTCCCTTATGGCGGAGAAAACCGTACACAACTTTGGCTTACACGGGTTTAACGACACAAAGCTAAATGTCGAGTTCTAATCGTAGCTAGAACCAATCTCACAACTTCACAACACAACTTCTACACGACTTAATCACGACTTCTTCACAACGGCTTCACGACTTCTTCACGACTTCAACACGACCGCTACACAACCTCTATGATGCGGCTTCACGACTTCAACACTATGTCTTCATGACTTAAGACTTCACGACTTCAACATGACCGCTACACAACCTCTATGCTACGGCTTCACGACTTCAACACTAGGACTTCACGACTAGGACTTCACGACTTCAACACGACCGCTACACAACTTCTATGCTACGGCTTCACGACTTCAACACTAGGACTTCATGTCTTCTAAGCTACGGCTTCACAACTTCTACACCACGGCTTCACGACTTCTACATTTTGACCTCACAACTTCTATACCACAACTACTTATACAACATCTTCACTACTTACACACAACACTAATCTACAACACACACCTTACATACAAATGAATGAATGATTTACAAACTTTGTTAAACACACAACTTAAGTAACAAAATGATACTAAGTTGTAATACTTCTAATCTTGATTGATAGAAGTATTCTTCTTTTGCACTTGGATGGTGGAAGCTTGGATCACTTGGAAACCAATGCTTAAGATTACATGATCAAAGGTTTATTTAAGATATGAAATGAGATCTACAACAGAAAGTTTTAGTGCAAAAGGGTTGAGAAAAAATCCAGGAGAAGGCTTGTATTTATAGGGAAAAATCTGGACAGCTGGAGCCTACTGGAGCGGGGGCGGTCCCCTTAATTATTAAGGGGGCCGCCTAGTAAAATTAAGGGGGCTGCCCCTACTGAACGTTGGCCAATTTTGTCCTTTTGTGGGGAAGGTTTTTCTGGAACATTTTAACTGATTTTGGTTAAAAATTTGAATTCATATTTTTATAAAAGATTAAACATTTTTATTTAATGCCAAAAATGTTTTTCAAAAATATATAAAATGTTTTTGATGTTTTATAAAAAATCTAGTTTTTAAGAAAATGTTCCTTTGATCATATAATGCATTAAGCATTAGTTTATTCATACCTTAAGTGATTTTAGTTGTAGAAGTGAATATTTACAACTAAGTACTTGTTTAATTTATAAGTTTATGTTTTAATGAGTTTAGATTTTGTGATCATCAAAACATAGAGATATGAATAAATATTGATAATGTTTTTAGGCATTTATTTATGTCAACAATCTCCCCCTTTTTGATGATTACAAAACCTAAACTCATTAAACCAAAAAGTTTATTTTTGGACAAGTATTTAGTGAGTTTACATTCACTTCTCCCCCTTTTTGTAGAATCAAAAAGGTTATGCCGACAAAATTCAAACGTGAAATTTGTCGGGACGAAAACTCCCCCTTGATGTGTACTCCCCCTCGTTTGGGGGCACCAAGGAATCGATATAAGGAATACTTGCAAGAAAAATATTAGAAGCACAAGCATATATATAGCAAAAATAAGCATGCATATAAAGACATTCATTAAAAATGTTGTGTATCAATACACAACCATCCAAGATTATATTCAATCCTACATTAGCTAGTAAGTAATGCAATCTACATAATCATTCTAGGAGTACATGATCTTCCATGGGGCTTGCACACAAAATGGTTTGAAAAATTATTTTTGATTAAGCATTGCATATGCTTAATTTGGTGAGAATGAAGGTGGTGGTAGTGTAGTGGGTGAAAATGATGGAGGTTGTGGTGGAGGTTGGTTGTTAAGCATGTGTTCAAGGGATGAAAACATGTAGTGTATCTCATCTCTAAGACCAAAGATGATGGTTTGTTTGTGGGTGTGGTGGTATTGGTGATGATGAGAAATGAGCATCAAGAGGTGTTATTGGTGATATGGAAATGACAAGTTGGGTGAATGGAGGTTCTTGAGTAGGAGGTGGAGTTGATGCTCTTGATGATGGTGATGAAAGGTGTGAGTTGATGTAGTTATTGATGGATGAAGTGGAAGGTATGAATGAAGATGTTGTGCCATGAGTGAAGGGTGTTTTTGATGGTGCATTTTGTGCACTTTGGGATTAACATTGAGGTGGTGGTGATGGAGTTTTGGTGTCTTAGAGATGATTTTGGTGATAGCATGGTGAATGAAAATGGGTGTTTGATGGAGGTGATGGTTGATTTAGGTAAGGTTTGGGCTAGATAAAAGGGGTCGCAAGATGCAAAAGAAAACAGTAAATTTTACTGCCCAGATGGCCAGTCCCCTTAATTGTAGGCCGGCCCCCTTAAAATTAAAGGGACCGCCTAGGGAATTAAGGGGGCCGCCCATCTGGTGTTTTCCCAGGCGACCAAATTTGAAAAATTTCCAGAAAAGGGTCATTTTTAGGGTGTTTTTGCAGCAAGCTCCATTTGAATCATGTACATCAAGAATGATTAAATAGTGACATAAACATGTTAATTACGCATGCATACATTTAAAACATATTATGGAATAAGCATGTTATTAATCATCAAGCATGTATATATATCATGATATCAAGTATACAAGCAATAAGCATAACAATCATATGTTAAAGACAAGAAATAAAGCATTCATTAGTTGAAAATAATTATGTTAAAAACATAATTATTGATACAACACATATTTTGCTTATAGCATGCAATAAGTAGAAAATTTTAAATTGCCTAAGAGATCCATTGGACTTGCTTGAGACATGAAAACTTGGATTATTTTGGATGGATGATGGTAAAGAGGGGGTAAAATATGTTGGATTAATGGGGTTGTAAGTTTGGGTGTATGGATGTTGGAGAGAGTGTTGATAGAGGAATTTGAGGTGGAGAGCTTGGACTTGACCATATTGAATGAGGGTTTTGATGTTGTTCAAGTGGTGGTGTTGGATTAGATCTAGTGAGAAGATACTCAATCCAAGTGAGACGCTCATTTAAGGTGATGGTTTGATTTTGGAGAAAGATGCAACAAGGACTATTGTTGACATGTTTCTCAGTTTGACTCAAGTGATGTGGTGATGATGGTAATGATGGTGATATGGATGGTGATGATGGTAATGATGGTTTGATTTTGGAGAAAGATGCAACAAGGACAATTGTTGACATGTTTCTCAGTTTGACTCAAGTGATGTGGTGATGATGGTAATGATGGTGATATGGATGGTGATGGGTTTAAGTTGCTTTGAGCAAGGTGCAAAGCAAGGAGAGCATTAAGCTCATGAGCTTCCTTGAGTTCTTCAATGAACTTCAAGTGTTGAGTGGAAGGTGATGATGATGGAGAGTGGTTGTTATTTGGTGGAAGTGGTGGTGACACTTTTGGTGGTGGAGACACTTGTGAACTTGGGTAATTATGAGTGAATGAAGGTGGACATATGGATGATTGGTTATGTGTGTGAAAGGGTTCATTAGGATGAGGTTTAGGTGTTGGTTGAGTTTGAACAACATCATTTGTTGGGTTATGGCAAATGTCAAGCTTCCTCCTCCAAATGGGCATTTATGGTGTAGTGATGATGTGATTGTGAAAGGTAAATTTTGGAGAGTGGTTTGTGACAATATGTGTTTGTGAATTTTGGGAAGTATAGGATAAAATGGGTTGGAAATTGAAAAGGAAAATAGTAATCCGTCACTCCAGATGGCCGGTCCCCTTAAATAGGGGCCGGTCCCCTTAATTTTAAGGGGGCCGCCTGAGTATTTAAGGGGGCCGCCCATCTGCTGACTTCCAGATTACTGGAAATGGGTTTTTGGCATAAATTTGTAGAAAAGGTTGTGTTTTTGGGTTTAGTTTCAAGCAAGTCCAACTTCTTTCAAGGCAATTTAGGATTTAATAACTCATATATGCTAAGCATATTTATTTAAGCAACTTTATCTAACATGCAAACTACTCATTAAGCATATAATATGTATATACATATATTAGACAAGTAGATAATACATAGAACCATGTAATTCATGGTATTATACTTAGGAAGATTAAAAGGCTAGTTAATTAATCCTAATGATTATCTATGTACAAGGGAATGGGGAGTTGTGATAGCATGGACTTCTAGACTTGTACCAAGTGAGATCTTTAATAAGTAAACCATGATTTTTCATTTTTGATTTAGTTCACTTATAAGTGTCATATACACAAGTATATATGACATATATGAGATCACCAAGCATGATTTAAAGAAATGTTTTTGGCATTATTCAACAATGCTTGAAAGTAGGTTTTATGTGGATGTGAAAAATATATTACTGAAATAGTTTTGGCTTTATTTCAAAATGTTTTTATGAGGAAAGAAAACATATTTTTCCAATCTTTGGTTTTTGATAAACACGTAATTATAGACACAAGTTTGGAAGAAAGTAGGATGGTGAAACATGTTAAATAGAAATGTGTCATAATCTTTTGAAAAATCATTTTTCCAAAATGTGAAGTTTTTGCAAATTTAAAAATAAGTCTCATTAATTATAGGTTTAAAAATAGTGGTTTGTAAAAGATCTCATGCTCAAGGGCATTGGTTAAGTCTATTGTCACATGCTACCTCTTTCTACATATCCTATGGCATTTAAGCATGTATTATGACTAAATACAAAAATACATCATGTCAGAGTAGTTAGAGAAAAACAAAAGCTATTATAATGACAATGCATTCAACAACTAAACAAATAATTACGAAGGCATGCAGTCAAATCACATAGGAGCAAGTAAACATCTAGAAATTTTATATACGCAAGATGACATAAATCTAGGAATGAAAAGCTCTAGTGAAAAGCAAAGTTCATAACAGTAAACTATCGTTAGGTATATTTAGGAAGAATAATGTATTCAAGTTGGAGAATGAGTATGAGACTATTACTAGTGGTGCTCAATTCAGGCTAAACACGACCGTTTTTACGAGTTACACACACCCAACTTCTCACATAGAAGCAATTCGATCGTTAGGTCAAATTGAGTTTCTAGTCAATAGATTCTCCAGTAGTCATTCTCTTTTTAGAAGAAATTAAGTTCCTAAATTTACTTATCGAAGAGTACCAAATATGAAGATTGCTTGGTTCACTAACACTTAGGGGGGCTAACTAAAGGGTTTCTAGTTTATTAAGCCACATAACGAATATAACTAAAGTGTAAAGGCAAAGCAACCTATCAGACTAAGCATATCCTAAGGCATTAATAAGATTATATGCATGAAGTAATTACTTATGAAATTTTAAATAGAGAACTTACCTCACGTCCTAGCTTTTCTTCGTAATGTCTCAGATGATGATCTTATTTAAACCGAAGTGGCTTGACCCGAACATGTCTTGTACGGATCATGATCTTCTCTTTCGTCTGTGTCACTCCATGATCTTGGATTGAGTTCACTTTGGAGTTGATTCATGTAGTCTTCGTCGCTAACACCTCCATGATCTTGGATTGATCTTCTCCTTCGTCTGTGTCACTCAATGAACCTTTTGTTTGCTTTAGTTATGAGTAGGCTGAGAGACCTTTAGTGTTGTTTCACTCTTTACTTTCTATTAATTTTATTGATCAATGAGAATGCTGCATTCACAACTTTTATGTGTGATGAATGAATGTTTTGAATTGTTAAATCTAGCATTATTATCTTGATACAGTATTCATCAATAGAGTTGGTACTCTTTTTGGTGGTGGGTCATTTGTTAATGGACAGATCATTTAGGTTGAAAACCGGCTAAAAACCGTTGCCGCTAGGAACCTCGGTTGCTATGCGAAACACTTACCACAATATCGCATATCATCAATTGTCTGCCGCTAGGAACCTCCGTTGCTATGCACGGGTACTCGTCTAGTAAAATTAAAAAGACGTAAAACTATTCAACCCCCCCTTCTAGTTTTTCACAAGTAGCTCAAATACTTTTTTTTTCAAACTTGACTATCTATGTCTATATATACTAATATTCGCTGACCTGGGGTCCTTGTACACGTGAGAAACCTTGGTATAGCTAATGTTGCATTTAATAAGTATGCTACAGCAATAGAATTGCATACCTACATGTAAAAGAACAGTTTTTCTTGTAAATAAATACATGGAAATTAGAAAGAAAAAAACAAAACGTTTATTTACAGCCACCTGTTTTTGGTTTAAACATCCAACTGCGCAAACCAGGATATAACCATTGTTTCTTTGAAGATTTCCTGTCCTAACGACATTAACAAATCATGAAACAGACAACGTAATTTAACATGAAATTTTTTGAAGTAGGCAACCGTTCGAAAGAAAGAGGTCAAGTTTGACTTTCATAGTCAAAGAGATAATTAAAAAAATCTGGCATATATGCTATTTTGCATCCATGAAATCCCACATAACTAATATGAAACAATAGTGACGATGACAAATTTCCATCAAAAGAACATAGGTAATACAGATTCGCATCCTCCATTGGCTAGTAATTCGGAACTCATTCTAATCAATGGGTTACCCTGCTCTTGGTTTATCCACCTTCTGGTATCTATCCATCTTTCAAAACAAATGTATAAAATAAAATTTTTTCCTAAACAATAACACAAATTAACAACATAAAAAATTGAACAAAAAATTAACAATATTTGTTGTTGAGTCTAAATTAAATCGAAACCCTAAAAAATGAATATATGCGATGCTTACAAAATTGATGGTATGGACACTATGGGATTGAATCGGTTTTTAAATCAGTTGTACTATGTGGTGTTTTTGAATAGGTATTGTGGAATTAAAGAATAGAACTGTTTTGGAGAAGGTTATTGAGGATCACAACATCCTATTTCAAAAAAAAATGTGATGAATATGAAGCGTATAGAAGAATTCTTATGTCATTAACTACCGAATTGAAAGTTTCAACATTTCCTATATATAAGAGGCGTGTAGTTTTCACTCAGACTTTCATTGTCATATAGTTTCCTTAAGCGTGTAGTTGACATTGCACAATAGTTTGCTTAAACGCATGGCTTAATATCAAACAAATAGCTTTCCTTCAATTTGGAACCTCATTCATTTTATCTCACCTTTCACTAATTTTTAACATTCAACAATTCCACAATTCCACTTTCACCATACACTCTTTATATGTAGTATATAGATATAGATAATAAAGAGCTAATATGTTAGACCAAAAACCAAATCAAACTCATGAGTAAATCCATTCCTGCCACATTTCAAATTTAAAACATTCAAATTACCCCCTCCAAAAACACTTCCTCTCATTCAACTTTTCATAAAATTCTTCACCTTGATTCCATTTATTTACTCCACACACCCACAAACACACACACACACACCGTCGGACCGCCATTGCACCACCACGGGACCTCCGCCGAACTAAAATTAGAAAAGGTAAAAACACACACATACACACATTTTTACAGCTACAACCAGATTTTGTCGCAACCGAATTTAGTCGAAAACTATATATCGCCGCTACTATACGCGGGTACTCGGATGGTCATATTCACTTCCTTTGTTTGTTATGTCATGGACCTTGAATTGATGCCAAGCTTGATTGGTTAATTAGTACTTTTTATGGTTTATATGTTAAATGGTAAAACAATATCACGTTTTATATGATTTTTATACATTGGAAATCGTGAAGGGTTGGCGATATTGACTTTGACATTTATTTGTTAGTTTAGGATAACATAGCAAGTCATACACCCTGGTATGTTGGCGATATTGACTTTGACATTTATTTGTTAGTTTAGGATAACTTCCTTATATAGCAAGTCATACACCCTGGTATACTGACCTCGTGTCTCTTATTTATAGTACAGTATGTTACAACCATCAAAACAGTACAAGGTTCCTAGGACTATGGTACTACTATACAACCATTTTATCATACAACCATCTTAAGTTGCTACTAGCTGGTAAGACTTCATAATTAAGGATAGACATTAGACATACAAACTAGGGATATTGATAGTTAAACTACCAAAACTATATATACTTTAAGGCTTTGTGTCACTGTCATTATTAGCATCTCCCGTGGAACCACCATTATTGAAATCTTGCCTCGGAAGGTAATGGTGGTTCTCTAGGTTTGCATCACTGGGCGAGCCACCACCGTTGCCAAAATCCTGTCGTGGAATGTAGTGATGGTTGTTAACACTACTATCTACACTTTCTTTGAGCTTGCGTTGGTGGGTCTCGTGACTTGTGTCATCTTTCAAATTTTTTCGATGGTCAGTGGCAGCAAAGCACGAGGTGGTGGCAACTAGCAACACCACGAAGATAGCAAACACAACAAACCTCATTTTTTGTAGTGAGTTGATAATTTTGTGATTGAAGAAGTGAAAGTAGAAGTTGCTTTTATAGGGAAATAGAATGCACAAGGGTTGTGTGTATTGTGACATGGGTGTTCTACCAAAATGAGGCAATATTAAGTGGAGACACTATACTTCACCAATAATACAAGTTTCTAATGATGCTCTAGAAATAGAAATTTCCACCATGACCATAAATAGAAGTTTTCCACCCATTGAGTGTAAGTGTAATATGAAGATAATTTAACAAAAGTCAAATCATGGACTAACCATTAACACAATAGAGAATAGCCAATATAACACGATACATCATTAGCTATTAGAATTAGAAGATACTAAATGATGAATGATTACTTGATTTAGTGAATCAATTTGGTGTAATAGGAAGGGTCAATCGTCACATTATGATTTATTGTCATGCATTAGAGATAGTGGGTTAGGGGATGTTTACTTTCTGCTTAATGTCCTGTTTGGTAACAAAACTGGCTGGAAACAGGAAACTTTGGTGTTTCTTTTTAACTTATTGCAAAAGAGAATCCTTAATGTGAAAGGGGCAAAATTTGATGCTGTTTCTATCCAGGACGTCTTAATACGAGTTTTTTCCCGAACTAGTGTAGGTGGAAAAAATAAATTCGAAAAATTTAGAAAACTTCGAAAAAATTTATAAAAATTCAAAAAAATTTTAAAAATTCAAAAAATTTATAAAAATTCAAAAAATTTATAAAAATTCAAAAAAAATTATAAAAATTCAAAAAATTGATAAAAAATCAAAAAATTCGAAAATTTTATAAAAAATTTATAAAAATTCAAAAAATTCAAAAATTTATAAAAATTCAAAAAAACTTATAAAAAATTTGAATTTTTTAAATTTTTTTTTCAAATTTTTATAATTTTTTTGAATTTTTAAAAAATTATAAATTTTTACAAATTTTTTGAATTTTTAAAAAATTATAAATTTTTATAAATTTTTTGAATTTTTTAAAAATTTTAATAAGTTTTTTCGAATTTTTATAATTTTTTATAAAATTTTCGAATTTTTTGAATTTTTATAAATTTTTTGAATTTTTTTAAAATTTTTATAAATTTTTTCGAATTTTCATAAATTTTTCGAATTTTTATAAATTTTTTCCACCTACACTAGTTCGGGAAAAAACTCGTATTAAGATGGTCAATTAAGCATAAAAAAGAAACAACATATATCCACACAGACACTAACTAGAAACAGGACACATATATCCACACAGACACTAACTAGAAACAGGAAAAAAAAAGAACAGCCCCTTAGTATAGGTTATGTATGACAATATTGTTAGAGTTTATGGATTTTTATTAATGTATGTATGACCGGTTTCAAACCCGAGACTTCGGGATTGCACACAATACGTAAGAGTTTCAATGGTTTGAATAATTAAATATATTTTTATATTTTATTTATTCATTTCACAAACAAATAACTTAACGGCAGTTAGTACTTAACGAAGTTAGAGATAACGGTCGTTAAAGGACTAATTATGCAAAAAGAGGTTAGAAGAATCTAGAAACCCTTGCTTGGGGCTAGAGTCGGCCGATCCAACCTTAGGGTTGAGGAAGTCGGTTGGGAGTCTTGGAGGAGAAGAAAAGGGAGTCTATAAATACAACCCCATTGTATTTGTTAATCCCTAATCCCTAATTCTCAAGCAAACCAATTTCTCTTCTTCTTCCTCTAGTTCTAGCCGATCGGTTCTATCCCTAACTCCCAGGGTTTAGTCGATTTTGCTTAAACACAAGTGTTGGTTTTGTTTACGATATTAGAACCTAGCTTTTCCCATTGGAACGCTAGTATTACTTGTGTACAAGAACGAAGTACAAGCTTACTTTAGCTTGTTGTGACTTGCCCTATTCGACTATACACAAGTCGATCCATCCTTAAACCCTAATTAGGGTTTGTATTATTCTTGGTGATCACGTGATTCCTTGTTCTTGCTAGAAATCAAAAGGTACGCGTCTATTTAATTTTTTAGTTAATTATTACATGTTATTGTAGATCCTAATTCCGCTGTGCTACATGCTTTGATGTTATTTGTTTATAGTTTATTAGTTTTATAGTTTATGATTCTAATATTCTAACAAATATGACATCCTAAGTATTTTTAGATTATGTAACATGACTAAAACTTGCTAATTTGATATTAGTAATCACGTTGCTAATTAGTTGTGGATCTTTAGAAGAGATTATGTGGATCCACATAAATATTTTCGCTTTTTGGTGGCAAGCAAATCAATGATTCGATGCATATGTACATATGCATTCGATTGAAACATGTTCATCAATTTGATAGTACGCATTTCACTATAGCTAGTTTGTTCTATAACATCGACTCTCATTAAGGGCTAACAATATATCACTACACTACAACATTAGCCTCAATTGACGAGGACCTTTTGAGGCCTTCGGCGAAGACAAGTCCTCGCCAAAGGTCATTGGCGAGGACAAGTCGTCGTCAATACTGCGTCGCTAATGACATTAGCGACGACTTTTTTTGATCTTTGGCAACGACAGCGTGGGACCCATGAAATTAATTAAAAAATTCTAAAGATGTCGTGTTAGAGTCTAATATATTTCGTACTCCACTATATATACCGAAACATTTTAATGCTTCGTACCATATAATTATACTTGACTACACCGAAACGTCAGAACATCGCTGGAACACATTGTCTAACAATTGAAGTGTAACTACTATATGTGACGACTGCATCAGTAGCCGAAAATTATGCATATTTGGACTTCTCAATTTTCTCTTTCGAGCATTTGGTCTCGTAACATTTTGGTGTGCGCTATGTGCACTCTCGATGATACAAATGAAGTACAAGCTATTCCCATGAGTAGTATGGTTTGGTGATGAGGGGGAGGTTGGTTCGGGCACGTGGATCATGGGTCATGCCTAGAACCACAACAAAAACAATTCTTGATCTCTATATTCCCATCAACATCATGAACATTATATAACGCATGATTGTAATGATAAGTCAACTCCTAAAGATATATAACTTGACTTCTGTCGAGTTATATTGTTATACAAAGCTAAATTTCCACTTTCAAGCTTTTGGTCTCGTAGCATTTTGGTTATGAGGTTAAATCATCCACCTACAAAATAATGTGGGTAAATAATACATATATAAAGCTAGTTGTTTAGATAACCAAATACATTTTGGCATAACATCATGACTGACACAATGTTGTTATGTACTTTATAAATAACTGTAATAGGCAAAAAGCAACATAGTTAACCTTTCTGAGCCCCCCTCCAATTCCTTTTGCCTTTTCAACATCCTTTGCACAAAGGCCTGCACCAGGCGAATTGCTAGATTGTTGAAATAACAAAAGGATCTGGAGGGGAAGCTCAACATGGGTAACTATGTTGAACATCGTATGTCAATATTAACAAATGAAGAACGCAGTCTTTGTACTGTAAAGTCTAAGACGTTCTTTATTTGTCAATATTGACATTCAATGTTCGATGTCTATTACAGCCTAGGTTCTACACCATGTATGCACTAAAATGTATGCACACAGAGGATACCAATAAGTGAAAGTTTTACTTGTGTCTCGGCAGCTATGTTGGCCCAATGAATAATCATGGTCTGGTAGGCAAGCAAGAAAAGGAAAGAGAAAATGGTAACATACCCGAGCAATATAAAATTTCAGAATACGACCAGTTTCCAAGTGCTAGATAAAGAATAAGCAAGTGTATGAACATCTCAAGTATTGCACATACTGGCCAGACCCTGGTGTGCAATCTTGTAAATGGAGAGAATAATGTATTATTAAGTATGATAAAAAAAAGCTGCTAAACGAAAGGCAGGCGCATAAAGTATGTATATGGCAACTTACCAACAGTCGGCCTCGATCTGACTTGAAGTATAATGTACTCAGGTGGCTGAATGTAAAAACTCGGGTACGACAAAAATATTGACAAAGTATCAAAGATGGATGCACAGACCATGTCAACTTGGTAATAGTCGGACTCGGTCGCCGTACATCCATCTTTTATACTCTTTCTATTTTTGATATTTAATTAACTTGTGTCCATAGTTTGGAATTAGGTCGTTGAATATGAAAGCTCCGTTGCCACAAAAAAATATAGGTAGACTCGGTTAGCATAGTGGATTAAGCCTGTAAATTTAAGATATCATAAGTATACATATACAAATATAGCAGCTGGATATACAAATATGGTATTACAAATTCAAATAATACTTATCTGTTTTCTGTTACAGCTGTGTAGTAACCTATCAAATGAACTCAAACATAGCCACACATAAGGTTTAGGCCTCAGAATACGGTAGATGAACATCCGAACTATTCTTCACATAGACAATAATAAAGCATTAACGATGGATGAACAGACACCAAAGCAATTTAGTATTACTCAGCTCTGGTCTTTGTTCACCCATCATTGATGCTTTATCATTTTTTGATACTTGAAGGTTTGCCTATTGAATGGATGCAGATGGTACTCCATAAATAGCGAACATCACCGCTGCAAGCAAGGATATATGAGATAAAAGAAATTGAGCCACAAAAATGTTGAAATAAATAACCAGGCTCACATCTGTATATATTGTTCAACTCATAAAGTTGTTTCTATTCCGTAATGGCTGCAAACGAACATAGTTGCAAAGCAAGTGTTTGAACTTTGCAATCTGTTTGTTGTTGTGCCAACTTACGTTCAGATTTTCCAAGACACAATACATTGGTATCAGATTACAGAAATCATCACAGCTTTATAGATTGGGTGCATAACCGGATAAAAGGATATGCTAACCTGCCATGGTTGCAAACATAAATTTATTCATGATGCCCCGCTAAGATACATGCTACTTTCATCCATCATATTCCAGCTACACAATATCAACCCATATAACACAACCATATAGCAGCCCTATTTACCCCCAGGACTAAGCGGAAAAAACTTTATTGACTTTGACTAAAACCTATAGTGACGACTGTTGGTCCATGAAATTCGAGTAAACAAAGAACAGTTCATTAATATGATTAACAAATGTTACAAGATTACTCAAAACCTATTAGATTACATGATAACATCTTCAACTTCTTAAAGGGGATACTTTCGGTATGGTATCCCCTTAGGTGAGGGTTTATCCTCTTTTGGTGAAAAATAAACTCTCACTGATCCAAGCTATGCTTGTGATTCAGTGAGAGTGATGATCCTATCAACTAGTACACTATGTGTATATTTTGGTTTGTTTAGGAATCCATACTATCTCTATTATAACACAGACTATATATACACAGGTAAACTAGACAAAGATAAGATAGGTAGGTGTGAGTTGACATCCACTTGCTATGAGTTGACATCCACTTGTTATGAGTTGTCATCCACTTGGTGTGAGTTGTCATCCACCAAGTGGTCCCTCTTGTACTTTGTCTGACTTCTTTGTTGGAAGTTCCCGCCCATTTATCAGTCTGCTTGTAGAGATAGTATCTTCAGGGTCACTGAGACATTTGTCAATTCTCAGTGATACTGGTGTTGTTTGTAGCTCGTATACTTTACTCACTGACATCGTACCAGTAAGTAAATGTTTCTTCAACAACGGGCTTTTTACAACACTCACTGATTTCTTTGTCAGTGAGTAACCCACTATTTTATCAGTGAGTTAGGCTATTTTATGTTCAAATCTTGTCAGGGAACTTGGGTCAAATTCTTGACCCAACAATCTCCCCCTATTCGAATATACAAATAGCCTTGGATCAAACCTGCTTGTTCAGAGACTTGGGTTTAGTTTCTGAGGTTCAAGGGTTCAGGGAATTGGGTTTAGTTCCTGAGGTTCAGGTTCAAGGGTTCAGGGACTTAGGTTTAGTTCCTGAAGGTTCAGGGGTTCAGGAGACTTGGGTTTAGTTCCTGATATTCAGTGAGTTGAATGACCGGTTCAGTGACTGGGGTCAGGGTTCATGGGGTCCTGACGGTTCACTTTGAAAGGTTCATTATTTGTTTCACTGAGAGGGTTCAGGTCCTGTAAGGTTCAGGTTCCTGGGGTTCAGGGTTCAGTGACTGGGGGTTCAAGGTTCCTGAGGGTTCATGGTGCGTGGTTTTGCAACCTTACAACAGGTTTTACCTCTCGAGGGATCTCAAGAGGCTTACAACCCCACCAGGCAGTGTACCTGACCGATGTAGTATAGTGTAGTGGTAAGTACGGGGGATTGATCGTTCTCCACAGGGAATAGTGTTCGTTAGGTATGAAAAACTACTCTAATAGGTCTAAGGGTGAGATAAGATTCTTTTTATGTTTTTTATAATTTTATGAAAGCAAGTAAAATCTCGGGTTTGAAAGAGTGGGCGGAATTAGTTGCTAGTCAACTAACCCAAGTTACTACGAATGCAAATAAAATAAAATAACAGAAAATGAAAAGGTGGTAAAACTTATATAGAGAGAAATGTGTTTACTTAGATTTCCTTACTCCCTAACTATCTTTTACCGGTTGATTAGTGTGTATTAGTTGCGTGGATGACGGGTGTATTCCTTAATACCATTTGTGGGGTGGCGTACGTACTTCCCCAACTCTACAAGCTCCTACTTCACTCCTATGTCGAGCCGGCTAGGAAGCTCCTAACATGGGATCACTAGAATTCGCTTGTGCATTAAATACAACCATAAAAACCTTTAGTACGCATTGGTTCATGTTTCTTAAGACGTTCAAGCAAGTTACCGAATAGGAAGTTAGCCAGTTTTCTTAAGCCTAACATAGATGAACAATCATCCAATGCAACTAACAACACACTAATAACCAATAATCAATAGCTAGGTTTCATTAGATCTAAGCAAACACAAGATAAATCTAGCCTAGCATGTTAAACAAAAGACAAGAACAAGATAGAATCAAACAATACATAGACATATTGAATGATTAATTGATAACTTATCTTCAATGTAACATGGAAGATCTCAAGGCAAAAAGCCTTGAAAAAGCTGTCAAATTCGTCTTAGGGTTTTCACACATAAAGTTCCTCAATAAGTTCCACACTAATGACAAAAAATTGCAAAACTATATATAGACTTTCAGATCTGACGGCGTCACGTTATGGAGTGTGACGCCGTCATCTCGCCGCTTTTAGGGTTCCCGGATGACCTTCTTGACGCCGTCCCTCTTTAGCTCTCCAAAATCCGTTCTGGCTTATCAAGGCTTGACGCCGTCAGATTTAGTCGTGACGCCGTCCCTCTTTAAATTAAGCCGTGACGACCTTGATCAGATTAAAGGGTGACGCCGTCAGAATTCCCATGCAAATTTCCCTGGCTTATCATGAGTAATTTTCACATCCACCTTTTCTTGCCAAGCCATGACGCCGTCCAGGGATAATCCTGACGCCGTCAAAGGTAGTTTCCAGCACAATTTTGAGACTTTGTCGTTTTCTTCACTTTTATGCTCCAAAAACGTCCAAAATGCCTCCTTTTCCAGATTTCTCCTCAAAAGTACCTAAAATGACAAAAGGAACGATTTAGGGAAATATTTGATCAAATAAATACGATTTAGGGCTTAAATGACCCCTTAAAAGCGGTACACTTTTCGCTTCATCAAATACCCTTACACTTGAGATTTGCTTGTCCTCAAGCAAATGCGCTTTTATTCTAATCAAAATACAAGTTAGGGGTCATTTAATGCTAACATAAAAGTAATTACAACAAATAATCGTTCCACTTTAATCATAATAAGCACGGAGATTACAAACTAGCACCTCACAAGTAGTGTTTAGATACTCACATCTCTCAAGTGTCATCAAAATAAATCTCATAAATGAAAACGGATAATATCTCTCACTACCTGTCATAGCAAATAGATTACCATAGGCTTGGGAAAGGATCGAAAACCTCCTCCACTAGGCGTAAACACCAAAGATAACTATCAAAGAGGGCTTTTACATGGGTTATAACGTTAGGTGTAGGGAAAAGGAAAACACGGTTTTGTTGGATAAATGATATTTTACTGGTGGCGAGTTAAAGATCTTGATCAATTACATGTACTATACAATGTTGCTAAGCCAAGACTAGACTCGATTTAAGCTAATGAAAGAAAATAACAAAAACAAAAAATAAACATAAAATAAAACGGGATGGTAGTCCGTATGTTTTTTCTACTTTTCTTTTTCTCATTTTTTTGTATTTTTCTTGATTTTTTTTTTTTTTTTTTTTTTTTTTTTTTTTTTTGCATACACTTTTGCCCTACCATCCAAAATAATACATCAAAGGGGCGTTGCATTCCCCTTACACTTGAACTTTTACATAACTTTACAATTAACTAATCTAATGACTCGAATTAAGATAATTAAAACACTTGGAGTACTTTTAAAATATTTAGCACATATGGGGGTAATAAATGATGTTCTTCCCCATTACTCCATTACACTAGTACTTTACCCATGAGTCCCAATCGTCCCAAAACAATATGTACAAGGATATGACTCGACTTAGCAACCATGTAATCAATTAGATAATTAACTTGGGTTTAAACTAATGTTGACACAATAATGCACTAAAAATGAGTGCATACAAGGTAGGCTAAGGCGATTTGGGTGTACATTTTAGTGGGGTGTAACAAATTCTTCCTTCAAGTAAAATGCTTAAAGGTTGAAACGAAAAGATAGGCTCTGAGGGGTGTACTAGGGGTATCGTGTACTAAAAAATGAGTACAACGCAAAGGGTGTGGGAGAATTACTTGACCAATGTAGCCAAAGTAATTATAACAAAAACACAGGTGTAAAACAATGGGTTAATCCTAATGCCTCTTATCATGTAGTAAATCTAACTACACGAATGTAGTCTCACTTGTGGCCTCGGAATGGTCCTAACGCAAGTTCTAGAATCTAAGTGCTACCGGTACACACATCATAGCATAAATGCTTTTCCTACCAATTCTAGGGGCGAACCTCACATATTTGGGGTGGAAAATTTTTTAGTGGTACGGTTTTTGTGCTAGTCATATAACTCCTATCCGTGAGACGCTCATTAAGATCAAAGTTTCACTCCTATATGTTGTAAAAAATTTTAAATTTGGCACTAAAATTGCCCTAACAGGTATTTATCTCAGTTTTATTACACATCTACTATTAAACAAACAAAAATTAAGCGTAATAGCATTCTCTAATCGTACTTTTACCCCCCCCCCCTCACACTTAAGATGAACATTGTCCCCAATGTTCAAATAACAAATGTAAAAGCATAAAGTAAAAGAATGAAATCAAATACTCCCCTGATTCGCTCGGTGGATAATGAAGTAACACGGTTAGATCTTCTTCCAAAGAGAATGTAAAAGCTTCATGACTAATGCATCGCCAAAAGCTTGATCCAAAACATTTCCTTGTCCAAAATAACCTGTTAAACCTGAGAAAACAAACACGAAAACCTGCATAACATCGGCGGGATAAACTCTATATATAAGGATATAATGCTTGTGGAATGATAATTTTGCAGATTCCTGGAGATTATAAGTTAGAGATTTAATAAAAACTTTTTATGAAAACAAAACTTTCAAAAATTTTCAGAAAATTAAACCTGACGCCGTCAGGTTATAACTCCTGACGCCGTCAGAAATGATCTGACAGAATTCTCATGTTACGTTTCCGGAAAATTTTTTGGAAAAACCTATATCTTACTTCCTGGAAATCCTGCAAAACATCATTATGACTCGATACAAGCATTTGACTCAAACAAATACTAATATGTATGTTCATTTATTACTATTACGATTCACGTTCATTTGTGTTCTAATAAACCGATTTAGATTTCCCTTACACTTAACTTTTGCAAAATACCTTTATATGTAGTTAAGACGAAGTTAAAAACAAAATAAAGCATTTTCACAAATTAGTTTTTAACATGAATCAATAATAATAAAATTTAAACATACATACGGAAACAAATAAAATCAAACAAACAAATAAATAAACACACAAAGCAAATAAAACTTGGGTTGCCTCCCAAGAAGCGCTTTTCTTTATTAACGAGTCTTGTAGCTAGACTCAAAGTCACGTACATTACGTGACTCCATCATTCATAATGACGTATCCTTGATAGATATAATCCTTGTTATCAGGGTGGTGGTGTCTCAATCGCTCGACATTCACAGTCACATCACCTCCTCCCTTGCTGGTCAAGCTTACTACCCCATCTTGGTGTAGACTTTTAATTGTGAATGGTCCGTACCACCTGGGACTTGGTTCATCGGTAGGTGCTTTTGTTTCTGAATGCCTTAGAAGCACTGAGTCTCCTTTCGTAAATTCAGCAGGGTTATTAGGCTGCTCACCAGCCTCAATATAATCGTTATTTCCACCCTTACATTCTCTAATCTCATTTTCATTGTAATTCTTAATCCTTGCCTCCCATGCAAGGATTTTTTCTCGAACATTACCACGGATTACATTGGGATTAGCCTCCATCTTCTTTTGTAGAGCAACATCTCGTATATGACGTGGGATCGTTGGGAAGTTTATCGTCTTCTTCCCCTTCTTCATTTGGATGGTACTTTTTTCGTAATTGATTTGTGCCCTAGTGGTCGCGAGAAAGGGTGCCCCAAGGATTATTGGCATATTCATGTCATTTCTTTCAATAATCATGAAGTCGACCGGATATAGGAATCCGGCAACGTTGACCAACACATCTTTCGCAATTCCTAACGGGTACTCGTAAGAATGTTTTGCAAAGGAGAGTTTAGTACGGGTGATGGATGGCAGTTCGTCGGTTAACTGGACATAAACGGATAAAGGCATCAAATTTACGTCGGAACCTTGGTCAGCTACCGCATCCAGATACTTGAGTTTTCCAATGCTGCATGGTATTTCGAAGACCCCGTAGAATTCCTGCTTTTCCACTAACTTTTGTCTTATGAGGCACTCATACAATTGCCCTCCGGGTAATGTGTCGGATTCATCATCCGGTTCCATCCTCTTGGACTCCTTGTTGGGTAGATGAGTACGTCGATAGTTTCCCACCCAATCGTTTATGGTTTCCTTGTTTATTTCGTGCTTCAAGTAATGCTTCACTTGTTGTGACTTTGGTGGTTCTTCCAATTAGCGCTACTCAGTGGGCGCCTCCTTTCCCTTGTCGGAATCGCATGTGTAGGCATTGGTGTTTCCGTCATTAAGTGGGACGAGGTCAATTTTGTTAACTTCCATAGTTATCAACTTTCCTCTTCCATCATTTTTGCCCTCTTGGACGACGGAGACGGCATTAACACATTTAGTGTTGGGAACTTCAACATCTTTCCGCACTAGCACGTTTTTAGGAGCCTTTGTATTTGCGTATTCTTTCAAAAGGTTCATCATCTCCGCCATCTTCTCTTCCATTTCCTCCTTCTGTTTGTGGACGGCTTCCTCAAATTTTGCCAACCGTTCGGAGTGTTTTGACATGTATTCTCTCATTCGAGCTTCGAATGTTGGACTAAGTTCCTGAGGTGGTGGGTTGGGTTGAGCGTGCTTATGGAAAGGTTTAGTATTTTCCCTACGGGGTGATTCGGACAATGGTATTTGCTTAACGCTTGAGACCGAGTTAATTGTTGCTTTTTGTGGACTTAAGGGTCTCTTTTGCTTTTCCATAAGATATGCAACCCTTTTCTCAAGTTCACTAACGCTTTCCTCAGTGATTTGATTGGCTGTATCGGGCGATGAATATGTCTTGACCGCCGAGCATATGTCGTGGGAAACTTGCCACAATTCATCATCGTCGGATGCAAGCTCATCAATGATCTCCCATGATTCCTCGGCGCTTTTGTCGCGCAATCTGCCCCCGGCGGCTCGATCGATGGCACGCTTGGTGTGGTAATCAACATGGTCATAGAAGATTTGGATTTGAAGCCAGAGATTTATGCCATGGTGAGGGACTTTTTGAAGTAATTCCTTGAATCGAATCCATGCCCCGTAGAGGGTTTCGCCTCGACGTTGTTCAAACGTCAAGATATCCTTCCTTAGCTTGGTAGTTCTTCCCGGTGGGAAAAACTGAGCAAGGAAACGAGTGGTGAGATCATCCCAAGAGGTGATTGATCCTGCGGGTTGACGCTCTAGCCACTGACTAGCTTGGTCCCGCAAAGAGAATTGAAAGAGACGCAGTCGGGTCGTCTCTCGAGTGGCAACATCAAGGTCTATAGAATCAACGATTTTGAGAAAGTCCTTGAGATGTTGATTAGGATCTTCAG
Organism: Artemisia tridentata subsp. tridentata; assembly: GCA_021014915.2. NCBI lineage: Eukaryota > Viridiplantae > Streptophyta > Magnoliopsida > Asterales > Asteraceae > Artemisia > Artemisia tridentata. The sequence continues at coordinate 359,982,866 of CP139505.1, forward strand.
AACGAAGTCCATGGAATGCGCATCCGCTTTGCACCAACCGGATGGTGTCGGATCGCAAGGGAGTGACATTGGCTCCTTGAGTGAGCTCAATGGTGTTTCGATAGCCATGGTGGCTAGGACGGGAGTATTCTCCTAAAGTACGGGCTCTAGGAGGTGGTGGTGGTTGTTGTGGTGGTGGGATGTTGGGATCAAGGATATTACCATCTTCCATGATGTCTAATGGTAATGGTTACGAACAAAGAAACGAAGAAAAAAGATAGACTAAAGAAAACCTAGAAAAAGAAAATAAAAATCTCACTAGAAGGGAATCTAATGAGTAGACCTATAAAATAAAAATTCAACCTAAACAATAACTATTCCCCGGCAGCGGCGCCAAAAACTTGATGCGTGGTTTTGCAACCTTACAACAGGTTTTACCTCTCGAGGGATCTCAAGAGGCTTACAACCCCACCAGGCAGTGTACCTGACCGATGTAGTATAGTGTAGTGGTAAGTACGGGGGATTGATCGTTCTCCACAGGGAATAGTGTTCGTTAGGTATGAAAAACTACTCTAATAGGTCTAAGGGTGAGAGAAGATTCTTTTTATGTTTTTTATAATTTTATGAAAGCAAGTAAAATCTCGGGTTTGAAAGAGTGGGCGGAATTAGTTGCTAGTCAACTAACCCAAGTTACTACGAATGCAAATAAAATAAAATAACAGAAAATGAAAAGGTGGTAAAACTTATATAGAGAGAAATGTGTTTACTTAGATTTTCTTACTCCCTAACTATCTTTTACCGGTTGATTAGTGTGTATTAGTTGCGTGGATGACGGGTGTATTCCTTAATACCATTTGTGGGGTGGCGTACGTACTTCCCCAACTCTACAAGCTCCTACTTCACTCCTATGTCGAGCCGGCTAGGAAGCTCCTAACATGGGATCACTAGAATTCGCTTGTGCATTAAATACAACCATAAAAACCTTTAGTACGCATTGGTTCATGTTTCTTAAGACGTTCAAGCAAGTTACCGAATAGGAAGTTAGCCAGTTTTCTTAAGCCTAACATAGATGAACAATCATCCAATGCAACTAACAACACACTAATAACCAATAATCAATAGCTAGGTTTCATTAGATCTAAGCAAACACAAGATAAATCTAGCATAGCATGTTAAACAAAAGACAAGAACAAGATAGAATCAAACAACACATAGACATATTGAATGATTAATTGATAACTTATCTTCAATGTAACATGGAAGATCTCAAGGCAAAAAGCCTTGAAAAAGCTGCCAAATTCGTCTTAGGGTTTTCACACATAAAGTTCCTCAATAAGTTCCACACTAATGACAAAAAATTGCAAAACTATATATAGACTTTCAGATCTGACGGCGTCACGTTATGGAGTGTGACGCCGTCATCTCGCCGCTTTTAGGGTTCCCGGATGACCTTCTTGACGCCGTCCCTCTTTAGCTCTCCAAAATCTGTTCTGGCTTATCAAGGCTTGACGCCGTCAGATTTAGTCGTGACGCCGTCCCTCTTTAAATTAAGCCGTGACGACCTTGATCAGATTAAAGGGTGACGCCGTCAGAATTCCCATGCAAATTTCCCTGGCTTATCATGAGTAATTTTGCACATCCACCTTTTCTTGCCAAGCCATGACGCCGTCCAAGGATAATCCTGACGCCGTCAAAGGTAGTTTCCAGCACAATTTTGAGACTTTGTCGTTTTCTTCACTTTTATGCTCCAAAAACGTCCAAAATGCCTCCTTTTCCAGATTTCTCCTCAAAAGTACCTAAAATGACAAAAGGAACGATTTAGGGCAATATTTGATCAAATAAATACGATTTAGGGCTTAAATGACCCCTTAAAAGCGGTACACTTTTCGCTTCATCAGTTCAGTCAACTGGTATGATCTGGTGTTCAGGTTTATGTTATGGTGTATGTGTTCACTGACCTGATGTGGGTTATGGGTCCACCATGCTTTCGCTGCTCCACTGATTCTTAAAACCATATAAGAATCATCTTGGAACTCATGACATACCCACTGATGACCACACTTCCTGAGAACTTTTATTGGTGACTGACAAAACACCAAACCCCTCCCTGAACCCCACCCACCACACAAATCTTATCCAAACACAAAACCCAACACACACACACACACACAGACAAAAACCAGATCTTATCCAACCAAAACAAATAAGATCAAACCCACAAACCAAATCTCTCTCACTTCAAAAACTCTCACCACATCACAAATACTGATTATAAAAAAAAAATAGTCAAATATGAAACCCAGATCCTCACTCAGATCCAAAAATCATCACTCAAAACAAAAACACTAAAACCCAGCTTTATCAAAACACAAAACACAAAAAACTCACCCCACACAATCGATCTATCAATCAAAAACAAAAAAAAAAACAAAACTGATTATCATTAATCAGTCAAACAACCAAATCCAAAAAGATCGAACATCAAAAAAAAACATATCCATCAGAAAAACTTCACAAATCAGGGTGTTAAGGGTTGAACAAGATTCGGATTTCAGGAAATAATGAAACAAATTTTCTTGTTTTCGATCGATGGTTTTTGGTTGTGGGTATTGTGATTATGATGAGGATCGGATTTTTTTTGTTTGTTTTAGGATAGTGACGAGATTTGGTGTTATTTTTTGAGAATGGATTCTTGACTGATTATATTGAATCAGTAGGTTTTCAGTTTGGTGGTTAATCTTAGTTGGATAAGATTGTGTTTTAAGTTAGTATTGATGATTCTGGATGTGAGGTGTGATGATATGAGGTAACTGATAAAATGTTATCAGGGAGACTGAAAAGATCAGGTACCATGGGTCGTGTTTCAGGGAGTGATGAAGAAAGGTGGAGCAGAGCTGTGATGTTAAACAGGTTGTGTGAATTGGGTTTGAATAAGGAACCCTGAAAAATAATCAGGGACTGAGAAACAAAAAAAAACAGTTGATTGTCACTGATAATAGTGACAATCAGTTCACTGTTGGTTCTCAGGCTGAGAGGTGGTTATCTCAGGAGGTGGTAGAGAAGAAAAAAATTCTCTTCAGGGAACTGAAATAAGCCTCAGGGTGTTATGGTGACTGAGAATACTGGTGAAGTTTAAAATACAAGCCAGCAAGTGTTTTTATCAGGACACTCATAAACCCCATCAGATCCCTGAACCAGTGACTAAAACCCAAGTCACTGAACCAAGTCCCTGAAACCTCAGGACCTTGAACACCCTGGTCTCCAAAAAAATTGGAGTTTACTGATGAGCTTCTCAGGGAACAGCAGTATCAGGCTGCTGATGTGTTCATCAGGAAGCAGTAGTATCAGACTGCTGCATTGTTCTTCAGGAATTGACATGAACGAGAACACGATTGTGTCCATCAAAGAGGGAAGTGAAAAAAGGGGAAAGGACACTTATGTATCAAAATGATCCAGGTCCCTGAACCCCCGGTTACTGACCCCTCAGGTGACTGAAACCTTGAACCCTGATGTGCCCGGTTCGGTGCAAGTTTTAAATTTATAAAGAGTGAATTACCGAATCTAATAACAACACATACGAGCAAGTATACTCGTCCGTTGTAGCAAGATTTTGATGGTAAGTCGGGATCGTTCGCAGGGATTTGTGTAGTGAATCGAATTGCAAGTTAAAAGCAACAATCTCAAATAAGCAGTAATGATATAATGAAAATTCAAATGATTAAAAACTACACTTGCTTAGACTAGTGTACTCTAATTGACTAATATGATTGTGATAACTTTGGAAAACATGTTGGTTGTGATAATTAGTTTTGACACTAATCTATTGTTCCTACAAATTAAACCTTCGTCAAGATTTTGGTTTATAAAAACAAGCATTACGATTAACCAATCAATTCAAGATCAATTCAAGGTTCATGAGTTGGTGTTCCTCAAACACAAAAACAATCTTTTGTCTAATCAAACAAGCTTAGGAAATGGTCAATACAAAAGGTAACCAATTATAGACAAAAGGTCACAATTGAAAGCAAACTATTAATCTTTCGACCTTTAAAGTGGTTCACAATCAATCCGTTTTGATAGACAAAAGCTTTTTCATTACAATCACAATTAAGTTCCTTTGGTTAATCAAGAATAGTGGTAGACAACAATCATTCATAGACAAATGATTATAACTAGTGGAATAACAATAGTTCTTTCAACCCTCAAGATTACTAGCACTAGTTAAACTTGATTTCCCAAATGTCACTATGAAACTTTATCACAATTGGTTCTTAGAATTGACTTGAAATTGAATTAAAACATGTTATCACAATCATATGCAAATCAATGAGTAATACACATCATCTAAGCAAGTGCACAAAGGCACTAGCCACTCATAGCAAACATAAATGTAAATTCAATAATTTGAACATTAGAAACCATGATTGAAAGTCTTACAATGATTTGGAAATAAGATTACAAGTGAAAGACAATGATTCCACACGCAATGAAAATGGTAATTTCGACTTTCTCCCTTCTCCTGGACTTATGGACGAATTTCTTGAGTTTTTCTGTGAATGGTTCTCTCTTAGCACTTGTTTAGCATCTCTCCATCTCTCTAAATTGATTGGTATATAAATACTCAACTAATGGTTCCATAAATTGCTCCAACCAAGGGTCTAAGTGCATAAATGCTTCTCTTGCCCTCCAAGTAGTATTGAATGGTTAGAATAATGACAAGAAGGGTCTAGAACCGGAGTTATAAAGTCACAATCCTTAATAAAGAAGTCTTGGGTAAAACAGCGACTTCCAACCGATCGGATGGAATGGTCTACCGATCGGTTGGTCTTCTCGGTAAATCCATTTTCACCCCATCCGGATCGGTTGCGGGCGGCGACCGATCGGATGGTGATGACTGCTGAACCTTTTTCTTGATCTTTTGCGTATGACTTGTTTCTCGGACGTAGCTCTTGATTCTTCGGTCTTTCTCTTTATCCTAAAGCTTATGAACTTGACTACTTGGACTTTAACTCCTTGAAGTACCTTACGAAGCGGAACTTGACACAAGATTCACATGAAATCTCAAATACTTCCTTTTTCTTCATTTTTTTTCATCTTTTCCATCCATTTTCCTGTCTTTGGCTACAAATGCTTTGCAAACACACTTTGGTACGATTTAGTAACAAAAGCATATAAATATAACCACAAAACATATATAAAACTACCAATAACGCTATCAAAAACATGTTAGATTTAGGCGTTATCAAATCCCCCACACTTGAACTTTGCTTGCCCTCAAGCAAATCTAGAATTAAAAACAATTATCCACACGGCATGCACCAATGATAAGGAAAATGTGATGCAAATCTATCAAGCACTAGTACAAGCTAGATTCATCATTTTAAGTTTTTATGGTTGAATCATCGAGATGTTTGACAATACCCATATGATTTTCTTGCATGATACACATTACTAAACACCTCACGAAAGGGAAATGAAATATAATTCACTCAAACACTCATTTGTATGATTGGTAGAGTATATAAGCGGAATGACACTCATTTGCTCAGTCATGATCTAAATATTACCATAAGCTTGTACAAGAAACAAAACTACACCGAAATGGTGTGAGCTCCAAGTATACATATCAAAGAGGGCTTTTATTCGGGTTTAAGGCTTAAAGGGATATAAAAGACTAATGCGCCACTATCTCATGCAAAACATAATAGCCTCCTAACAACGAATTCTTGCATCACCAAATAACGGATGGTCACTAGATTGTACCTTGGTTCGCTAACGACGTTACTTGCATAACGGATGGTCGCCAAAATACTCCCTAGATCGCTAACAACGTTAGTTAATTCCTCAAGAAATCGGATGGTTACTACATGTCCATACACTTAATAATTTCACAAAGTCAGGGTAGGATAAGGCATGGGATATATTTATGAAATTGGTTGAAAATAAAAATAGAATAGTCAAAGTCTACGAACCAAATGTTACTAGCTATTACAAACCAATATCATGCCATTTTGTGAAAAACTCCATACTTCCTTTATTCATACTTGATTCACTTAGCCCATTGGCTTATTCTTGTCACCTTATAGTTGCAATGACTTTTTTTTTTTTTTTTTTTTTTTTTTTTTTTTTTTTTTTTTTTTTTTTTTGACTTGTCATCTTATAGTTGCAATGACTTTTCTCGTATAACAACCTTCGGAGTTTACGCTTCCTTAGAACTTTCATGATTTCCACATAACATCCATCTTTCCAAATAGCTAGCAACCAACCAAGATTTGACTAAAATAAGGCTAGGCTTAAAAAGGTGTAAAATCTTTTTGAATTTTTTTTCTGGATTGTATCAAAAGAAAAGATAGGCTCGGCGGGTGTAACTAGGGGTATCTAGCATTAAAGATAAATGCTAACAAATGGGTCCATATGAGTGGTTAACTAGCCAGTGTAGCTAGCTAATATAGCATTATATGAAAATGGAAGGCCATTTGGGATGAAACCTAAGATTGCCTCTTATCACGCATATACACTTATATCACAAACGAAATGTGATCTCACAACGGTCTCGTAATGATTTACAAGCACAAGTTCTAGAATAAATAAAATCACCGGCACACTCATAGCAAAAGATCTAAGCATAAAAGGTGTATGCTGTATATAGAACAGGCTCAAATTTTCACACTTTAGTGGAAAGGGCTATAATCTGTGCTAGATAATGTTATCGATCCCAGAATGGATTGCAATATTAATCGGGACACATCTCGAATTTTCAGAATTACAGATTTTACCAGTGGATAAATCCAGTTATTCTAGAATATGATCTTTAAAATGACAAAAGGCTAGATTACAAGGGCAAACAAAATTTTAAAATTCAGCTCAAAACTACAATCTATCCTTATTTTCCTATTCACCCCCCCACACTTAAGTTAAGCATTGTCCTCAATGTGATAAATGACAAAGAATGAAATAGGGAAATAAGAGAATAAACCGTATTTTTTTTTTCTCATGAGGAGTCTTGATCCTAGCGTCCAAGCTTCGAAATCATTGTCTGCAGTAATCTAAAAACAAAAGAAACACACATACGAAATATTTCTTCGCTTATTCAAAAGGCAGTGATACACCCCCACACTTAAGTTCAACTAAGCAATTTAGAAAAAACTTTGGGGTTTAATCACTAGAAAATAAAAATGAAAAATAAACATAGCAAACACACGGGTTGCCTCCCGAGAAGCGCTTGTTTTATTAACGAGTCATCAGCCGGACTCGAACTTCTCTTTCTTCATGTTGGTGTTGACTTCTTCATTAGAAACTTTGGAACGTACAGCACATTTCCAATCACTATTCCCTCTCCAGTTTCATCTATGTTTTCCAACTTAACTTTCTCCCACGGTCTTGGTAGAACATCATAGATATAACCAGAATCTTCGGCCCATGGAGTGTTTTTCTTGAAATCGGCCGGGAAGGGTGACATAAAGGTTATAGCTTCATATTCTGATTCAGGCGGAATCTCTTGAATAGAAACTTCATTCATTTGCTCCTTGTCATAGTATAACTTAATTCGGTGACCATTAACAATGAAACTTCCACCATGTTTGTCATGCAATTCAACATATCCGGATGGAAATCCATGCTTCACTGTATACGGTCCGAACCATTTCGGTCTCAGCTTGGGAGCTTTGAACTTATACTTCATGTTAAAAAGCAGAACTTTGTCTCCAGCTTTGAATTCTTTTCTGATTCTTAGCTTTCTGTCATGATAAGCTTTTGTTCTTGCTTTGTAAAGTTTGGAGTTCTCATAAGCTTGTAGTCTAAGCTCATCGAGTTCATGCAATTGCAAAAATCTCTTTTCTCCAGCTACTTTGAGGTCTGGGTTACAATTTCTCAATGCCCAGTAAGCGCGGTGTTCGATTTCAAACGGCAAATGACAAGTTTTTCCATACAACAATCTGTATGGTGTTGTACCAATTGGTGTTTTATAAGCCGTGCGAAATGCCCACAGAGCATCATCCAGTTTTCTCGACCAAACGGCGGGATTGTCTTTAACCGTTTTTTCGAGTATCCTTTTTAAGGCTCTGTTGGTATTTTCGACTTGACCACTTGTCTGTGGGTGATAAGCTGTAGCGAAACGATGATGAACTCCATATCGCTTCATAATTTTCTCCATTTGTTTATTACAGAAATGGGTTCCACGATCACTTATCAAAGCTTTAGGAATTCCATAACGAGCGAAAAGCTTTTTGAGAAAATTAACAACTACTCGTGCATCATTTGTGGGTAGAGCTTCTGCTTCAGCCCATTTGGAAACATAATCAATAGCAACGAGAATGTATTCGTATTTGTGTGATTTAGGAAATGGTCCCATGAAATCAATTCCCCAAATATCGAATAATTCGCAGACCTGAATGCTCTTCTGAGGCATTTCATCTCTTCGAGAAAGACTACCGGATTTTTGGCAAGCATCACAATTTTTAACAAGAGTATGGGCTTCTTTAAAAATAGTCGGCCAATAGAATCCAGCATCGAAGACTTTTTTAGCGGTAGTGGAGGGACCATAATGTCCCCCAGTTGGGCCATGATGACATTCATCGAGAATTCTTCTTGTTTCAGAACCATAAACACATCTTCTAATCATCCCATCGGGACACATTTTGAAAAGATAAGGCTCTTCCCAATAATAATGTTTAAGATCTGAAAAGAATTTACTTCGTTGGGCATGAGTTAATCCTTTCTTTAGAATTCCTCCAACGAGATAATTTGCATAATTGGCAAACCATGGAATTTCGTTCTCATCATCTGTATCAACAGTCATGAGTGTTTCATCTGGGAAATAATCGTCAATCTCATCTTCTTTTAATTCTTCCAGATTTGGATTTTCTAAACGAGATAGATGATCAGCGGCTAGATTTTCTGCTCCTTTCTTATCTTTGATTTCGATATCGAATTCCTGGAGTAGTAAAATCCATCGGATGAGACGTGGTTTAGCATCTTGCTTTTTAAACAGATATTTTAACGCTGAATGATCGGTGAACACGATTGTTTTCGAAAGGACAAGGTACGATCTGAATTTATCAAAAGCGAAAACAACGGCTAACAATTCTTTCTCTGTAACTGTGTAATTCTGCTGGGCATTGTTGAGTGTTTTGCTGGCAAAATATATAGGACGAAAATGTTTCTCTTTTCGTTGTCCTAATACGGCTCCAACAGCAAAATCGCTTGCATCGCACATAAGCTCGAATGGTAGTGACCAATCAGGTGAAACCATAATGGGTGCACTAGTCAGTTGTGTTTTCAATGCTTCGAATGCTTTCATACAATCTGCATCAAAATCGAAAATAGCATCTTTTTCAAGAAGTTTCGTCATTGGACGAGATGTTTTGGAAAAATCCTTAATGAAACGACGGTAAAATCCTGCATGTCCTAGGAAACTTCTAACGGCTTTGACGTTAGTTGGGGGTGGCAATTTGGTAATGACATCGATCTTTGCTTTGTCAACCTCCATTCCTGCACTAGAAATTTTGTGTCCTAACACAATTCCTTCAGTTACCATGAAATGACACTTCTCCCAATTGAGAACAAGATGTGCAGCTTTACATCTTTCAAGCATTTTATCGAGGTTAGAAAGGCACGCTTCGAATGAGCTTCCGAAAACTGAAAAGTCATCCATGAAAACTTCCATAGACGTTTCAAGCATATCTTGGAATATGGCAATCATACATCTTTGAAAAGTCGCGGGGGCATTACATAATCCAAAAGGCATACGCCGATAAGCGTAAGTTCCAAAGGGACATGTGAATGTGGTTTTTTCTTGATCAGCTGGATCAATAGGAATTTGGAAGTATCCTGAAAAACCATCAAGAAAACAAAAGTATTTGTTTCCTGCTAATCTCTCAAGCATTTGATCCATGAAAGGCAAAGGAAAATGATCTTTTCTGGTGGCTTTATTTAATTTTCTGTAATCAATACATACTCGCCATCCAGTGACAGTTCTAGTAGGAACTAGTTCATTCCGTTCGTTGGTCACAACAGTCATTCCTCCTTTTTTCGGAACACAGTGAACAGGACTTACCCAAGGACTATCCTCTATTGGGTAAATGATACCTGCATCAAGCAGTTTGATGATTTCTTTTTTAACAACTTCTTTCATGTTGGGGTTGAGTCGACGTTGTCTTTCTACAACTGGTTTGGCGTCTTCTTCGAAATTGATTTTGTGTTTGCAAAAATCAGGACTGATTCCTGGGATGTCAGAAGTTTTCCACGCAAAAGCTTCTTTATGCTTCTTAAGAACTGAAATCAGACATTCTTTCTCAAAATCATTTAGCAACGAAGATATGACTACTGGAAGTAGTGAATTGTCTTCCAAGTAAGCATACTCAAGATTTTCTGGCAGTGGTTTCAACTCAAGATCAGTCGGTGGTTCTTGAAGTGATGTTTTGATCCTCATCTGATCATTAAGACTGATTTCCTCAAAATCTTCTTCTATTATTTCTCCTTCTTCTTCTTCTTCTTCTTCTTCTTCAATCTTAACTTCCATAAAATCAGCGAATTCTTTATCAAAAGTTGTTTCACTAATCTTCTCTGAATTAGTCATGAATGGATCAGAATCTTCAAGTAATGCATCCAATTCTTCTTCAGTGACTTCATCGATTACATCAATGTTAAAACAAGTGTCATCACTGGAATGTGGATATTTCATTGCTTTATCGATTAAGAACGTGATTCTATCCTCTCCAACTCCAAGATTGAGTTCTCTTCCTTTTACTTTGATGATCGCATCAGCGGTGTTTAGAAAAGGTCTTCCTAAAATAAGTGGTACTCTACTATCTTCCTCCATTTCTAAAATTACAAAATCCACGGGAAAAATGAATTTACCTACTTGGACAAGCATATTCTCAGCAATACCAACAGGATATTGGTAAGTATGATTAGCTAATCGGATACTCATCCTTGTGGGTTTCAAGGTATTGATTGAAAGTTTCGTATACAGCGAATAAGGCATCAAATTGATACTCGCACCTAAGTCGGCTAAAGCATCGCATGTGATGTTGTTTCCTAATATGCATGGAATCAGAAAACTTCCGGGATCTCCGAGTTTTTGTGGAATTTTGTTTTGAACAATAGCTGAACATTCTTCATTGAGAAAGGTAGCGGATATTTGCTCCAACTTGTTTTTGTTGTTAAGAAGTTCTTTCAAAAATTTCCCGTAATTGGGCATTCCAGCTAAAACATCAACAAGAGGTACATTGAGTCTAACTTCTTTGATTATTTCAACAAACTTCTTATAACGCTCCTCCATTCTTTCTTTCTTAAGGCTCTGTGGATATGGAATTTTTGGAGTGTAAGCCTTAACTAGTGGTTTGGGTTTGGGTTTGGGTGGTGTTTTTGGTGTATTTTCCTTCTTGGATTCTTCATCTTCATCCTCACTATCGAAATCGATAGTTGTGGTGTTGTTTGGGTTGGGTGGTGGATCATAAGACAGGCCACTTCTTGTGAATACAGCATTGATATGCTCATTTCTGGTTGGTGGTGGACGATAAGTCTTATCATTCGATGATGATGATGGTTTTGGGTTGGTTTGGGTGTTACTAGGCAACGAACCTGATGGTCGTGAAGAAATTTGATCAGAGAGTCTCCCAAATTTGTTTTCAAGATCTTGGATAGATGCTTGATGATTTTTCTGACCTTGCTCAACTTTGGTTTTGAGATTGAAAAATTGATTCTTGACGAACTCGTTGGTTGATTTTTGGGCAGTGACAAATTCTCTCATCATTTTTTCAAAATCTGTTTCTTCAGGTTTCTTGTCGGAACTTTGTGAGGTTTGGTTCTCTACTTTTGGTTGGGACTCATGGTTGTTATCCCTTTGTCGGCGATCTTGCCAATTAGCAGAGTTTCTTCCGTAATAATTTCCTCGATATCCTCCTCCTCGGTATCCTCCTTGGATATAATTAGCTTCTCCTTCTTTTGGTTGATCCATAGGTTGATCATCACATTCTGATGATGGGTGGTTTCCTCCACAGTTGTTACAACCATCTCGCATTTCTTTCATCTCTCCTCTAAGATCTTTGTATTGCGAATCGATTTTGGAAACCAAGGTTTCCATTTTCTCCATGAGTTTAGATGAATCAGAACTTTCGGCGAAAGCAACGGTTTTTCTTAAGGGTTTTGTCTTGGCATCTTTTGACCAGTCGAGTTTGAGAAGAACTCGGTCTTCAAGCAATTGATATGCCTGGTTAGGAGTCTTATAAAGAAAAATTCCTCCAGCATCAAGAATTCCTTGAGATGTTTCATCAAGTCCATGGTAAAAGATTTGAATAATGGTTCCTCGTCCTAAACCATGTCCATGACAACTTCGAAGTAAATCCTTCATACGAAGCCAGGCTTCGACGAGTGATTCGTTAGGATTTTGTGTGAAAGCACGAATTTCTCCCATGAGTCGATCAAACATTGCAGGTGGAAAGAATCGGCTTACAAAAGCTTGCCTCATCTCCTCCCAAGTAGTGATGATTCCTGGTGTTAATTCGTTATACCACACTTTTGCATCTCCAGCAAGTGATGACGGAAAAAGTTTGAGTTTAATGGCGTCTACATTTGTATCACCATATCGGAACATGCCACAAATTTCAATGAATTCGGCAACGTGTTTGTGAGGATCGGCCCTCGAACGGCCATCGAATTGACGGTCTTTGATCATAGAAAGATGGTGACCTTTCACGGTGAAATTGTCACCTAAGTTGACAGCAACAATAGCAGCTCCAGGAGTTGGTGCTACGGCTCGGTTTGCTTCCCACATGGGTCTATCGTCAGCCATGGGAAAAGGTTGGTCAGTGAATGGGTTGTAAACGACTTTGGCTTCAAAAAGGTTATCAAACGTTGGGTTTGGTACTCTTGGTACACGATTGGCTAGTGGAACAAAGGGTGTTCTTCTTCTTCTTTGTCTTCGGACTAAACGTTCGGGATCTGAAAATGGTGGAATTGGTTCTACTCCAGTTGATCGAGTGTTCATACAATTCCCCAACGAATCGAGGCAATGTCTAAACAAACGAGCAAAGAATGAAAACAATTTGAAAAGTTCAGAATCGTCTATCCGATCCGGATAGAACAGTCTACCGATCGGATAGATCTCTCGGTAAATTGGATTTGAAGGATCCGATCGGATGGAAGTGTCCGCCGATCGGATGGTTCTCTCGGTAAATTAAAATTTTGGAAAACCGATCGGATGGATGAATAACCGATCGGATGGGCAGCTCGGTAAAACTTTTTTTTTTTTTTTTTTAATTTTACGAAAACTAACTATATGAGAATTGGACTAAAACTTACAGAAACACGATCAAAATCCCCGGCAGCGGCGCCAAAAAACTTGATGTGCCCGGTTCGGTGCAAGTTTTAAATTTATAAAGAGTGAATTACCGAATCTAATAACAACACATACGAGCAAGTATACTCGTCCGTTGTAGCAAGATTTTGATGGTAAGTCGGGATCGTTCGCAGGGATTTGTGTAGTGAATCGAATTGCAAGTTAAAAGCAACAATCTCAAATAAGCAGTAATGATATAATGAAAATTCAAATGATTAAAAACTACACTTGCTTAGACTAGTGTACTCTAATTGACTAATATGATTGTGATAACTTTGGAAAACATGTTGGTTGTGATAATTAGTTTTGACACTAATCTATTGTTCCTACAAATTAAACCTTCGTCAAGATTTTGGTTTTATAAAAACAAGCATTACGATTAACCAATCAATTCAAGATCAATTCAAGGTTCATGAGTTGGTGTTCCTCAAACACAAAAACAATCTTTTGTCTAATCAAACAAGCTTAGGAAATGGTCAATACAAAAGGTAACCAATTATAGACAAAAGGTCACAATTGAAAGCAAACTATTAATCTTTCGACCTTTAAAGTGGTTCACAATCAATCCGTTTTGATAGACAAAAGCTTTTTTCATTACAATCACAATTAAGTTCCTTTGGTTAATCAAGAATAGTGGTAGACAACAATCATTCATAGACAAATGATTATAACTAGTGGAATAACAATAGTTCTTTCAACCCTCAAGATTACTAGCACTAGTTAAACTTGATTTCCCAAATGTCACTATGAAACTTTATCACAATTGGTTCTTAGAATTGACTTGAAATTGAATTAAAACATGTTATCACAATCATATGCAAATCAATGAGTAATACACATCATCTAAGCAAGTGCACAAAGGCACTAGCCACTCATAGCAAACATAAATGTAAATTCAATAATTTGAACATTAGAAACCATGATTGAAAGTCTTACAATGATTTGGAAATAAGATTACAAGTGAAAGACAATGATTCCACACGCAATGAAAATGGTAATTTCGACTTTCTCCCTTCTCCTGGACTTATGGACGAATTTCTTGAGTTTTTCTGTGAATGGTTCTCTCTTAGCACTTGTTTAGCATCTCTCCATCTCTCTAAATTGATTGGTATATAAATACTCAACTAATGGTTCCATAAATTGCTCCAACCAAGGGTCTAAGTGCATAAATGCTTCTCTTGCCCTCCAAGTAGTATTGAATGGTTAGAATAATGACAAGAAGGGTCTAGAACCGGAGTTATAAAGTCACAATCCTTAATAAAGAAGTCTTGGGTAAAACAGCGACTTCCAACCGATCGGATGGAATGGTCTACCGATCGGTTGGTCTTCTTGGTAAATCCATTTTCACCCCATCCGGATCGGTTGCGGGCGGCGACCGATCGGATGGTGATGACTGCTGAACCTTTTTCTTGATCTTTTGCGTATGACTTGTTTCTCGGACGTAGCTCTTGATTCTTCGGTCTTTCTCTTTATCCTAAAGCTTATGAACTTGACTACTTGGACTTTAACTCCTTGAAGTACCTTACGAAGCGGAACTTGACACAAGATTCACATGAAATCTCAAATACTTCCTTTTTCTTCATTTTTTTTCATCTTTTCCATCCATTTTCCTGTCTTTGGCTACAAATGCTTTGCAAACACACTTTGGTACGATTTAGTAACAAAAGCATATAAATATAACCACAAAACATATATAAAACTACCAATAACGCTATCAAAAACATGTTAGATTTAGGCGTTATCAAACCCTGAGTGACTAAAACCCAAGCCACTGAACATCAGTACCAGGTCCCTGAAACCGGTCTCCAAAAATGGAGTAAGCTGATGAACTTATCAGGGAGTAGTTGTATCAGGTGGCACGAATTGTGTCAGGGGGTGATGAGGTTTTCGGGATGATTATCAGGCTGAGATAACCTGATCAAAAGTTGCGTTGAGTCGCAAATTTTGAGGGGGAGAAGGGATCAGGGAGTGAAAAGTTCTCAGGAAGTGTGGTCATCAGTGGGTATGTCATGAGTTCCAAGATGATTCTTATATGGTTTTAAGAATCAGTGGAGCAGCGGAAGCATGGTGGACCCATAACCCACATCAGGTCAGTGAACACATACACCATAACATAAACCTGAACACCAGATCATACCAGTTGACTAAGATCTGGTTTTTTTTGTGTGTGTGTGTGTTGGGTTTTGTGTTTGGATAAGATTTGTGTGGTGGGTGGGGTTCAGGGAGGGGTTTGGTGTTTTGTCAGTCACCAATAAATGTGTTTCTCCCCCTCAAAAATTGCTATAGCAGTAGCAGTTTTTGAAGATCACATTTATATTTTTTTAAGAATGTTATCATCAGTGATGAACGGATCTGGATCATAAGAATAATCCACCCGCTTTGATACCACTTGTTGGTCCATGAAATTCGAGTAAAACAAGAACAGTTCATTAATATGATTAATAAATGTTACAAGATTACTCAAAACCTATTAGATTACATGATAACATCTTCAACTTCTTAAAGGGGATACTTTCGGTATGGTATCCCCTTAGGTGAGGGTTTATCCTCTTTTGGTGACAAATAAACTCTCACTGATCCAAGCTATGCTTGTGATTCAGTGAGAGTGATGATCCTATCAACTAATACACTATGTGTATATTTTGGTTTGTTTAGGAATCCATACTATCTCTATTACAACACAGACTATATATACACAGGTAAACTAGACAAAGATAAGATGGGTAGGTGTGAGTTGACATCCACTTGCTATGAGTTGACATCCACTTGTTATGAGTTGTCATCCACTTGGTGTGAGTAGTCATCCACCAAGTGGTCCCTCTTGTACTTTGTCTGACTTCTTTGTTGGAAGTTCCCGCCCATTTATTAGTCTGCTTGTAGAGATAGTATCTTCAGGGTCACTGAGACATTTGTCAATTCTCAGTGATACTGGTGTTGTTTGTAGCTCGTATACTTTACTCACTGACACCGTATCAGTAAGTAAATGTTTCTTCAACAACGGGCTTTTTACAACACTCACTGATTTCTTTATCAGTGAGTAACCCACTATTTTATCAGTGAGTTAGGCTATTTTATGTTCAAATCTTGTCAGGGAACTTGGGTTAAATTCTTGACCCAACAACGACATGTAGTCGTCATAGGTCGTTGCTAAAAGCTCTCGTTCTTTTACCATAAAAGCAGATCTGGTTAGCTCTTGCCCTCACAAACTCTTATCCTCTCGAACTCTTATCTTCACACCACCACACTCACCACCACGTCACTTGCCACCACCACCACCACCACCACCCGGTTTTAGAGCTTATGAAGATAGAGCGAAATGATGCTTGTAAATGTTCATGTGGAGTAGGAGATATAGTGCTAAGAAAATCACATCAACCTTATAGCCTTGGTAAACTTTACTATGCATGTCCCGTTCAAAGGTGAATAATCAGAAGTTTTTTATTTATGTAATATATAAATAATTTGGTCATTAAAAAGACATTTCTTATGATTTTCTTACTCCGTAACAACCAGCAAAACAATATTATGGATGTGGACATTTCATATGGAAGGATGATCTAGATCTCCGGCTCTGTGTAAGTTCTTATCATGGACCTTCAACACCTCAAAGTTTTTCTCCGGGACCTTCAATACATCCAAGTTCTTTTCCGGGACCTTCTAAATCTGCACCAAGAGAGTGCTCAAATTGCAAGGTCAAATATCTAACGATAAAGATGCTGGAGGCTAGACTAGAAATGGAAAGGCATCAAGAGGACCACGCATGTCAGTCAGTTACAATACTTTATGAGCATTTAGATGAAATGGTAAATCTTAGTGTGGGCTAGTAATCAATATGTTTATTTTAATGTGTTAATGTTTCCCCGCTCAGGCGGGATTGTGTTTGTTGTTGTTTAATGTGTTAATGTTTAAACGTTTATCAATTTGGAATGTAATTCGTATGCTTTAGTTATTTGAGTGGCTGATGAAGCGAAAAGTGTACCGCTTTTAGGGGGTCATTTAAGCCCTAAATCGTATTTATTTGATCAAATATTGCCCTAAATCGTTCCTTTTGTCATTTTAGGTACTTTGGAGAAGAAATCCGGAAAAGGAAGCATTTTGGACGTTTTTGGAGCATAAAAGTGAAGAAAACGACAAAGTCTCAAAATCTGCTGGAAAAGTACCTGTGACGGCGTCAAGCCCCGATGTGACGCCGTCAACCCTTGATAAGCTAGAGAGGATTTTGGAAGATTAAAGGGGGACGGCGTCAAGAAGGCCGTCATCCCTTGACGCGCCAGAGAGGATTTTGGAGGATTAAAAGGGGACGGCGTCAAGAAGGCCATCAAGAAACCCTAACCGCGGCGAGGTGACGGCGTCACGCTCTATAACGTGACACCGTCAGATCTGTTTTCCTATATATATTTTCATAATTTTTAGTCATTAGTGTGCAACTTTGTGAGGAGAAACCCTAAGACGATTTTTCTGCCATTTTTAAGGGTTTTATACCCTTGGATCTCCCATGTTCAATTGAAGATAAGTAATCAATTAATCATTCAATATGTCTATGTGTTGTTTGATTATATCTTGTTCTTGTCTTTTATTTAACATGCTAGGCTAGATTTATCTTGTTTTTGCTTAGATCTAATGAAACCTAACTATTGATTATTGGTTGTTGGTGTGTTATTAATTGTATTGGATGATTGTTTATCGATGTTAGGCTTAAGAAAACTGGCTAACCTCCTATACGGTAACTTGCTTGAACGTCTTAAGAAACATGAACCAATGCGTACTAAGGTTTTTATGGTTGTATTTAATGCATGAGCGAATTCTAGTGATCCCATGTTAGGAGCTTCTTAGCCGGCTCGACATAGGAGTGAAGTAGGAGCTTGTAGAGTTGGGGAAGTACGTACGCCACCCCACGATTGGTATTAAGGAATACAGCCGTCATCCATGCAATTAATACACACTAATCAACCGGTAAAAGATAGTTAGGGAGTAAGAAAATCTAAGTAAACACATTTCTCTCCATATAAGTTCCACAACCTTTTTATTTTCAGTTATTTTATTTTATTTGCATTTGTAGTTATTTGGGTTAGTTGACTAGCAACTAATTCCGCCCACTCCTTCAAACCCGAGATTTTACTTGCTTTTATAAAAATATAAAAATACAAAAAGAATCTTCCCTCACCCTTAGACCTATTAGAGTAGTTTTTCAATCCTAACGACACTATTCCCCTAGAGAACGATCAATCCTCCGGTACTTGCCACTACACTATACTACATCGGTCAGGTACACTGCCTGGTGGGGATTGCAAGCCTCTTGAGATCCCTCGAGAGGTAAAACCTGTTGTAAGGTCGCAAAACCACGCATCAGTGGCTATATTGTTCGTATGGGTAAAATGTATGCTTCTGATATGTTAATTTGATAATTGGCTGTGGTAACAATTTATGAACAATATTGATTGCATAGTTGTTAGTTCTGACAGACTCGGGCTCGGCTCGGCTCGTTTCCACCCCTAGTTTCATCGTCTAGTACAACAAGTAATTCAAACCGTCTTTAATTATATAAATCATTTATAAATTAATTTTAATTAATTTCAATCATTTAAATAATTTTTTAAATTTAAATCATTTAAATTATTTTTATTTAATTTAAATAATTTATAATTAGTTTAAATTAATTTTAGTTAATTTAAATTATTTTTAAAGTAATTAATTTAAATTATTTTTAATTAATTTAATTCATTATAAGTTATTTTTAAATAATTTATATCATTTTTAACAACTATAAATCATTTATAAATCATCTAAAACATTTTTATTCATTTGTGTATTTACTTTTAGCAAGGACATGTCTTTGTCAAACGTATTTACCCAAAACATATATAAGTAAATTTAAGCTGTTGGTCAAAATATAGGTCAACACCTTTGGCGAGAAAATGTCATCGCCAAAGGTTAGGCGGGAAAAAATAGCGGGAGCAATTAGCCGAAATAAAAAAGTTGGTAAAAAAATAAAAATGGGTCAACCTTTTGGCAAAGACGTGTCATCGCCAAAGGTTTTCGTTAAAAACTTCATTCACTTTTTTCCCGTCAAAGTTTGAAACTCAATATTTTTGTCGTTTAGCGACCTTTGACGAGGACATTCGTGTCCTTGCCAAAGGTCCGTCGCCCGTCTTCCATTTATTGTTGTAGTGCTATCTGAAATTTATTTGCAACATATACGTACATGCATATGTACAAAAAATTACTGTGGAAAAGAATGAAATGTCAAGTCAAAAATTCAGAAGAACGCATTTGTTACATGAATACTTGACAAGAAGTCGCCTGACTAGCTAGAACCCATCTAGAAAAAAATATACAGGTTAATATATATTTTTTTGACTACGACGATTCGTAAAAGCACAAAAAAACAGTAAAAAAAATTTGAATTGTCAATTTACATGCATATACTGCGCACAACAAAATAGGAAAACACAGTCACAAAAGCAAAAGAGAACTAGTCCATTGCTTCTCCCTCTAGAAACAACAAAAGTTGCAATAAATATCTGACACTCAAATTTTACTGTAAAGTCATTTTTTAACATGATCTTGTTTATTGATTTTTTAGCATGATCTTGATTATTATGTTTAAATTGTTATTGAGATATGATACTAAAATAGATTGACAACTTATGAAAGTTGTTGTGTCACAATTTTTTTCCAAACACCATAGCCAACATTTATATTTAGATATCTAGTTGTGTAACATGTAAAAAGAATACAGTAAACTAGTAGACATAAATTCATAAACTGTGTTGAGAATGCATAAATGACATATATGTGACCCATCATTTGTCTTGCTTGTATAAAGTCAATATAATCCCACATGAACCGGTCACAACCAATAAGTGTTTCCTTTGAAAATGAAAACAAAACAGAAACGTGTGGAAGAAAGGACTGAAATTTCGATGTCACAAACGTTGTAGTGGAGTGCTTTTCACACACATACACTCTTTCATGGAGTATTTAGGAATAATATATGCTCTTATGCTCACCACCGTACGTGGTACGGCACGATCATGCCTGGTCCTCTATTACAAGGGTGTTGAGCCATGCGTGGTTGGTGATTTTGGGTTGAATCGGTGGTGTTGGGCACCTATTGAAATGATGGTGGTGATGGTGTTTAATTTTTGTGTGCTTTGGTGTAGTGTGAGGTATTTTTATAATATATATATATATATAGTACGAAATATGATGATTAATTGTTACTGCGAAGTACGATGAGAAGGTGGTGGAAATAAAGATGATGTGACGCTGGAAGTGAGGTGTTAAAGAAGTGAACCATGTACCCGGTTTTATGTTCACCAATGGATTTTTTACCTTGATTAATACGGTTATAGGCTCAAAAGTATAAAAGAAGTGTCACCAAAAGTAAAAAAAGTGTCATTAAAAAAGAAAAAGTGTCACCAAAAGAAGTGTCACTAAAAAAATTGTGCTTCTCCCACACATAAAAAGTGTAGGTAGAAGTTCAGTAGGTAAAAATCTATTAATGGTGACATATAAAAAGTTTGAGCGCATAGTTTTCGCATTTTCTGACACATTTTATAATAAAAAGTATCACTAAATCTCAAAATTTAGCTTTTTCTCACACTTTTAAAAAGTGTCACTAAAAAGTTAGATTTTAATGACACTTTTTTTTGTGTCATTAGAACCTCTATCACTAAATGTATATATTCTTGTAGTGACGTTTGTGTAATATCAAATAACATGTTTAAAAATTAGAGTAACATGTTTAAAATCCAATAACATGTTTAAAATCCAAACATGATGTTTAAGTATGTTCATGTACAGATAACAAATTAATTTAAAATCCAGTAACATGTTTAAAATTTAGAGTAATTTTTTTTGGAAAATTTTCTAGCTGCATATGATCATTTTTGGAAGGTTTTAGAAAACATATACAGTGTTGCAAATATTATATTGAGCGTACTTCGATTGAAAGTTTCTTTAGTGTCTCAACTTTCTACACTTCAAACCTGCCACAGAAAGAATTTCCTCTGACACGTTGTTTTCTATGGTCAAAAATCAAAATTCTCGTTCACCTAGCCTAATAGCCTATGTTACATACTTACATGCCCCCTGTATATACACACACATGCATAACATCAATATCAATATCATTTCATTTTACTTATACGAAACCTTAAAAAGAATCTCATATACAAAAAGAAATGAATAACAAAAGCTTATTTTCTTCAATTTTCATTGCTCTTTTGATCACCTTTTTGTTAGTCGTATAATGGGTATAGCCCATGAGTCGTTTGTATGGGCTATGGCCCGATAGGGTCTAGGGCATTAAGTCGGTCTTATGTAATCTATTTATACATCGGCATATGTTGATAATGAGATATGAAACACTATTAACCTACATGGTATCAGGCCTTTTCTCGGTCCTGTCTCTCCAAAACCCTAAATTCAGTCGCCATAACTGTTTGCTTTGTCAGGTCGTTGGTTCCTCTTAAACCAGTCGACAATACTTGTTTGATTTGTTAGAGACGATCGTTGGTTCGTTTGTATAACCAGTCTTCTAAGTCAGATTGTTTGTTGGTGTTTGTTTCTCACCAGTCCACTCTAAGTCAGATTGTTTGTTTATCCACGTTTGAAACCCTACTTGTTTCTCACCAGTCGACACTATGACTGGATCTACTGCCCCTCCTACTATCCTCTTGTCTGACAAACTCATGACCATCAACAACTTGTCCACTCGTGTACCTATTGTGTTGGATGTAGATGAGATGAACTATGCATCATGGACTTATTTTTTTCCAAAACTTGGTTCGTGGTTATAACTTGTTAGACCACATTCTTGGTAATCCGACGGATGGGGATGTGGCTACGTCAGGCTCTAAGCCTCCTCCCACAGCCGAATGGCTTGCTCTTGACACTATCATACTTTCGTAGATTTTCTCCACGTCATCTAAAAATCTTCAACAAAGATTGGTGGTCGAAAACCCTAAAACAGCGAAGGAAGCATGGGATATCCTTTTGTTGATCTTCAATGATAACAAACGTTCGCGTTCGATAGCCTTGAAGGCGGAGTTAAGATCCATGACACTCGGTGACCTCTCCATTGATGCGTACTTCCGCAAGATTGAAAACATTGCCGTTGTACTTTCTAGTCTTGGATCTCCAATAAGCAACGATGATGTGGTTAACATTGCACTAGACGGGTTACCCGACCAATATCAACATGTGTCCGACATCATTATTCACCGTGAACCTTTTCCCGATCTCAAAATGGTTCGGTCCATGCTCACGACGGCCGAGATGCGTTTGAAAACACGTGCTACTACAACCTCTATTAATGCTACTTCGTCCTCTCCTATGGTGTTATTGGCGAATACTAGTGATAACTCTCGACGGTCCAATACTATGCCGGACAAGATATACAAGCCATGCTATAACTTTGTCAATGGTTCGTGTCGGTTTGGGGTGAAGTGCAAGTTTCTTCACAATGGGGTACATGGTAATCCATCTGTGATGTCAACTCATGGTAACAACTCTATTGTTTCATCTTGTACCAACTTAACGAATAATGAACTCACAACCTTGCAAGGACTCTTGGCCAAACTTGGAACTAATGGTGTAACAAATAACCCTCGTGTGCAAAATAATATTGTTTCTCCTGTCACGCAATCTACTAATAATCCCACACCTATTGCTTGCTATGTGAGTCCACCTGGTTTTGGAACCCAGGCCCAAGCCCACTCCTACCATTCGTCCCCTTCTATTAACTGTTATGGGGGGAGTTCACTACAGGGGGTCACTGTGTCCCTAGTTCACCACAAGTTCAACAGATTCAAGGGGGTCACGTTTTGACCCCTTCTCAACAGCAGGGGGTTCATTCGATGCAGGTGGGTTCTTTTTTGGCTACGGGGGTTCAACAGCCACAAGGGGGTCAGTTTCAGGCTGTAGGTTCAACAATCGGTTCACCAGCGGGTTCACAGCAGCAAGGGGGTTCTTTTTTTAGCTGGTCAATCACCGGGTCAAGAAACTCTTTTACCAAGCGCGTTTAATGCGGTACAACTTCAGGATCCTAATCCCGGTAACTGGAATATGGATACAGGTGCGTCCTCTCACCTTAATGATTCAGTTAATTGTCTTAGTGATGTTTTTAATTCGTGCATTTACCCATCTGTTGCGGTTGGTGACGGGCATTCTATTCCCGTTATCAACTCTGGCCTTAGCATTTTGCCTACTCCTCACCGACCTCTTTATTTAAATAATGTTTTAATCACACCTAATATTGTCAAAAACTTAATCTCTGTTCGTCAATTTGTTCGTGATAATTATTATACAGTTGAGTTTGACCCTTTTGGTTTTTCTGTTAAGGAGTTTCAAACGCGTCGGGTGATGCTCCGCTGTGATAGCAATGGAGATCTTTATCCAGTCACTCAGCCTTCCACCATTCCGCATGCTTTTCTAGCGAGTCAGTATACGTGGCATCAGCGTCTTGGACATCCAGGAAGTGAAGTGTTACGTCGTGTCCTTTCTAGTAGTTCTATTTCATGTAATAAAGAGAAGTCTCCCGTTCTTTGTCATGCTTGTCAGCTTGGCAAACACGTGAAACTTCCGTTTGTTAGTTCTAATAGTTTGGTTCAGTCGTCATTTGATATTGTACACACTAATCTTTGCTAAATGTGTAGATTCAATCTAGAGCTACACTTAGTTCATCAAAGCGCAGATGAAAAAATTGCAGTGGTTGGGATCCTATACAAAATTGGTCGCCCTGATTCCCTTTTATCAATGGTAAACTTGATAAACATTTCTAGTAACTATTATTAACTGTAGGTCGCTAATATCTCAAACACACACACGATATGACTCAAGTAAACACGTAAAACTACTATCTAATAAGCTACGAATAAGAAGAAAAGTAAATAAGCAATAAGAGAAAAGAATAAGATGAGAATTAGAGAGAATGGAAGGCTTTCACTATTCGAATGATTAAGGAACAAGGCTTTCGCCACTTACATGAAAAACCAACATGAAATATGATGCCCCATGCCTTCTATTTATAGGCTTTGTGTTAGGGCAACATTTACTAAATAGATTCTAGAAGGATTAAGCTAAGATGGGCGGTCCATGGGCTTCTAATGGACCGCAGCATTAATACAAATATAAAGCCCTATCGTGCAACATTCTCTCTAAATGAACAAGACTTGTAAATATAAAAAAAACGTGTTCCTAACAATCTCCCCCTAAGTCTTGATCATCAATGTTGCTCGACGTCTTCTTTGCTTCTTAGGCTTCTGACGTCTTTATAATCTTTGTTTCTTTGTTCTTGTTCTAAGATGATATGATGTTGTCTCGATCTGCCAATCTCCAACGTCTTCTTCTTCTCCATCATGTTCATATGTCTTTGACTTGTTTTCTGCAACATGTTCTCACTTTTCAATCTTAAAAACTTGAGAAAGGTTGAATTGCTTGAACTTTTGAATTTACTGTATCATATGTTGAATTTTTGATGTTACTGAGTCTTTGAGAGAACATTTCTTCAAGATATGAACATGATGGAGTCTTGATGATCGAACTCCAGCTCCTCAGCAGCAGCAGCAGTAGCAACAGCAGCATTAGCATGAACCAATCGGTACTTAC
Organism: Artemisia tridentata subsp. tridentata; assembly: GCA_021014915.2. Lineage (NCBI taxonomy): Eukaryota > Viridiplantae > Streptophyta > Magnoliopsida > Asterales > Asteraceae > Artemisia > Artemisia tridentata. Next base: position 360,007,797 of record CP139505.1, read on the forward strand.
AGGCTTAGACTTGAGATCGTCAACAGCATAGTGTGAAGACTTTCTCAAATCCTAACCCAGACCGTTCTGAACCGGATTCCCCCGAAAGGGATAACACGGACACACCGAAGTGCAGCCACGATTCAGTGAGTCGCTGGAGATCACCCCACGACTGTAGACCGTTTGGATCAAACACTAAGCGTAACCCACAAGGAGTTACCGAAGTGACCTGCTGTCAGAGTTGTTTGATGTTGCTCTGGCAGGATTTCCATTCAATCATTGATAATCACAATTGTGACTTCTCTCATGAATGTTCTCGGCAGATTGCTAAGATCTGCGAAGGACACTTTCTTAATTTTACATCTGCTGCCCATGATGTAGAACAGTAGAGTAATACTAAGTGTACCTAAGAGATCTTTTATGAATCTCATGGCTCTAGACTCAATTAGTGCACATTTGTTTGGTTGTCGGAGGCGTGGAGCAGATTGCCTCCTTTTCAATATTAACACTCTCGTAATGAGAGGTCGATAGATTATGAAGGGTTCTCCGTGTGAATGAAACAAATGTCTTTTGAGAGACACTTGAGTGGCTTAGAAGGTTTATTAGTGCGTCACTGGGTCCATGACGTCTTTAGTCTTCAATACTGGTGATGCTCATCAACCAGTAGATTATGAATTGAACCCGGTGTCTGCCCTAAGGTTGAACAAATGGAGGGCTATTTCTTTTCACCCTTTTCTTTGCTATTCTTTTTAATTCTTCAACCCCTTCTTTCTCCTTTCATTCATTTTCTCCTTTTTAATATCATACCTAGGACTTTCTAGTTCTAAACTATTGGTATTGTCCTTGGGTAGATCCCTCCGGCTCTGGTGGATCATAGGACGGTTTTCCCTAACCTTAGTCACCTTATAACTCCATGACTATCCTAATGATGCCATAAAACCAAACCATTGAAAATCTCTCAAAGTGTCGATAATTTGTAAAGACATTTTGTTGACACCTTGAGAGTTTGATGATTTTCAGAAAGACTCCCCCTTAACATGTGCGCATAAGTAATAAATTTGAAATTTGCACATGCCGGAAAGAGTTGGCACTTTTGAATTGATTGACTTTCAATGAACCTGATCGTCGCGTGACACGCTTACATCACCAGTTAAACTGGCTTGAAATTATTACCCGTCCAGATCAGATTCAAAGATTATCGCTCAAAATCGGTACATTCTACTCAGACACGTCCTTTGCGAGACACGCTTACATCACCAGATAAACTGGCTTGAAATTATTACCCGTCCGGGACATGTCCTTTCGACTACTGACTTTTCCTATCATCAATTCGAGGGTCAATTCTGAGTTTGAGCACAAGAGATTCCAGCAAATGAGACATCATATTTTAATTATCTTTTACTTCTCCCCCTCAAAAATAGCATACTCATGATGTTTTTGGAAAACGTTTATGATTAAAATATGCTGTTTTTGAGTTTTAGGGAAGAATTTCAAGAACATTAATATTTTTTCTGAACAAAGATTATATTTTCAAATACTCCCCCTTATCAAGGGAATACTTGTCCTTATGAGCAGAATGTTTGAAAAACTTTAGAAAACATTCTGGTTTTAATTCTGCTCATAAGTAAGAAGCTTTCGCTCCTTTTTCAGGATTGAGGCACTGAAGCGTACCTCAGGGTCCTTTCTTTGAGGTCCGGGTTGTACACTGTTATGTGTGCACAAGCCGTAATGCACAGGCCAATATGGAAAGAATAATGATATAAGAATTATGTAATATGAGAATATATTCTTACATCAACCGCCTCTGCCAAAAGTTGAGAATACTGGGTCAGTCCGCTAAAATAGTCTGATAGCGAAAGGTGGACGACCCCCAACATAACTTTCTAACCTCCTTATCTGATCACGATGATATAACCTTTCTTCAATCTTCCGAACAAACTCCTTAACTTGTCGCACCTCCTTAGAATTCCATCTTCTTGATTTTCCTAACGCTGAATCTCGAACCCGATTAGCTAACCCATCACGTACACTCTTTAAGGTATCGTCACAGAACTTATGAATTTCATTGAACGCCATGAAACGGTGGAAATCCGTTGTACTTCTGTAAACGAACCCAAAGACCGGACTATGTAGCATGGTGTATTGAGGGTCCTTTTTGCTGTTGAGTAGGAATTGCGGTTCAACAAGGTTTAGCTTCGTCTGATAACTTTCGACACCTAGCTGGAGATCCTCTACTCGTTCTTTGATGATTGTTCTCCTGATGTAGTGACATAGAGAGGTACTGAGTGCATATCGAAGCTCGTTTGTCAGATGTTGCAGTTTGCCTTGGACTTTCATCAGATACATGTCTTCGATATCATTCAGGTTCAAATCAGGAAGATCAGCCTCAGAGAATGTGTAGAGATTGTTGTCAATTCTTTTTATTGTGATCTCTTCGAGAAATATATAATCACACCTTCTGGATCCGCTCACACTGGTAACGACCACTATTTTGAGATCACTGTAAACTGGTTCCCGTGATTTCTGGAGAGCAAGTTTGTACTTGTACCAGCTTTGTCGTTTCGAATACCAGTGATGAATCCCCAACTCTGCATCACGATCATATTTCACGAGCTCTTTGACAAACAGATGTCTATTAATAGCTTCTTCTTCAATAGCTGACTGTGTATAGTGAGCAGCTGGTGTGAAAGTAATTGACGTAGCATACTTTGTCTTTCCTTGTGCTCCGTTCTTGAGAAGTTCCAGATCGTTGTTGAAGAAAAATTGGAAGGGAATTTCTGAGTGGTGAGATCTTCGTATCACGGGAAGCGGCTTAGTCTAATCAGTTATGTAAGGACGGTTCTTGCCAACTCCCCTGACTACATCTAGATTAGCCCAGTCGAAGTCACTTGACATTGCACGTGCAATGTTTTCAAGATGATATTCAAGTTCGGCTGCACTGTTGGATTTATCTTTCAGAAGAATGAAGGCATCGTTCTTGATCCGTCGAAGTTCCCGTTTGGTCATCTTATTTACGTTAAGACTTCTTTTGATCTCTTGAGTAACATCAAACGTGCTATCTTCAATTCGAGAAGCTTTGTCAGTCGGAACCTGAGCACTTGCCAGATGATCAATACCATTCATTCCTTAGCTCATCCTTATCATTATCAAGCCAGGTGACAACAGCTGGTTCATTAGATGACTTCTTGCTGCGTGATGACTTGGGTTTGGAGGGCTTTGGTTTTGGTGGTGACGGTGGTGAATGCGGTTGATCGTCTTGCGGCTGAAATTCCACATCTTCAGCCGTGAAATGCTCATATTGATGTTCGGTTTCAGTAGGACCAGATGATTGATGTGTTGGAGGTAGAGATGATGTTGTTTTTCCAGTTGGCTCCTGAATATGAATCCCAGACCCGCTTTTGTGTTTCTTATGTTCGGGGTTCGGGTCTTGATCTTCCTCGTCATCCTCTCGAATACGTCTCCCTTTGTCAGCAGCTATCTTGCACGGTTTCTTCTCAATGTGTGCTTGAAGAGCCGCGATCAGGTTGATTTCTTCTTGAGAAGGAGAGGTGATATCAAAGAGTCTGTCGAGAAGCACAAGCTCGATTTCTTCAGTGGTGAGATCTTGAAGCGGTTTGGTTTGGGAAGAAGATGAGACGACTTCTTTGATTTTGTCTTCAAGTCAAGAATCAATGTGCTCATTTATATTTTGCTGAAGATCAGGAAAATATTGCTTGACAAAATGCCTTGTCTTACGTGTGATATGATCTTTGATATTAAAACCAAGGAATTCATCTATCTTCTTCTTACTTTCCTGCATCTCCTCCACTTGCTGAGACAAGTTCTTGACTAAACTTTCCATTTCAGCCAATTTTGTTGTTGCTTGTTTGTCTCTTTGTGCTTGTGCTCTCTTTACTGCTTGTTTAAGTTTCTTTGCTGCAGGAGACACAACTTCAACTTTTGTGACATGGACAATTCTTCTTTTACTCTTTCCTTTGTAAGCCTTTTGAATACTCTTAGAAATAGTTGCTTTTGATTTGGGTGATGAAGATCTTGAAGATGATGGAGTTAGTGAAGGAATTGGTTCATCAGATTTAGTTGTTGAGTCCTTATGAGGTGAGGGTGGAGGTGTTGGAGTGTGAGAACGTGATTCAGCTATCTGCTTCCAAGTCAGCTTGAGCATCCTCCTTACGTTTCCTTTCTACTTCCTCTTGTCTTGCCTGTTCCTCAAGATCCATGGCAGCTTTAGTTGTTTTATCTCCCAGAATGTCCCTTTCTTCTTCCATGTTCCAATCTTCTGTATCATCGTTACGTGGTTGTTCCCCGTGATTGTCGTCAAACATAGAATCAGAGATTTCCTTGTCAGATAAAACAATATTGCTTTCCAGATCCTTTTCCTTCTCCTCCTGAGTCTGTGCTCCCAAGTCGGGTTGATTAACCGAGCTTGTTTGCTGAGAAGAGACCGATTCAGCCTTATCGAGTTGATTAATCGTATCGGGCTGAACCTTGGTTGTTGCAGCTCCAGATCCTCCGGGTTGATTAACCGGATTAACTTGGGTCGAAGCAGCTTCATGAACAGTTTCGGATCCTCCAACTCCATGTGTTCTCTCATACTCCATCTGTTGCTCCAATACTTTCCTTGCCCTTCGCTCTTCATCTTCCTTTAATGACTTGAGACTCTGCTTTTGTGCATTTTCCTGAGAGATCTTATTATGAAGTTCTGCCTCTTCAACAGTCATAAAGACAGGTTCTTCTTCAGATTCAGATGATTCAGAGGCAGACTCAGTATCTTCATCAATGATTCCACTCGGTTCAGGTTTTGGTTGGGGTTTGCTTGGTACTCTCCTCTTGATGACAGTAGTTCGAGGATGTCGTTTCTTTGGTTCGGAGACACTTGATGCACTACCCGTCTTAGTCTTACTTCGAGAACGAGTCTTAGAAGATCCTGATTCTTCAACCAACTTAGCAAGACCCACACGATGTTCACGGAATGCCTTGTCATAATCAAGATATGCTTTAGTTTCTTTTACCTCATTAGTCATCAGAAATTCTGGAAATCGTGCACCTTGTTTGTGCGTGCTTTCTTTTGGAAAGTAGACTTTGCTTAATGTTTTATCCATTATGTATTCATGAAACTCTTGATCAGTAGGACGCTTATCAAGGTCTTGATGTTGATCAAGTAGATAGCTAATGAGAACCTTGGTGTATCGTACAAATGGAATTTTCTTGAAAGTTTTTCGCATTAGGTACATTATGTCTTCCCAAATGAGAGCAGCAAAGTCAATTGGTTCCTGGTTCACAAATCCCCATAAGACTTGAAGATGAGAAAGTCTTGGATGCTCAAACCCACTATCTCTTCCTGATATGGAATGGGTTATAATGAAGAAGATAGTTCTCCAGGGTTGAGGAATGTGTCTAGCATTGACTTTGGAGATTGTGGTTAATGATGTATCTGGTTGAACATCATAACCAATTTCTACCAGGAATTGCATGATTTCAGACTCTGAAGGTGTCGGGTGGAATTGGTTAGAAGTTTCAGGTGCATCTGGAAGTTTTAAGGCTTTAAGGAGTGTGGCAGGTGTGACTCTGATTTTCTTACGATCCAGTGTACAAGTGAAATACTTGTCATCATTGCTTCTTGTGAAGGTATCCCAGAGTTGATGAATGTATAGTTCTGGAATGGTGTCCGAGCTATCAAGAAGATCCCTGCACTTATGAAATTTGAGAATCTCCACTGCAATCTGGCAACTTGAGTCAGAACACTTGATCTTGTCCAGTTCAACACGTGAATTGTTCTTTCCAATTTCCAGAGTATACCCGTGAGGAAAGACTTCATTTTTGGTGAGAGCAGGAAGAGGTTGTTGTTGTGAAGTCGCCATTGATGTGTTTCTGAATCAACAATCATATACAAATATACAGAATGCATGTTTGTTAGAAATTGTTAGCTTTAGAAGCAACACATGGCACCCTATTGCATTTATGATTGGTTGTTTCATGCTTGGTCAAAGAATTTATCAAGAGTTAGCCAAATTCTATAAAATTTGATTAATTTCAATAAGTATAAAAATATATAACTAAGGAAATTGATCAAATTCTATATCAGATCACAACTGCGATAATTATGTCAACTACGATAATTATGTCAACTGCGATAATTATCCAATCAAGATAAGTATCCCAATCAAGATAAGTATCCCAACTGCGATATTTATCCAACTGCGATAATCCTCTCAACTGCGATAATTATCCAACTGCGATAATCATCCCAACTGCGATAATTATGTCAATCAAGATAAGTATCCAACTGCGATAATTATCCCAACTGCGATAATTTTGGGCAACTTCGATAAACTCTTGTACAAGAGTTTACGATAATATTGACGATGAACAACCACTCAGATCTTATCGTGATTCATTATAACTTATGATTTGTAACCACAGATTATCACAAACAACTTTTATGACTATTTTGAGCATTCTGGCTAAGTTATAACACAAACGAACCACAAAAACGCAAGAATCAAACTGCTCGAGTTCGTGTTCTTCATAAACCCTTAAACTTAATAATTTCACTTAATGTGTTTCTGGGTACAATCCAAGCATGCCAATGTTCAATTAAACATAAAATAACAACATTCCAAGAAACAATTTACACAATAACACATAAACAAAGTTTTCCCCAAATTGACGCTTAAACCCTAAAATCCAATTAGAACAATTTGTAGTTACTGGGAGTAATTAAGCATGCAATATAGGTTCATAAACAATGTATAAGCATTATCGTACAATTATTTCCAACACAAACACTCTTAATCATAAATCCCCAATTTTACGCAAAACCCTAGAACTAAACATCATAATTCTGATCGTTCTAGCCGTTGGATCATGATTCTGTTAAAAACCATCTTTAATAATGACATATTAAGCACAAAAACACTCACAAAATTCAAAGATCTTGATCGGATATGCAGAATGAGTGTCGTCCGTTGATGATGGTGGGTGAAGTATTAATTACGTTAGGTGAAAAGAACAGTTGAAGTATTAACTGCGTTTGGATATTTTTGACTTTTTATATCTATTTAATCACTTATGCAATCTTGACAACTTTAGTCCCCTAACCTTGATTTTTTGAATGCTAAGTCCTAAACCACCATCATGTGACTAACTCTAAGTCTCAAATATTTCATTTAAGGCACATAACTTTTTCCATCTTTAAATCTTATCACCAAACTTTGTGAAGCAACAATTTCTGAAAGTATGCAAGTACAATTTTAAAAAATTGTGGTAAAAAATTATCTCCCCCTCAACACGTGTTCAAAAATAATTTGAGACATTGTAAAATAAACAACGTGTTGGATAAGGGTTTGTACTTGCATTTTTTTTAGAATGTTTATATACAAAGATAGTTTCGATGTTTGACTTGGTTAATTGTTTTTAAGAAACTTTTCCAAATCATTTGGCGTCAAACATCTCATACCAATCCGGTGAACCAGATCCACAAATCTTGCATGAGGCAAGGCTTTTGTGAACAGATCCGCCAGTTGGTGTTCAGTTCCCACAAAATATAATTCAACAGTACCCTTTTCCACGTGTTCCTTGATGAAATGGTACCGGAGATCAATATGCTTTGATTTGGAATGCTGTACAGTGTTGCATGAAATAGCGATGGCACTCTTGGAATCACAGTACATAGGAATCTTGTTGAATATGTATCCGTAGTCCATCAGTTGTGATCTCATCCAGATGATTTGAGCACAACAGGCAGACATGGCTACATATTCAGATTCTGTTGAAGATAGTGAGGTGCAGTCTTGTTTCTTTGATTGCCAAGAGACGAGCTTGTCACCCAAGAATTGAACTCCCCCTGATGTACTTTTGTGTGTGTCTAAGCATCCTGCATGGTCAGCGTCTGAAAATGCAACAAGTTCAAACCCAGAATCCTTTGGATACCAGATCCCCAAATTAATGGTTCCCTTTATGTATCTAAGGATTCTTTTTACGGCTGACAAATGCCGTTCAGTTGGTCTAGACTGATATCGGGAGCAAAGATATGTGGCAAATACAACATCCGGTCTGCTAGCCGTGAGATACATGATCGAGCCAATCATACTACGATACTTCGTAGGATCAATGGGTGTCCCATGTATGTCAGCATCTAGCTTTGGGGATGAGGAGGACATTGGGGTATTATAGGTGTCACAGCTGGTCATACCATGCTTTTTCAGGATTTCCTGAGCATATTTTGACTGACTTAGAAATATACCACGGGGTGACTGATGAACTTGCAATCCTAGAAAGAATTTAAGTTCACCCATCATAGACATCTCAAAGTTTTGTTTCATCAATTTAGAAAAAGCGTTTGAATATTTTTTATTGGTTGAACCAAAAATAATATCATCTACGTAAATTTGAACAATGAGAATGTCTTCCCCGTGTGTTTGTATAAATAAAGTCGGGTCAACAGTTCCAATGGTAAAATGATTAGCAAGGAGAAATGCAGACAGTTTATCGTACCACGCCCTCGGGGCTTGTTTAAGGCCGTATAGAGCTTTCTTAAGCTGATATACATGGTTAGGATGATCTGGGTCCACAAATCCTTCTGGTTGTGACACGTACACCTCTTCGCGGAGTTGTCCATTGAGAAATGCCGTTTTCACATCCATCTGATAGACTGTGATGTTCTTGTGGGCTGCATATGCCAGAAACATTCGAACTGCCTCAATCCGAGCCACTGGAGCAAATGATTCCTTGAAGTCAATACCCTCTTCTTGGCTATACCCTTTTGCTACCAGTCGGGACTTGTTACGAATCACTGTACCATCTACATCCAGCTTGTTCTTCCAAATCCATTTCAATCCAACAACATAAACTCCATCTGGTCTTTCAACTAATTCCCAAACTTCCAAACGTTTGAATTATTCCAGCTCTTCTTGCATGGATTCAATCCAGTTGTCATATGTAAGGGCTTATTTAATGTTTTTAGGTTCACATTGACAGACAGTGAGTGCATACATGCAATGTTCACTATCTGAGTGAAGTTTTTGTCTTGTGATGACTGGATTGTTAGGATTTCCAATTATATTTACCAAAGGATGATCTCTTGTCCATTTGTGGGTGGAAGGAAAGTGTTGAATGTTGTTTTGGTGAGATGACGGGTCCATGTTGCTCGAGGATGATTCTCCTATTTCTGGAATGGTTGGTGGTGGAGCAAATGGATTGAAAAATGCATTCCCGTCATAATCAGAAGGTGTGGGAACTTGGTTAGAAGTGGTGGAAGAATCTTCAACTGCAGGTGGAGGTATTTGAACCATGGGTGATGAGGGTTCAGGTTGTGGTGCATCGTTATCAACTGCTGTAGAAGTAGTTGCAGATTGATCAGGTGCTTGATTTGGGACTTGTTGAGCAGCGGAACTGGTGGAAGCATCTGATGCACTATTAACACGAACTTCATCAAACATTGGTGCAAACAAATCTTCCAGATCTTTCCTGTTAAAAGGTAAAGGTGCAGCCGAAGATTCAGGGAAGTTTAGACGGTTATGTTCGGGTTCTAAGCGGTCTTGCTCAGAAGCCATTTTCGTGAGTTCATCAAAATTGGCGTGTATAGTCTCTTGAATTTCCCCGGTCCGACGATTCCAAATTCTATATCCCTTAGAATTCTCACAGTAGCCAACGAATATCCCGATGTCTGCTTTAGCCTTTAATTTACCAAGATGATCTCTATCATTTTTCGGGTAACACAGTGCTCCAAAAACATGAAAGTAGTTGATGTTTGGTTTTCTGCCTTGAATTAGCTCATATGGAGTTTTGTTGTGTTGTCTGTTGATCATGCCGTGGTTCTGAGTATAACAAGCAGTATTAACAGCTTCAACCCAAAGGTAGTCTGGTAATTGAGCATTGATCAACATTGTTCTAGCTGCTTCCACAAGCGTACGGTTTCGTCTTTCAACTACACCATTCTGTTCGGGAGTGCGAGCAATTGAATATTGATGAACAATCCCATGCTTCTCAGTGTATTCCCGAAGGGTTTGATTCTTAAATTCAGTACCGTTGTCTGTTCGAATAATCCTGACGGTGTTACGGACTTGAACTTGAATCTTCGTGAGAAACGTGATGACCATTGAGGGAACTTGATCTTTTGTCCGAAGATAGTAGACCCATGTCCATCTTGAGTAGTCATCAACTATTACCAAAATATACCTTTTCCCGTTTATAGTTTGAACCCGCATTGGACCACACAAATCCATATGTAGCAGCTGGAGGACATGATCTGTGCTGTGTTCTATTTTAGGAGGAAAGTGAGCACGGTTACTTTTCCCTTGTTCACATGCAGAACACAAATGATCTTTGGCATATCTGAATTTGGGTAATCCGTCCACCAATTTATTCCTTGCAAGGTCAGTCATGGTTTTGAAATTGAGATGAGACAATCTTTTATGCCATAACCAAGCCTTTGTGGGATTAGCTTTGGAGAGTAAACAGATAGGAGATGAAGCTGTCATGCCTTCAAAGGATATGGTGTATAGACTGGTTCCGCATCTTCCTTTCATCAAATCATTTCCTTGAAGATCACGAATGAAGCAAGTCTTCTCCCTAAATGCTACTTCTAAATCTCCGTCACAGAATTGTCCCACTGAGAATAAATTATGACCAAGGCCTTCAACATAGTATACATGACTGATCTCGATGTTCCCATTAACATAATCTCCATAGCCCATTATTGCTGTGAAGTGATCATTCCCGAACCTGACCGTTCCAATGAACTTTGCGATAAAGTTTGTGAGAAGCTTGAGGTTGCCGGTCATGTGTCGGGAACACCCGCTATCAACAATCCATAGGACAATTTGGATCACCTGCATCACAAACATTGGAAACAGGTGGAGAATTGGTAACGGTTGGACCCGTTGGGTTAGTAACACAAGATTTAATTATCTTAGGAACCCATTTAAAACTTGCAGTGTGTTGTAACCAACGTTGCCATGTCCAACTAGTCTTAGCCTTTTTCCTAATGAATGCACTAGGTGATTTAGTTGTTTTGGGTTTGGCTATGGGTGTTTCAACGGTTAACTCAGAAACAACTAGTGGTGGTTTCCCTAAAATGGACTTGGCAACAGTTTTGAGCCTAGAGGAAGAGCCACTAGTTCGTTTCTTTTTACGTTTCAACAGAGTTTTAGCAATGCAGTTTTGATGATCACCAGATAATATACTAGCACGACAAACAATACAACTAGCATCAACCAAAACATCAACATTATCATTCATAGATTCAACATTTGTTACATCATTCCTAGAATTAGACTTAGCGAAGGTCGATTCTATTCCTGACATTACATCTGTGTTATTCAAACTACTTTCTTTAACTTCTGAAGACTTAGATGATCCATTCCTAGACTTCCTGACTCTATTCTTCTGTTGTTTCTTGGGAGTCTTGGAACTGCTAGCCTTAGAGATAGTATCTAGTCCTTTGGAAGTAGAAGTGTTTGCATTAGTGGTTGAGTCTGATGCTTGGGTAATTTCTTTGTCTACTACATACATCCCTGGGGCAATCTTATGAACATTTGCTTTGCCTTTGTCTAAAACTCTGATTTTCTTCTTCAGATCAACAATGATGTGTTGGAATTCTTGATTTTGTGAATCTAATTTTCTGTTGAGGCGGACTGTGTCATTTCTGTTTTGAAGAATTTCATCTAGTTCTTTTTCATTTTCAAACAGTTTAAGTCTTAAGAAAGCCTTTGTTTCCTTATTATTTTCAGGAACATGACTGTTTTGAAATGATAAAGATCTTATGAGATTTTGAATTTTTAGTTCAAATTCAGCACTTTGATTTTGACACCAATCAAGCCTTTTTTAAAGATTAAAAACTTTGTTTTCCACATCATTGTTGATTTGTCGAAGATCCTCATTCTCTTTGACCAAATTTTCTATTTCCATTTGCAACATCTCAACATTTACCGCATGATCATTCACAAGTAATTCATTGCATGACTCATAAAGCGAATTCATAATCACAGAAACAACGTCATAACACAGAACTTTTTCTAAGAGTCGATCATTCTCGTTTTTCAAAGTTTTCTTTTGATGTTTTTGTTTTTGAAGTTTGTCATCCTGTTCTTTGAAAATGCCTTTCATAGATTCAACATCCGTGAAAAATTCTTGTTCCCATTGTGTTGCATATTTCTTCAGATGTTTGACATGAGGCAGAATTTTCTTTTGAAGAATATCTCGCTTTTCTTTCGCGACTGGGGAAAGAAAAGTAGAGATTTCGATTTGAGAATTAAACTCAATTTCATTTTCCAAGAAAAATATGTCTTCCATAATTGTATCAAAATATCGAAATAATTTACTTTCTGGTAATTTTGGATCAACATCATCGTCCTCAGTAAAAGAATCCTTGAAATGTGCAACATTTTTGGAAACAGGAAGTATTGTAGGAGAAGCATGTATGTTTGTGTTATCAAACGTTTGTTCTGTTTTGTCCTTTAAGGGGACAAATTTGATGTGACGTCTTGCATTATAATCATGATGAACTTTGGAAAAATCTTTTTCAGGTTTTGGTCGACTCTCAAGTTCTTTTTGACGTTCAAGAATTTCAACTTCTTCATCATTACCAAGCACAACAACTCTTTGAAAGGTATCATCAAGTAATAATTCTGCATTGTATAACTTGGGATTTTTGTTGAGTACTTTAGAAAGAAAACGTGGTTGGTTACTGCCAATAGCAAATCCAACTCCTTTTGGAACTGGTTTTACTGATAGCCTTTGAATTTGAGTTATGGATTCACCATTTTTATAGACAATAGTTTGAAACTCTTTAAGTTTGGATTCCAAAGTGACAATTTCTTCAAGATATGAGTCGACACGTTTACTTGAGGCTTGCTTTTCTTCAAGAATATTATTTTGAGATGCTGAAAGCTCAGATTGAGTTTTTAACAGCTCAAAATTTAAGGCATTAATTTGTAATTTGAATTCAAATTGATCCTTTTCTTGTTGAGAGAGAAGCTCAGCCTTAGAAACGGTTAGCTCACGAACTTGATGTTCTAAATTTTGAACCTTGACATACTCTTTTTGGAAAGCAATTTCAAAACCTTTTTCACGTTTTTCTTGTTTTTTGATATCCTGAAAGTTGTAGTTTATAGCACTCATTGTCCTTCGTTAACAATGCAATTTTCTCTTTCAGATTTTTATTGATTTCATTGCATTTTTCAATTTGTGATTGGGTGGTCATTAACAAGGCCTGAAGCTCTGAATCTTGATCAGGTAAAGGATCATTTTGTTCAAGATGATCCAAATTTTCATCTTCAATAGGATCATCAAATGAAACAACAGTTTTATCATCATCAAATGATACAACAGTGTTTATTGGATCATCTAATGGAGATAAGAATGATGAATCAAGTTGAACAGAATTATCATTTGTAGATGAAGATGCAGATGGTGAAGCAATTTCATGTATAAGACATTGTGGATCAGGTACCTGAGATAGACCATCGGTGTCATAGACCGGGCCTGTCTCGGACATGTTCATCTCTTGCATGTTTGCCATGAGCATTACTGCAGCATTTGCCTCAAGATCTTCCATCTCATCATCAGATGCAGCATTTGCCATGAAGCTTTGCTCATTCTGTGTCACCATTCCTGCTGCCTTTTCATCTTTAAGAGCCATCAAGAGAGCTTCCTTGTGATATGCACTGCCCATAGTACGAGGCTTTGGACATGCATTTGCCATGTGACCATTCCCACCACAGTTGTAGCATGTGATTGAAGTATTTGCAATGCCTTTCTGTGCATTCCCAGCCATCTGATTTCTGCTCTGAGTAGTTCCCACACTATTCCTGTTACCCCCTGCAGAATTAAACCTGTTCCCTCCTGACTGAAACCTCTGAGACCCATAGTTTCCACTGTTTCCTGAACCATATCTTCCTGAAGATCGATTTTGAATTTCCACTCTGCCATCGTTAATAACAACTTGATTCCTGGTGTTGGAAGATGAACGAAGACGATTGTTGGATTTAGTGAACTTGCCAAATGCCTTAGCAATTAATCCAAATGCTTCATTAAGAGAGTTGAATGCATCATCCTCTTCATCATAATCAGCGTTTGAGTACAACATAGAATCTGAGTTGTTATATGGAACCATTTGGTTGTCAGAGTATTGTGATGGTGCTTCATATGGGATGATTTGGTTAGAAGGTTGTGGTTGAAAACTTGGTTGAAAAGATGATTGTCCAAATTCCTGGTTTGGTAGTGGAAAGTTGGATTGAGCAACAAGAGCAAGTGAGTTAGGTGTTGGTGCTGGTATGAAACCGCCTCGTGCTGCAACTTCCTTATCTACCTCAGATTGATGTTGTTTCAGAAAGTCATACATTAGTCCATACTTGACTTCACCAATCTTCTTAGTTTGCCTGACAAATGTTGCATATTTCTGCCATTCTGGTCCAAGGCAACCCAGAAATTTTGAATTGATAGCAATCTTTGGTAACTTGATGTCATGACGATCGAGGTCATTTACAACATTTGTGAAACGGTGGTAGTATGATTCAATTGTCTCCCCTGGTTCCATGATGAAATTGTTGTATTCCATGTAAAGCTTTGACTCAAGGTCTTCTTGATTTAACTCAGTCCCTTCCATGAGAAGATGCACATGTTCCCACATGTCTTTGGCAGTCTTTTGAGCATCAATACTTCGGTAAATAGGATTAGGAATCCCCTGAAGTATGTAAGACATTGCCAACTGATTTTCCTCTTGTTGCAGTGTTTGTTCATTTGTGTAGTTAGCGACAGCAATGGGAGTTGATGTTTCTTCTCTTTCTGTAGTTCCTGGAACAACATTTACTGGAAGTGGAAAGGGTCCTTCTTCAATGGCTTGCTTAAGATATTTCCCATGGGGTTTACGGAGTTCAATGAATCTGAGAAATCTACTAGCCCACTGCACATAGTTACCAGGTGTCAGCATAGGTGGAGTATCTTGATTCCCAGCTTCATGTCGGGATTGCTGACTGCTGATTGCCTCACACATCTTGTTAAACCAATGTGGTTCTCTTGAGTAGGATGGATTGTTCAGCATTTGATTCTGTTGCATGATTTGTTGTGGGGATACTTGTGGTGGAGAGAGAAATTGATGCTGTTGCACGAATGCTTGTTGTTGTGGATACTGAGGATGAAATTGCTGTTGTTGAGGATATTGCTGTAGCTGATAGTAGTAATTGAAGTGAGGTGGTTGAGACATGTTTGGATCTTAAAGATAATTAAGATATGTGTTGATGAGTGATGTTAAGTTGGTTTGGAAATCAGAAGATTTTGTCCAATTGCGATAAGTACTGTTCACTGAAGTGCGATAAGTACAGTTCACCAAGTGCGATAAGTACAGTTCACCAAGTGCGATAAGCTTCAATAGCGATATCGATAGTAGAAAATGCGATAAAACTAGAAAGTGCGATAAACAATGACAATTTGGATATGTTATCTTAAAGTGCGATAAGTTATAGCAAAATGCGATAAAATATCAAACTGCGATAAGATAAGATAGCAAACTGCGATAATTTATGGCAATTGCGATAGTTTTATCTCAATTCCAAGTTCGATAATTCTCAACTCTTGTACAAGAGAAGAGAAGCAACCAAGTCGAAGTATTTTCACTTTCTTATACAAGAAAGTACAATACTGAGTCCCAATGCCGATAACTGAAGATCTGCCAAATGCGATGAAACCCTAACTTATCTTGATTCGAACTGCGATAAAACCCTAACTTATCTTGATTCGAACTGCGATAAACCCTTAGTTGTCGAAGTTCACTCAGAAACCAAAAATTTCACTTTTCATCAACTTTTCAAAATCGCTAATAACACGGATTACACCAAATCGTCCAAATAACCAATAAACCCGATTGTTTTTGACTTTAAACGATTAGTAATCACAATATTTGATGAAGATTAAGCTCGTTAACGTATAAAATATGAAATTCGATGAAGATTTGTGAAATTTCAACGAGATCAAAGCTACTTTTTCAACACGAACAAGAGTTTAACGTTAAGATTTGAACGAAAACCTTATGAAATCTATAAAACCAACGTAGTTAACTATACTAATGACTCAAAAACACGATCCTAACTATCCCTTGGCGTATGATACCACTTGTAGGTCGCTAATATCTCAAACACACACACGATATGACTAAAGTAAACACGTACAACTACTATCTAATAAGCTACGAATAAGAAGAAAAGTAAATAAGCAATAAGAGAAGAGAATAAGAGAGAATGGAAGGCTTTCACTATTCGAATGATTAAGGAACAAGGCTTTCGCCACTTACATGAAAAACCAACATGAAATATGATGCCCCATGCCTTCTATTTATAGGCTTTGTGTTAGGGCAACATTTACTAAATAGATTCTAGAAGGATTAAGCTAAGATGGGCGGTCCATGGGCTTCTAATGGACCGCACCATTAATACAAATATAAAGCCCTATCGTGCAACATTCTCTCTAAATGAACAAGACTTGTAAATATAACAAAACGTGTTCCTAACATTAACTTTGATCGAACCTATAGTTTTTCGTTTCTTATAAAATATTGTTGTTCTTATTTTCGAAATATGTAGATGGAACCATATTTGAGAGCAGTGGCTTCTACAAGGGGAGTCGAAACAAGTGTTGGAATAATTGATCCACGATAAATAAAAATTGGGAGCAGAAAATATTATCGATATATTGGTTCACTTACTACTCCTCCATGCGACCAAAATGTTACCTGGACCATTGTTAAAAAGGTAGTTATAGTTTGTGTTCATTTTTGGACCATTCTTATTTTACTAATCGAACTAAGTGTTTATCGTAAAGATATAAATTACTCAAGATCTCCGTTACTAGTCTTATATTTTGGTCCTTAAATCTTATTAGGTGAGGACCGTTTTGCTAGAACAATTACGTGTAATACGTGAAGCAGTCCACGATGTGAGTTTTACATATTTTGTTATACTATAACTTGCATGCAATTTTGATATAGATCTATGTTTACTCAAGCTTGTGCTGTAACAGGAGGCTGATGCTAATGCAAGTACGGTTCAAGCATTGAATGATCGATGGTTGAAGCTTTACAGACCAATGAACGATGAAACAAATTAAGGATTTCAACTATATGGATATATAACTCAGGAACAACACATTTTATTTGATTTCTATTGATTATTGATTTATATTACTCGATGGACACAAACTATATATTTCATATTTTCTACTGTATGATTTTGTATACATGTGATTGAATTATTTTGTATGATTCTTATATACATAAATAAAATTTATGATGTATTTATATGTAATTTAAACATTGGAAATTGCCCATAACTTTCATGATATTGCTTGGTTGAAAATTGTTGACAGATGATTTAAAATTGTAAAAGAAATTAGAATTTGAAGGAAGTTAACCTCTTAAAGAAGTGATTTTAGCCTTCTCTCATGGCTTGGAATTTTCCCTATTGTTGGTCATTGCTCTTATATTTTATTGCTAAATACTCAATAAGAATCTTATTAGATAACATGTGTTAAAATGATATCAAAACAGCTAGCAACTCGCTTAATCACCCAACCAACCACCCATTGGTGATCATTAATTTTTATTATAACAATATACACAGTTGATTTGTCCCCAACACGGATTCAAGTCTTACAATACAAAGATAAAGATGACAGTCCCTCTAATAGGCGCTGCCTACAATTACTCACACTCTAACCCAAACCCAAACTGTAAACAAGAAACTAAACCAAACAAACAATCAAGATCAAGCAGATCTTGATGTAAACTTACAATAAAACCAACCTAACTCTAAAACCCAGATGATGATTATCACTCCAAAGAGAAAGAGAGAAAACTTGTGTGTGAAACGGGTGAGAATCAAAACTCCCAACCCTAGTTGATAAGATGATTATATAGAGCTGATATTTCCACTTAGCACCCTGCACTTACACAGACTAAACAAACATAGCTCAAACATAAGAGTTAAAGAAATCAGTTATAAACTATTTACATTTATAACCCTGAAGGTTCATAAGTTTGCTAATTTGTGTTAATAATTTTAACACCCCCTCTCAAACTGATGAACCTGCATAAAGATTAACCATGCCCAGTTTCCTGACCATAACACCATGTTGCACAGAACTAAGTGCTTTAGTTAAAATATTAGCAGTTTGATCTATAGAATCAACCTTAATAGTTTTAATTAAGCCACTTGCAACCTTTTCTCTTACCAGATGCACATCTATATCAAAGTGTTTAGTTTTTCCATGCATAACAGGATTGGCAGCAATCTGAATTGCAGACTTATTATCACAATACAACTCTATAGGAAACAAATTCTCAGAAATATCAAGATCTTTCATAATCTTAACAATCCACATAACCTCACAAGTAGCAGAGGCCATTGCCCTGTATCTGCTTCAGCAGAAGACTTAGACAATGTAGCCTGCTTCTTGCTTTTCCAAGAAACTAAATTTCCATTAACAAAAACACAATAACCAGATGCTGACCTTCTAGTGACTGGACACTAGCCCAGTCTGAATCAATATAAGCAACAACATTAAAACCACTATGACTTTTACTAAATCCAATACCACTACAAGGTGCCAATTTCAAATACTTAAGCACTCTTAAACCAATATCAAAATGAGACTGTAAAGGAGCATGCATATGTTGACTTAAGCAATGAACATCATAAGCAATGTCAGCCCTAGTCATAGTCAAGTAGATCAATTTCCCTACAAGTGTCTGATAGTTGGTAATATTCTTTAAGTACTTATCACCATCTGTTTCTTTGTGAGCTAAAACAATATTTTCTGGTAAGGGTGTCATAATAGGCTTGCAGGCCAACAAACCATATTCATGTAGAAGTTCAAGACATTATTTTCTTTGATTTAAACATAAACCATTTTTAGTTTTTAAGACCTCAATACCAAGAAAATACTTTAGCTCACCCAAATCCTTAATTTTAAACTTATTCTTTAAAAACATCTTAAAACTTTCAATTTCAGTTTCGCTATTGCCTGTGATAACAAGATCATCCACATAAACCAGCAAGAACAAAATTGTATCATTCTTACTTTTAATAAAGAGAGAATGATCATTCTTAGATTGCTCAAAACCTGCTTCAAACAAGGCTTCAGACAGCTTATGATTCCACTGTCTAGGAGCTTGTTTCAAGCCATACAAGGATTTTTTAACAAGCAAACTTTATTGTCCCCTTCCTTAAAAAACCCTGGAGGAGGTAACATGTACATCTCTTCATTTAAATCACCATAAAGAAAAGCATTATTAATGTCCATCTGAAACATTTTCCAGTCCATTTGAACTGCTAAACTAATCAGACATCTAACAGTACCCATTTTGACTACAGGACTAAAAGTCTCCTCATAATCAACACCCTCTTTTAGACCAAAACCTTTGGCTACTAACCTAACCTTATATCTTTCAATCTCACCAGTAGATTGATATTTAATTTTAAAAACCCATTTACAGCCAATAGCTTTCCTTCCACAAGGAAGCTCAACAATTTCCCAAGTACCATTTTCATATAAAGCATTCATTTCCTCAGTCATGGCATTTATCCAATTAATATCTTTTGAAGCTTCTTCATAAGAAGAAGGTTCACCAGACTTATTCAAATTTGAAACAAAACAATAATTCTCTACTGTAAGCACAACATGATTAGCATATCTATGTAAACCATATTTAACTTTATTATCAAGCACATATTCATTCAACTTAGCAGGTAACTTAGAAACCCTATTAGACCTCCTAATGCTACCTTCCTCAGACTGAACAACATTTTGAAAAACAGGAACCTCATTTTGATTTTGAGAAATATTTCCCTCAAATTGATTTTGATCATCTAAGGGAGTTGCAATGTGTTGTTCATCATATCCAGGTTGAGGACCAACTCCAAGTACTGGTTGTTGAAATATCTGTTCTTCAAAACCAGACTCATTAGAGTTATCTACAGACCCTGGTTGATGCACATTACCTTATCTACCAGAAACAGATGTATTTTCAGGATGGGACATAAAATTGTTTAAATCTTCATCATTGGGAGTTGAAGTTTTGGTTGTTATTTCAGACTCAAAAGAATCAAAAAAGTTTAAACTTGTGACTCTGTATCAGTCTCAGAAATAGAACTATTTTTACTCATCTTAAAAGGAAAAACAGTTTCATAAAATTTCACATCTCTTGAGTACAATATAGATCTATTTTCAAGACTTAACAGCTTATAAGCCTTTTTACCACTAGCATAACCAATTAAAACACACTTTTCAGATCTCTCAAAAAATTTGTCAGTTTCTTTTAAAACAGTGGCAAAACACAAATAACCAAAACTCATAAGATGAACAAGACTAGGTTCCCTACCATATACCATATAAAAAGGAGATTTCCCATTCAGAACAGAGGAAGGTAACGTGTTAATCAAGTATGTAGCAATTAAGATACACTCAGACCAAAACATAAGAGGAACCCCCCCTGAAACATAAGACTTCTAGCTACATTTAGCAGATGTATGTGTTTTCTCTCAGCAATCCCATTTTGCTGAGGTGTATATGCTACAGTGGTTTGATGAATAACTCCCATATTATTTAAAAAATCATTCATTTTATTATTCACAAACTCAGTTCTATTATCAGACCGAATAACCTTAATTTTCTTATCAAACTGAGTCAAAACCATATTAAAAAACCTGACAAACATGTCAAAAACTTCATCTTTCCTCTTAAGCAAATACACCCACACAGATCTACTATAATCATCCACCACAGTCAAAAAATATCTATAGCCCTCCCTACTAACAATTTTATAAGGTCCCCAAACATCAAGATGTATTAATTCTCCAAAAACTTTAGATTTGTATTCACTTAATGTAAAAGCATCTCTAGTTTGTTTAGCCTTGTGACAAATATCACAAGGACCGTTATGATCAACATTAGCCAATTTAAGAGAACCTTTAAGCATTTTTAAAATCTGGTTAGCAGGGTGACCTAACTTATTGTGCCAAATTTTTTTAGAAACATAACAAACAAAAAACTCATTGTTAACCACACAAGCAGACACACCACAGTTCTTATCAAACAAATAAAGACCACCAAACTCACTACCAGTCCCCAGCACTTTCTGCTTTTTCAAATCCTGAATATTACAAGTAGTTTCATCAGAACCAACACTAAGTTTACTATCCTTAATCAACTTATTAACAGATAATAAACTAACACAATACTCAGGCACAACAAGAACACAATACTCAGGCACAACAAGTGTAATTTTAGCCAATGTAACATTAGGATGACCAACTGTAACTTTTAATTCAGAGATATCAACCAGATTAAACATATCTTTACAACTATTAGTTAAATGCTGATTAGCCCCAGAATCAATAATCCATCCCAAATGATAATTAACACCATTCAGACTAACATTGGCACAGAAAAAACTATAAAAGTTTTGATTAAAGAAAACACTGCAGTTAAAAAAAGAGCAAGAACTACCTGCCATATTGGCATGAGCAGAACTAGGTTTCTCATTCAAAAGATTCATTAACTTCATAACCTGCTCATTAGTAAAGGACACAGTACCAACACTATTTTTCATACCATTATTAACCACATTAGCACTTTTGGGATCATTGGTTTTGTTAAAAACATGTTTAAGATTGGGATTCTTTTTGAATCCTGGAGGGTAACCAATGATCTCAAAACACCTATCAACAGTATGCCCTTTTAAACCACAATTAGTACACAACAAACTATCATAGTTTCCTCTATTATTATTTCCAGAATTATTGTTCCAATTTCCAATGTTTCTTTTCCAATTAGCATTTTTATTATCAACAGTTTTAGAAACAAATGCAGACACCTGAGCCTTCTCAGTTTTCACATAAGTGGTAGGAATCCCTCTGTGGGATTCTTCCCTAGAAATTATCACAAAAGCATCCTTAACTTCAGGTAGGATTTCTCTAGTTAAGATAGTACTTCTTATTGGTTGATAAATATCATCAAGACCCATAAGAAACTTCATAAGTTTTAACAATTTACCATGATCAATTAACTCTTGTCTAGCTTCACAATTACAGTCTGTAGTTTAGTAAGAATGTCAAATTCTCTCCAAAGAGAATTTAACTTATGATAATATTCAGAAATAGGCAGACCCCCTTGTTTAAAACTATTAATTTTCTGAAGCAAATTAAACACAACAGACCCATCTATTCTATCATAGGTATCTTTTAAATCTCTCCACACAACAGAAGCATTATCAGAAAACACATGACCAAGATAAACATCCTGAGATAAAGAACTTAAAACCGAATTTAAGACAACTGCATTGCACCTGTCCCACTGAGCTTCTAATAAAGGACTAGCAGCATAGTCAGTTCTAAGACAAGTACCATCAAGAAAACCCATCTTATTTTTAATTTGCATAGCCAATTTCATAGCACTAGACCAGATTCTATAGTTCTCAACCCAAGGCAATTTAACAGTCACAATAGAAGCACAATTAGAATCATTAGGATGCAGATGCAAGGGATTGCTCTGATCTAAACTACTAATCATAATAGCCCATAATGAGAAAAAAAATATCCAAACAGATAAACAGCTAAACAAGAAACTAACAACCAACTAACAAACAAACAATCACCAAACAGAAAAATCAAATAACCAAGAAAGAAACAAGAAACTAACAACCAACTAACAAACAAACAAACACCAAACAGATAAAACAAATAACCAAGAAACCAATCACCTCAAATCAACTTCCAAGACTACCCTAATCCTATCCTCCTGCGACCTAGACACAAAACCAAAAAACTAAAAACTAAAGAACTTAAAACACACACCCAGAATTAACTTGGCTCAAGCCAGCAGACTGTGAATGCCCAGAGCAGGTATTCATACCACTCACGGTGGCAGATCAAGATGTTAGCCAAACCGTTTGCGTCCGCTAAACTCAAAACCAGTTAACTCTAAAGGAAGAAGATGATACTTACAGTGCTATAACCAGATGCAGCGGAGAAAACCACAATCAATTACTCTAGATTCACTTAGTCTAGAGAAACTGACTTAAGAATAAGCCCAGAAACCACAGATCCCCAAACCCCCAAATGTCAAATTAGGGTTTACAGGGATTGTACCAAGAACCAACAATAAATTGTTAATTCTTCAAGAAGCCAACACCAGAACCGTCCAATTGACCAGAAACAAAAAACCCCCAAAATTTAGGGTTTCAAGAAAAAACCCTAAATCTTCATTTGAATACACCAAACTTTGATTAAACCCAAGAACAACACGATTCAACACCAAGAACGTTGAATCAATCAAAACCCAAACCAAGATCCATCAAGAAGTAAACCGATCAGAACCTAAGGCTCTGATACCAAGTTAAAATGATATCAAAACAGCTAACAACTCACTTAATCACCCAACCAACCACCCCTTGGTGATCATTAACTTTTATTATAACAATATACACAGTTGACTTGTCCGCAACACGGATTCAAGTCTTACATTACAAAGATAAAGATGACAGTCCCTCTAATAGGTGCTGCCTACAATTACTCACACTCTAACCCAAACCCAAACTGTAAACAAGAAACTAAACCAAACAAACAATCAAGATCAAGCAGATCTTGATGTAAAGTTACAATAAAACCAACCTAACTCTGTTAGTGCAAATATTACGATATTTAAACTAAACGGTTTATTCGGTTTTAATAATGACAAACATGTAACTTGTAATGCATAACGTAAAATGCGCAAGTTACTTGTAAACACAAATCATCAATGCATACTTACATCAACACCTCTCGACGTCTCAAGTATGCTTCAACAAAGTCGTAGATTTCCATCCCGACGTAAATCACTCAAGGTATGGATAAACAAATCTACT
Source organism: Artemisia tridentata subsp. tridentata (assembly GCA_021014915.2). NCBI lineage: Eukaryota > Viridiplantae > Streptophyta > Magnoliopsida > Asterales > Asteraceae > Artemisia > Artemisia tridentata. Next base: position 360,031,666 of record CP139505.1, read on the forward strand.
ACTTGACAAATGATCAAAGGATTATATTTTTCTCTAAACTTCACATTTTTAATGTGACAAAACATTTTTTCAAAAATACATTTTACAAATTATTTTTGAATTAAAAAGAAATGTTTTATTTTGAAAAATAAGTTTAAAAATCCCAACAGTCATTTCCTCCCCTAAACAGCTCCAAACATTCCCAAATAAACCTTCCCCACTAAAAACAAATGGAGGAGCGTCCACGGTACCACTAAAGTACCGACGGTACCACTAAATTTAGTGGCGCCGTCTGACAATTAGTGGTGCCGTCCCTCTGTAACGGCTAGTTTTCCTTTGCCTATAAATAATGGACCATTTTACACTTCCAACTTGATTTTTCCAGTCAGTTTTCTCTGGTCTAATCTCTCCTCACTCAGATCACTTTCTTTGATCATTTAGAGAGTCTTAGTTTGTTTAAGAGTGATCCTTTCATCCTACCAAGTGATCACCTTCATTCCTATTCTAGTGCAAGAGAAGAACACATAGTATCACAAAGATACAAAGTGTTGTAGTTGTAGTTAGAGCACTTGTAACACTTGTTACATACTTGTTGTATCTTGTATACATCAAGTTCATTTTTCTTTTGAGAGGTTGTGAGAGAAGATCATTGTGATCTTATAGAGATATTGAATATCTCTTGTAGCTTGTGAGCTAGTGTGTTGATCAAGTTGACCAAGGGTAGATAGGGTAGATTGAGTCAAGTGAGGGTTGATCATTGTGATCTTGTCGAGATCTTGGAGATCTCTTGAAGCTTGTGGGCTTGTGTGATTGATCAAGTAGATCGAGTCAAGTGGGAGTAGATCATTGTGATCTTATTGAGATCTTGGAGATCTCTTGTAGCTTGTGGGCTTGTGTGTTGATCAAGAAGATCAAGGGTAGATCGGGTAGATCGAGTCAAGTGGGAGTAGATCATTATGATCTTGGTGAGTTCTTGGAGATCTCTTGTAGCTTGTGGGCTTGTGTATTGATCAAGTGGATCAAGGGTAGATCGGGTAGATCGTGAGTAGATCATGTGGATCGTGGTAGATTGGTACTAGCTAAGATTAGTACTCGACATTTAGCTTAGTGTCGGAAATAAGAATAAGCGACTTTGTACGGTTTTCTCCGCCTGAAGGGAGCTTGTTGATTAGTGAAGTAACTCTCGAGTTGGGTACTCGGGGAGTGGAGTAGGGCGAAGAGGAGCTTCGTGACTGAACCACTATAAATCATCATGTCCGGTTTGCGCCTTCTTACTTATCTCTTTACTTTTATTTTAGTCTTTATCGCTTTATATTTATATTTGCATTGCGTTTATGTTTGTGTGGTTTGTTGCTTATAATATGTTGATTATGCTTGTGTCATGGTTTTATTATGTTTGTGTTGTAGTTTACTTTATACCATCTATAGATATTGCATGATCATTGTTGACACTTTTCATATTACGTCACACTTGATCGGGTGTTTGATATAAAAAGTTTTAAGTTTTTAAATGGAAACGTATTCACCCCCCTCTACGGTTTCCACAATTGGTACCAGAGCCACGTCGCTCAAAATTTTAAAACAAATGGTTTTCAAAATTGAGTACGATCCATGTATCAAATTACCCATGAAGGTGATAAAATATGAAAAGTATTTAGTTGCTTAATACTTACAAGTTTTGTTGTTAATTATACTTTGTCATACTAGCTTGAAGGTTTTCTTAAACCACTAAAAGAATAGAGTTTTAAGTGTCCGGTCATGTTTTCAGAACGAGTCATTAAGTCATGCAGTTTTGAAAAGAAAACAGATCACGGTACCACTAAATATAGGACGGTACCGTTAAAGGTACCGTGCCTCTGTCTGTCTGTTTTCAGTATTGGGTCATTTTCAGAAATTCATATAAAATCAACCATAAGTCCGTAGGAGTCGTGTCATCCATCATTTTAAACGAAGTTGAGTCTACTTTCATTTGAAAAATACTTTTATGAATTAGTTCTAAATGAAAGTATGTTAAAGTCCTTGATTTTCAACTAAAGGTCTTTTTGGTCATGCAGTTTGCGTAAATTTTTGGTCAAACTGAAAAAGGGCGATTCAACTTTTAAACCTTGACGTATTTTCAAAGTGACTTAGCAAAAATCTTTGAAATGGGGAGGAAACCAATTCGTTTTCAAATAAAATCAAGTTTAGTATACATTGTTATACTTAATACACAAAATGACGACAAGTATCTTTGTGTGTTATGCTAAATGACTATTTGCTTTTCTTTGTGTCTTAGTATTGTTAGTTAATATTTTTTTTATGCTTATTGTTATCTTTAGTTGAGATAATTTTATCTATAAGCATAAGTGTCTTTCATGCCTTGTTGCTATGTGTCGATTATTAGTTTTTCGGCTTATGCGTCAATAGGACTTAGACTAGACTTCTTGCACTAAGTTGCGTAATTGATTTTGCATTGCATATAGGCATAGACCAATTTTCTTGCATATGTGTTTTCGACATCTTGCAAGTTTTAGGATGCTTTAGTAACCTTCTTAGGAATGGAAACTAAGTTGGTTGATCATGTGCGTCGAAAGATATTGTCTTACACAATTATTTTTCCAAAGGTTTAAGTATAAAAATTATATCACCTCAAAATACTTAACACTTTCATTAAATCCGTAACATGATCTCTAAAACATCACATCTTCTTGTCTTGCTTGACCATGAGTTGTCTAAACAAGATAAAAGATCATATTAATACATTGGTATTTAAGTAAAAGAAAATATATTAAACTTGCATTGATCTAACATACATACAAAACGTTATAAACATTTAGTATTTTACGTATGTTGTATAAAAATAGTTAAGATAATTATTTTTATACTAATGAGGTGTCGAAAAACTAAGAATATTATTCTTAATAATATAAATAGTTTTTCGCAAATAAAAATAAATGATAATATCGAAGTAGTAACTTAATATGTCATTAACCTCACACATACTACTAGTATTAAAATAAATGGAACACATTCCCTAAATTTTTATTTTCTTTTTTAAAAGGAGTGATCGTGAGGGTCAAGAAAGATTTCGAGTACATATCAATTCATTATTCAAATTATGATTGATATCATTATCGAATCTAATTGACAAGTTCTCGAGTATGGTGTCACAACTTGCAATTTCAGGTCATTTTCCAAACCCCGACAATTTACTATTCATCAATCACTATTCATTATTTCACTATTCATCATTTTTGAAGTCAGTTTGAGACTTTGAGAAGTCGAACAAAAATTTTACTATTCACGTGACACTATACTATTCATGGGCATCATTCATCATGTCGTAAACTTGGTTTACGGGTATTCAAATGCGTGTAACCAGTTAGGTTTAGCTGCGTATTCATGCATCATCAGTAAAAGCACATCATACAGACTAGAGTAGTCTGCATATCATCAGTAACATCATTATCATATCAGTTCATGCATGGGTTTGTGTGATTTTCATTAACGTATGCTTAATTGTTTAATTAACGTTACCACTCAGTCATTTCTACTAACATTATACCCAATACTCCCGACAATGATCCTAATACATTTTCAAACTAATTATAATGATATAGAGATTATATTATTACTTTACCCGGTGTTTTTAAACCAATCGCTATATTTTTCGTTTGACGCTTATAACTCCGTCGGTTTACGAAATTTCAATCCGATAATCATTCTAACACGCTTATAACTTCGTCGTATTTCATTTCACCTCGTCATGATTCATTTCTAGTTAACTCGGTACCCGATAACACTCAATGTATACACTAATCAACCAATACTTAAATAAATGGGAGACAAAGCCTTACATTAACATCAAATCCCTTCCAAATTAGCCACATGTGCCGCCCCCCCTAACCCCCCATTTAGCCTAAACACTCCAAAACTCATTAATGCATTTAGTTTGATTTAATTTCCATCTCCACTAACTCTAACACATACAACACATAAACCAACTAGCTAAAAAAGATCAAAACCCTCCCATCCCATCTCCTAGGTTCGGCCAAGACCAAGAACACCACCATAATCCATAAATTTTTCAAGTTCAAGTCATAATCAAGCTCCATTTACCTTCCTAGTTATGATTTTGTGATTAAATCTCAAGTTTCTTACTCATTTCTTACCAAAACTCATCAAATCATCAAGTAAGTTTCAAGAACACATTTTGATCATCTTATACTTTCATTTGATTCATATGTTTATGTATTTTCAAGTTATATTAGTTACTCATGCAAGTTATTTATGTTTTACATACCACTTTTGAACATAAACTATCTTAAACACTAGATCTATAAGTTTCACTAATGATCTCATGAAATCCACCAAGGTTGGTGATTTTTAGGACCCCATGACACCCTAAGAAGGTGTATGGTAGGATTTGCGAACTTGTGGAGTTGATTTGAGTTAGTATGATCAAGTTTAGAACCAAGGAAATGAGTTTTTAACAATCTAAAATAGCTACTGTCCTTAAACGCCAAGTCTGGAAAACTCAGTAACTTTTGGTATATTTTGGCCTTCATATTCAGAAATTTCTTTCAAAAACGAAACCGTGGCCGCAAGAATCACTAAAAACCGACTTATAACGAAGGAGATATGATTTTTCAAAGTTAGACGACGAAAACTAATTTTCTGAAAATTTAGTTGCTGATCGCTGAGATTCAAAGGACAAAACGAGGCGTTAGACGTGATCTAGACGACCCGACCTACTGATATCATGTTAGTTCATGTTTATACGAAGCCGGACGTACCATGTTTATTTTGACAGCCCACTAATAGAAAGTGTTTTAAGTATAAAAACTAGTGTTTTTGCGAAACATAACATTGTTAGCCGATTTTCTAATTGATCGAGGCGTGTACAATCAAAAGTTAAATGAAACGACATTTATACATTGTTACAAGGTTTTCAAAATGATGAACTCAAATAAGTACATTTTATTACTATCATTTATCCTATTAAATTGACTTGTTTCACTATATTATGTATGAGGATTGATACTTAATCGTTTACTTTTGTAATTCTCAGGTAAAAACAAGCATTTGGTGAAACTTAGCGATTTTGGACTGATTATGGAGCAAAACATGCATAAAGTAAAGAGTCTACTGAAATGAAGAGGATCAAGACTAATCTGCTCCAGATGCGCCGCATCTCACTCATGACATGCGCCGCATCTCTATCAAGATATCACCAGATACGATCCAAGATACAAGAGGACATGCGCCGCATCTAATCATGGAGTTACGCCGCATCTTCTGGCGGTGTACGAATATTCCTGAATATTATAATCTTGGACCCCACGCGAAGTTAAGTACATGCGCCGCATCTACTCCTTAGATGCGCCGCATCTTCCCTCAGACAGAAACTATAAATACCTCAAGACCAGACGAATTTCGAGAGCAATATATAAGGTTCGAAGACCGAACAGAAGAACCTAGGACGAATTCAGTCAAGGAGGCAGCACAAGACACACCCAAATCAAAGATACAAGAGCTGTAAGAAGGTGCTGCATGTGTTTAATTCATTAAGTAGTTTTGTTTTATTGTGTTAGCAAACTTTAATTCATCAGGATTGGTGGCTTGTGTAATGTGACAACGAAAGATTGCACTCCCTTTAATACTTGCTTTCCCATCAATTAAAGTTTATATGTTGATGTCTTTGGTTACTACTTATTAGTGCATTGATAACCTCTGTGTTTATTAGTGGCTTGCGGGCATTTGACTGCGGGACATAATGTGGCTCCCACGGTTATTACTAAATTGATCACTTAGGAATAACTTTTAGACATAAGTAATCATTAAGGGTTTACTCGCCGATAAGATTAGGACCAACGAGAAAGGGTTAACTACATACACCTCATATAAAGCTATCAATAAAACAAGTGACAATCTACTTAATCATAAGGACAGCCCTCTTATTGTCTCAAGTATCTATCTGTGTACGTGTGTGCTACTTGCTGATTCGTGCCTATTGGTTTATTTTATTATTTAATTGCAAACAAATCGTGCCAGTCTCTCAGGCTGAAACCCCCTTGCGTTAGGATATTAAAATACTGATTAGAATAACGAGATAATACGTTCCACTCTTAGTGATCGACACTCTACTTACCATTATATTCATACTGACCGGGTACACTGCTCGTTAAGTGTGTGTGTTATTGATAAGTCGGCTAAATATAAATTTAAAACTTGAGTAGGCATTAAAACTGCTAAACCGCAACGACACATCACGCGCATCACAAAACGTCGAGTTTGATCACTAACATATAACGTGCAATATTTCGCGACTAGTTTCACGAAGCCATTTTGGACATATTTTCACAAGTTAAGGAAAATATTAAATTGCGATGAAAACGCTACATTTTGCCGATAGAACACCAATCGAGGATCGTGGAGTACCGTTTCAACATATTTATACGAAAAGTAGTTTATAACTTAACGAGACGTCAAAAGTGTATTTTTCGTCAATAAACGTTATTTTCAAAACTAACAAGTGGTATCGTTAACATACGTATTTGCATGTGTTGCATTGTATCATTGCTTACATTGTATCACATCATTCATAATAGGTCGCGGTTAGAGACCGAGCTTTATTTCATCATATCCATCATTGTCATTGTTGCTATATCTTATCAGGTGAGTTTTCATAGCTCCGTTTTAAATTGTTTATTGATTTCTAAACTCTCGGGGGAGAATACATTGCACCATTTTCATATGCGGACCAAAGTATACAAACTCATTACATTGCTTAAGTTACATCATTGCCCAGATTAAAGTCCACTTTTATTATCATGAACCGTTAATTGTTAGCAAGCAAGAGTGAGTGAATAGATCTATTGAGGGTGACTCCTGCGTTCGGGTTGGTAGCGCCAACTTGTCAAACGAACGCATTTCATTTATGTCATATTAGAGTGATTGGCAAACACTCAGTTGGGGCATTTCATTCAGTCTAGCTTCGGGGTTATGAGCTTAAGAGCTAATGTATCATTTTTATGTGGCATTGTTTTGTCATACCCTTTATACTTGTGGTATCCGTACAACATTTCATTTACATAAACCTATGATCTCACCAACATTTTTGTTGACCATTTTTAGCAATGTATTTTCAGGTAATTAAGGTATCGCATGTTGGCTTGCATATGGACATCATGGAGTCGCGGAGTCGACGCGTCTCACTTTATATTTTATGCACTTATCCATCGTTTGAATTGTATGAACTTGTTTTCCGAAAACTTGTTTCACCTTTTGGGATCTAGCTTTGTAACTCTGAATGTTTTTAAATAATCAAATGATGTATTTTCTAAACGACACTTTAGGTCGTTCAATATAACTGCAACTTTGGTGCTATGACCAGTCGCGCCCCTGAATGCTTCATTCCGCTGCAAGTCACGAAATTTGGGGGTGTGACATATGGATATGAAATTGGAGTCATTATTTGTCTAGCTTCAAGATAACATCAAAATATAATGAAATATATTATCTTGAATATACATACTCAATCACACTCGATTGTTATGAAAATAATGACGTCCTCTCAAGATGAAAATAATATGCATCAGATCATAACTCACACTTGTGTTGAAGATGCCATATTGAGTTTTCTTGTCTAATGGTTGTGTTCCAAACTTTAAACTAATATGTTTAAAAGATGCATAAAATACACAACTAAGTATGATTGACAACTAGGATGTTTCATCCGGAATATACAAGTAATTTACATTGCAATGCAATTAGTAAATGTGTTATTTCCGAAAAACCAAACACGAGAAAACAAACAACTTATGTAAACTTTGCTCATGAACGACTCAACACTCAAAATCACATGTCTAGTAAAAGTGTCACACATAATATGTTATTAACTATTATGTAAGTCATCAATCTTTGAGAATATCACATGAATTTCTCTTATCAAAAGATTGACAAAGGATAACTTATACCCTATGCATCTTATTGTCTTTGTAATATGAATGGTTATGTTATAAGAGAATAAATTGCATCTCGTTAACAAATATTGGATATTTGAGTTGAATAATAACCTAATACAACATGTGTCATTGCATAAACAAGTAAAATTGGTCATACACTAAAATACTTGTTTCACTAAGCATTCGTAAGAGTGATAAGTTTCCTCTTAGAAAAGCATATTTGTTGAAATATAAAATATGTCTTTTTTCAAATATAATACTCACAAGATCTACTGAGGTAAATAACCTTTACTAGATTCTTTTCTCAAGATATGCAAAGGAGCATTCTTGAAACACACACGATGTAGTAGATTCTACATTGTATCACATTATAATGTCTCTTGGTTTTAGGAAACCAAATCATGTTAAAATAACATGTAACAACTCAACAAACAAAGATGTTGTCCAAGAGATCATAAAATGCACCATCTCCATCAAATAACCTCTAAATCTCAAACACGAAATTAAAACATTTTGCTTGCCTTTGTTAGGAGTTGTGTAAGACATGTATTTTTCTTAACCGACTTTCAAAGTATGGTTAGTTGAGTCATATTAGGTCATGTATTAGCGAAATAAGCTAATATCATCTTTTCTATACTTAGATAGGCAAATATCGGAATTTGAACTTTTCTAACATGAGAATGACTACTGGAGAACCTATCGCACTAGAAATTCAATTTGACCTAACGACTGAATTGCTTCCAGGAGAGAAGTTGGGTTCATGGTATAACCCGTAAAAATGGTCGTGTTCAGCCTGAATTGAGCACCACTAGTGATAGTCTCATACTCATTCTCTAACTTGAAAAATTTTCATTCTTACATTTGACTAGAGATAGTTTAGATCGGTGAACTTTATCTCCCGTTAGGATTTCATTTTGAACAAGTAGTAATTAGGATCCTCCTTAGCGAACCTAGATTACTTGCATCCCACATATGTGTTTCAAAATGATAACATGTTCTCGTAAGTTATGATTGAATGTCTTCATGATCTTAAATGCTAAATGATTATCATGTTTTGCATGATGTTTGCATTTATTCCTTATGTGCATTTTACATGATTTGCTTGTAAATTTTGCACCCACACTATGTCCTTTTAACACATTAGGAATTAGGTATGCCTATCACTATGAACCCTTAGAAGTCATAGAGTCATACACTAGTGTCAAAACCTATAAGTTAAAGTAGTCACGAAGTTGTCCTAATTCCCTAGTCATCACTTCGCCTTCTTCCAAGTAATACACCCTATTGTTATGGGAAGGTTAGATACAAACCTAGTAGAACTCGGAGTAGGTTTGACAACTTAAATATTTCATCCGAAATATTCAAGTAAGTTTTTGCTTTACGTCTTTCAAAACCCCGTGAAACACTCGCGTGCGAAGCACATCGAAATCCGTAAATCAACCAAACCTTTCAAACAAGAATCCTCTAACCATCTTCGTCTAGGTCTAGGAATGATGGAACATATTCCATAAATCTTATGACTATTTAAATATTTCACTGGAAATATTAAAGTCATCCCTCGTACCCCTCTTATGACTACTTGAATATTTCACTGAAAATATTGTAGTCATCTCGTGCGTCTCGTCTCATGACTCTTTAAATATTTCACTGGAAATATTGAGTCATTCTTTAAATCCCTCTCATGACTACTTAAATATTTCACTGAAAATATTGAAGTCATACCTTACATCTCGTCTCTTGACTTTTTAAATATTTCACTGGAAATATTAAAGTCATCCCTCGTACCCCTCTTATGACTACTTGAATATTTCACTGGAAATATTGTAGTCATCTCGCGCGTCTCGTCTCATGACTCTTTAAATATTTCACTGGAGATATTGAGTCATTCTTTAAATCCCTCTCATGACTACTTAAATATTTCACTGGAAATATTAAGTCATCCTTCACATCGCTCTAATGACTACCTATGTATTTCCTCGGAAATATAAAAGTCATCTCTTCTCGTCTAGTACCGTTCATCTCGTAAAAAGAATTTATTAGGTATAAATTCTCTCCTCGTGTCGAAAAGTCTCACTAAATCAGCGAGATTTATTCGTAAAATCCTCTTAAATTCCAATGACAACTTAAATATTTCATCCGAAATATTTAAAGTATATTTAATTTGCGAAATGCAATTAAATGTCATCTCTCGTTCTCGATCAACGTTCATCGAATCCCGTTGGATTCATTCATAAAAGAATTTATTTGGTATAAATTCCTTTAATCTAAGGTCCAGAAAAATCACAACATATGTGAAATTTCTTTGTCAAAAATCTAATTCTGGGTCAAAACTGACCTCAGCAGGTCACGGTACCCTTAAATAAGGGACGGTACCGCTAAATTTAACGGTACCGTCGGACCGTTGTCTACTGATGAACTCAAATAAGTACATTTTATTACTATCATTTATCCTATTAATTTGACTTGTTTTACTATGTTATGTATGAGGATTGATACTTAATCGTTTACTTTTGTAATTCTCAGGTAAAAACAAGCATTTGGTGAAACTTAGCAATTTTGGACTGATTATGGAGCATAACATGCATAAAGTTAAGAGTCTACTGAAATGAAGAAGATCAAGACTAATCTGCTCCAGATGCGCCGCATCTCACTCATGACATGCGCCGCATCTCTATCAAGATATCACCAGATACGATCCAAGATACAAGAGGACATGCGCCGCATCTAATCATGGAGTTACGCCGCATCTTCTGGCGGTGTACGAATATTCCTGAATATTATAATCTTGGACCCCACGCGAAGTTAAGTACATGCGCCGCATCTACTCCTTAGATGCGCCGCATCTTCCCTCAGACAGAAACTATAAATACCCCAAGACCAGATGAATTTCGGACGCATTATATTAGATTCGAAGACCGAACAGGAGAAACCAAGGACGAATTCAGTCAAGGAGGCAGCACAAGACACACCCAAATCAAAGATACAAGAGCTGTAAGAAGGTGCTGCATGTGTTTAATTCATTAAGTAGTTTTGTTTTATTGTGTTAGCAAACTTTAATTCATCAGGATTGGTGGCTTGTGTAATGTGACAACGAAAGATTGCACTCCCTTTAATACTTGCTTTCCCATCAATTAAAGTTTATATGTTGATGTCTTTGGTTACTACTTATTAGTGCATTGATAACCTCTGTGTTTATTAGTGGCTTGCGGGCATTTGACTGCGGAAAATAATGTGGCTCCCACGGTTATTACTAAATTGATCACTTAGGAATAACTTTTAGACATAAGTAATCATTAAGGGTTTACTCGCCGATAAGATTAGGACCAACGAGAAAGGGTTAACTACATACACTTCATATAAAGCTATCAATAAAACAAGTGACAATCTACTTAATCATAAGGACAGCCCTCTTATTGTCTCGAGTATTTATCTGTGTACGTGTGTGCTACTTGCTGATTCGTGCCTATTGGTTTATTTTATTATTTAATTGCAAACAAATCGTGCCAGTCTCTCAGGCTGAAAGCCCCTTGCGTTAGGATATTAAAATACTGATTAGAATAACGAGATAATACGTTCCACTCTTAGTGATCGACACTCTACTTACCATTATATTCATACTGACCGGGTACACTGCTCGTTAAGTGTGTGTGTTATTGATAAGTCGGCTAAATATAAATTTAAAACTTGAGTAGGCATTAAAACTGCTAAACCGCAACGACACATCACGCGCATCAAGTTTTTGGCGCCGCTGCCGGGGAGTGAATTGTTATTATCTGTTAATTTGATTAGTATTTTAATTAGGTTTTTCTTTTTATTAGATTAATTGCATCATTGTATTATTTTGCATATTTGTTGTATTGTGTGTTAATTGTTTTCTTTTATTTTTGTGTGTTTATTTTTGTTTGTGTGTTTAATTTTTGTTTTTATTTTTCGTATTTTTCTGTTCTGCTATCGTTGTACTGTGCTAAATCAAACGATACGGCGCATCTGATCTCTCAGATACGGCGTATTGCGTTTAATTTTTTTTAATACAACGCGTTTAATTAATTCGATAAGACGCATCTTTTCCCCAAGATACGGCGTATCTGTTTTTAATAAGAAAATTTTTAAAGCGATAAAGTAATACGACGCATCTGCTTTAGCATATACGGCGTATCTGTTTTTGATAAAATTTTTTTCTAAACGTTAACGCCATACGACGCATCTCCTTTAGCAGATACGGCGTATCTATTATTTTAATTAAAAACAGTTTGCGAATTATTAAACAGATATGGCGTATCGATCTATATCGATACGGCGCATCTTTCTGAATCAAAAATCGATATTTATTTTTAAACGTAACGAAAATACGGCGCATTAACTTTCGTTAATATGACGCATTTAATTTTAATTAGATAAGCTGATTTTTGATTAATTAATTCGATACGGCGCATTCATATATTCTAAGCGGCGTATCTATTTTCTGGATAAAGTCTGATTAAATTTTAACGATTATAAGATACGGCGTATCCAACTATTTGGATACGGCGCATCGTCTGCAGATATCAGCTATTTGTATTCTTATATCCGTTTCTATATTCATTAATTTCTCTTCTAGCGAACAAATCCTACTGATGATTTTACCTTGGATGACAGATTTTGCTATGGAAGACATGTCAGTTAACGGATATCTTGCTAAGGAATGCTTGTTTTCAGATTCATTCAATGTACTCATGATCGATGCAGATTTATTCTCTTGGGAGACTCCTCTTGAAGCTGCTTTTAAGGAATTCATGCGTTTATGTAACATTGACAAAGAGGTATTCTCTTATGATGTATTTGTGAGGTACACTGGAGAAGAATTGTCGCTCTTATGGCCTATCATTGAAGCCGAAGGATTGAACTGGACTACTATCGAAGAAGATGATGGGAAATTCTATCTTGCATACATGGATTCAAGCAACGAAAGCTGTGGTGGAGGCAATACCCAAAACTCTTACATGCCTTATTCCGAACAGTACTGGGGATTAAATGAGAACTATCTGGATAATGACATGAATTATGCTTTGGCGGAGTTACTATTTCATGGCAGATTGGTAAGATTGATAGACCTCTCCCTCAATGATTGGCTAGAACTCAAATATGGTAGTCCGGAATTTGCCCCTGCAGATGAAGTCAAGCGGATTATGACTTCATGGTTGACTCGGAGTTTTAAGAAGCAATTTAACGAGTTCATGGAGATAAAAAAGAATATGATTGGAAAGGTTTGCTTTGACGTTAACCACGATCCTAACGATGTTGATTTTTCAGAATGGTTGGCTAGTAAGTTTAATAACCATAAGAGCATGGATCGTGCTACTAAGGATGCATTATGGGTATATTGGACGAGAGGAGAAGATGAAGAAGTAGAAAGCGATTACGGGTCGTCACTTCATGATTCAACAATCAATGAAGGCATTGAAGAGTTATTCAGAATAGACATTGATGTGTTCGATTATGAGACACCCTTGTGCAAGCAGTTCAAGGAATTTAACTACCTTCTTCAAGTCGACGATGATGTGCTTACTGGAGATCTACCAGGATTTAAGACTTATGACGATTTCAAAAACACCTGGTACTATGAATGGAATGACCAAGTACCATGGGTTTGGGATAAACCATGGGAATTTGCGCACATTAATCACACTTGTACACCCTTCGTTTTCAAGGACGGGAGTAGTGTTTGGCCGACCTGTGATTATAAAAGTGACGGAACCTGTAATGGGGGAAGTATAATTGGGATGAGACGGGTTGGAAACGATGTAACCTTTGAAGATTATGAGTGGTACGATAATGTTGAAGACTGCCCACAAAAAGCGGAGGCTTTGCAAGAAAAGGGTAGAATTGAACGCTTGAAAGGACTTAAGGGGACATCGGATACTACTTTCTGGGAATGGGTGCATAAACAGTTTGATGATTTCACAAAGCTTAGTCGTCGGTTACAATATGATTTGGAAAGAGAATGGGAGGCGATTCAAGATGATAATAATAATGAGTCATTGATTGAAGAACTAGATGATTATTTGATTAAGGATCCTTATTTTAAGTTTGCTGATAAAGACGAGGAAGAGTTCACCAAAAGAAAGTGTCAACTACTTGGGATTCCTTACAAAGAGCCACCCATGATTATTTCTGAAAAATTTAAAATCATCAAATATTCTTTGGGTCCTGATGAAGAATATACTGCGGTGAAGACAAAGAGTTATACTAGATTAAGTCGAACGGAAGAAAACGTCGCAGAGATATACAGGAAAATCTTTCGGATGAAGGAAGAAGGATGGACCGTGACAAGGACTTATTGCTGAGCTGAACGTGAGTCTAACTTGAAGACTCTGGAATAAAGACAAGTGCTGGCCGGGAGACAACCCGGATTTATCTTTTTCTGTTTTCTGTGTCGAGTCAGTCCAGGCCCGCACGAGGATACGGCGCATCTCAATTCTGAGATGCGACGCATCTCCTGCAATGGTCATATCTTATTTTAATTTTTCTGCATTTTTATTTTCGACTTTAAAACTATTTATCAGTTTATTTTAATGCGGCGCATCCCTGGTTAAGGATGCGGCATATCTTTATTCTGATCCGTATTTATTCCAGGCTCGATACGACGTATCTTCTTCCATAAGATACGGCGCATCGACTGACCTGATGATTTTCAGTTTTAATTCTTAAGTTTTATTTTTATCTAACTACTAATGTATTATGCAAGTTTGAACCTTTCTTATCTTAGGTGTGTTTTAAAGTATTGGTGGTATTATAGTTTCCTGGATTTCCTGTGGATACATCAAGTATGAAGCTTTAACGTTCTAATCCACAAGAAAGATGATTTTTGCTATTATACTAATGGAGGATCATACCGTGCAAATCTCAGGGGAGTTTTTCTGTTCTAATTCTTTTATTTTCCAGTTTTTACCTTTTATACAAACAACGAGGACGTTGTTTAACTTAAGTGGGGGGATTGGAGAATTAGAACACTTAACACTTACTTGTCCTAAACTTTTTCAAAAATTATGCTTAAAATGTGCTTAATATATCAAACTTAAAAAAAATTTTAGCATGTTTTTGTTTAAGATCTAAGTTGCATAACTGCACACATGACGTTATTTTCAAAAATTGTGATTTTTCAAAATTCACAAATCTATGAGTGTGCCGGTGACTTGTAAACTTTAGAACTTGGCTTGTATACTATTCGAGACCACCATAATGAGTATTATTTATATAATTGGAATGACTTGTCTAAATTGGTAAAATTCTAGGATTACACACAAATAGCCTATTATATGTTATGTGTTATTAACTAACTACACTGGTTAGTTAACCCCCGTATAAACCCTTTTGTTACTCTCATTTTTAGAGTAAGATACCCCTAGAAAAACACTCAGAGCCATTCCTTTCGTTTCTTACACCTATGTTTAAAATGTTTCGTTACACCCTTACACCTTAGCCTACCCTGTAGATTAGAATCCATGGTTGGTTAATTGCTATAGGCAAAATGTGTTTTCTTACATTACCTGTGTTCGCGTGCGTAATTCATTATCTTTGGTTAGGTCGGGAAATTGCACAATGCAATTGGAGTGAAAGTAAATATTGTATATTTTGGAGTTTATTTTTCGTGTGTTTACTACTTTCACTATTACCGTTATTTCTGAAGTATGAAAAGTATGAAAAAAAAATTATCCGGAAAGAAAGTTATAGTGATGTGGTGAAATTTTACACATCTATGTTTATGTTTCAAGTTAAAAAAAAAAAAAAAAAAAAAAAAATCGAAAAAATGAGAAAAGAAAAAGAAAGAAAGAAAAGTTGGAAGTTTATTTTAACCAACTTATGTAAAGTTATGTAAGTGGTTGATATCGCCACTATTTGTTGTACTATATCTATGGATTGAATGGGAATTGGCAGTTATGGGAACGCCAATTAAGGTTTATTCTTTGATTAAGATCTTGTTGAGTATAATTCGTGTCTACCTAAAGCGTGTGTTTCAAGTGTTAAAGCGTGAGTTATTCGATGATATGAGTCTTATTCATGGGATGGTTGGGATAGTGATTAACCACACTTAGGATTTTAATTTATTTGTTTTGTTTAATTTTTATTTTTACACCAATTTATATCCCAAATGTTACCATACCCTTCATTATTCTTTATCCAACCAAACCTTTGATTTATTGAGATTAGGGATTTGAGCAATCTTAAGTATCGTAGTCGTGGATTCGGCTATGTATTTATGATTTTGTCGCCCTTTTTGATATATTATTATTGGTGAAGTTTGGACCTATCATTAGCCTGTTCGAGTTAAGGATTTGAGCAATTGCAAGTATCGTGTTCGTGGATTCGATCATGTATTTGTGATTTTGTCGCCTTTTCTGGAATTTGAGATCGATAGTGATCAAGAATAATTAACCCTTAAGCCTAAAAACCCTTTTTACCGCTTTAGACTTGTTATTCCTTAGCTTTAGTGGAGGAGATGTGTATACTTGCCAAGCTTATGATAGAATATTCGTCACGACTGGACAGTTAAACGATTAGATTTGCTTTTATCAAATTATTTTATTATACTTCTAATTCGTTAAAGTGTTTAGTTGTGTGATTATGAAATAAACGAATACATGCTTAAATATAAAAATAAATCCTAACATCTTTTAGGATACATTTTCATAAAAGAAATTCTAAGGTTTACTTGGGGACAAGTAAAGTTCAAGTGGGGGGATATTTGATGAACTCAAATAAGTACATTTTATTACTATCATTTATCCTATTAATTTGACTTGTTTTACTATGTTATGTATGAGGATTGATACTTAATCGTTTACTTTTGTAATTCTCAGGTAAAAACAAGCATTTGGTGAAACTTAGCAATTTTGGACTGATTATGGAGCATAACATGCATAAAGTTAAGAGTCTACTGAAATGAAGAAGATCAAGACTAATCTGCTCCAGATGCGCCGCATCTCACTCATGACATGCGCCGCATCTCTATCAAGTTATCACCAGATACGATCCAAGATACAAGAGGACATGCGCCGCATCTAATCATGGAGTTACGCCGCATCTTCTGGCGGTGTACGAATATTCCTGAATATTATAATCTTGGACCCCACGCGAAGTTAAGTACATGCGCTGCATCTACTCCTTAGATGCGCCGCATCTTCCCTCAGACAGAAACTATAAATACCCCAAGACCAGACGAATTTCGGACGCATTATATTAGATTCGAAGACCGAACAGGAGAAACCAAGGACGAATTCAGTCAAGGAGGCAGCACAAGACACACCCAAATCAAAGATACAAGAGCTGTAAGAAGGTGCTGCATGTGTTTAATTCATTAAGTAGTTTTGTTTTATTGTGTTAGCAAACTTTAATTCATCAGGATTGGTGGCTTGTGTAATGTGACAACGAAAGATTGCACTCCCTTTAATACTTGCTTTCCCATCAATTAAAGTTTATATGTTGATGTCTTTGGTTACTACTTATTAGTGCATTGATAACCTCTGTGTTTATTAGTGGCTTGTGGGCATTTGACTGCGGAAAATAATGTGGCTCCCACGGTTATTACTAAATTGATCACTTAGGAATAACTTTTAGACATAAGTAATCATTAAGGGTTTACTCGCCGATAAGATTAGGACCAACGAGAAAGGGTTAACTACATACACTTCATATAAAGCTATCAATAAAACAAGTGACAATCTACTTAATCATAAGGACAGCCCTCTTATTGTCTCGAGTATTTATCTGTGTACGTGTGTGCTACTTGCTGATTCGTGCCTATTGGTTTATTTTATTATTTAATTGCAAACAAATCGTGCCAGTCTCTCAGGCTGAAAGCCCCTTGCGTTAGGATATTAAAATACTGATTAGAATAACGAGATAATACGTTCCACTCTTAGTGATCGACACTCTACTTACCATTATATTCATACTGACCGGGTACACTGCTCGTTAAGTGTGTGTGTTATTGATAAGTCGGCTAAATATAAATTTAAAACTTGAGTAGGCATTAAAACTGCTAAACCGCAACGACACATCACGCGCATCATCTACTGAGACAATTTATTTTGTTTTCAATTCTCACTGCTTCAAAAACACTATCGAAACCCACTCGATGTAGTCTTGAACCAGAACCGTCTCCTATCAGAATAGATTCTGTCTATCTTCTGATTCCTTAGCCTTTTACCCTTTCACTTCCACATGGTACTAAACACTACCAATGCTTCCGCATCCCACTTATCTTCCACACACTTCAAACGAAGAACCGCTAGGATACGTTGAGATAACCCTTCTTCATCAACATAGATAGCCCTACTAGAACCTTATCACTAACCCCACAACTTTGAAGATTTTATCTTCTTAACCCTTATAATATTTCAACGTAATCACATGCCTCATCATATGAATGTTCTATGAATATTCACAATGATTGAGAAGAGCTACGTGACTTCAAAGGTGAAGTTTATTGTATGCTATCCACCACTCGTCATGACGTTACTAAGCTCATCGCTTCCGTCAACGTTTGTTTTCCTCTTTATTTTTTTCACATCTTGTCCGAATGGTCATCGATTAAGAGGGAGCG
Organism: Artemisia tridentata subsp. tridentata; assembly: GCA_021014915.2. Lineage (NCBI taxonomy): Eukaryota > Viridiplantae > Streptophyta > Magnoliopsida > Asterales > Asteraceae > Artemisia > Artemisia tridentata. The sequence goes on from CP139505.1 coordinate 360,050,173, forward strand.
AAAACACACTCATATAGCCTTTCAACAAACACTCTCAAGAACACACAAATGGGGTTCGTATTCCCTAGTAAACTTCCCTTTAGCTGCCCAGAACTAGGCTGCACAGGAAAATTCGTGACTTTCTGGTCACGGTACCGTTAAATAGGCCACGGTAACGTTAAATTTAACAGTACCGTGTGGTATTTAGTGGTACCGTGCCCTTGTTTGACGAATTTTCACTGTTTCCTCTAGGAGTAACATTACATATTATATACATATTTACATATTACAAGATCTCTAGGAGTAACATTATATACATATATACATTTACAAGTTTCTTCCTTAAATTATAAACTTTATTTCTTAAATATTAGGATGACATCATGGCATGCATCATGAACACAATCTTAGAAAGATTTTGAGATATCTTGTATTGATCTTCAAGCTAAAGAGTTGACATTGGAAGATATGGAAAGATATGACAAGATATGGAAAGATTTGAGAATCTCTTATCTGTCCTGAAGTGGCGGATCCAAACCCATACAAGGGCGGATCCAATTTTAGGGATCTGCCAGATCTGCCAACTGTTGAATCAGTTTGCCTATAAATAGCAAGCTGATCATTTGGGCACTTTCATCACTTACATAGCATAAATTATACATTCTTTCATTTACATATTACTAACCCATATCATTCATTTCATTTCTAGTGATCTTCCTTTTTGTAGAAAAGGAGATCAAACATTAACAAGCTTCAACATTCTGTTGCAAGACTTGATAGTTACCTACTGTGTAACTTATTAGAATTTAGACATCATTGTTGCATCTTTTATTCAGTAGAATCCGGTTAGTGTTTTAGTCCTCAAAACACATAGAGTAAACGAGAGTAGTTGTACCCTTGTAAAGAACTCGACATCTAGCTTAGGTGTTGGTAATTATTTAGGCGACGTCAGGTTGGTTCTTCCTTAAAACTAGAACTCGGTATCTAGCTTTGTACCGGAAAAAGGTGTAAGCAACGTGTATTAAGGTTTTCTCCGCCGAGAAGGGAGTTTATTTCTTAGTGAAGAAAAACTCTCGAGTTAGAGGCTCGAGGAGTGGAGTAGGGCAAGGAAGAGAGTCCTTGTAGCCGAACCACTATAAACATCAGTGTTGTGTGGTTTGATCATTCCTTTCTTTACTTACTTATCTTATAGTAATTGTTTGTATTTACTTTGAAATCACATTAAGTCACAAAGCGAATTATTTTGAAAAAACGATAAAAACTATTCAACCCCCCTTCTAGTTTTCCACAATTGGTACCAGAGCAGTGTTACTCAAGATTTTCAAAATATATTGTATTTTAAAAACTTGAAACGATCAATGGATTTTGAAAACTTTAAAGAAGGGCAATCTATGCAAAGACCACCACTATTTGAACCAAATTGTTTCATATACTGGAAAAATCGCTTTGAGACGTATGTGAAGTCAAAGGAAATAGATCTGTGGTATATAATTGTAGAGGTGATTACAAGCCCATAAGTAATGATATTTTAGGTGGTCGGGATGTAGGCACTTCTCTTACTCGTCACAGTGATGAGCAAAATAGGTTGATTGCCAAAAATAATGAAGCCAAAATGATGCTTTATAATGCTTTACCAAAGAAAGAATATGAAAGAGTTTTATGTGTAAAACGGCTAAAGATATTTGGAAATCATTAATTATTACTTATCAAGAGAACTCACAAGTAAAGGATAACAAAATTGATCTTCTTGTTCAACAATATGAACAATTTGTTATCCCTGAAGATGAGACCATTGATAATGCTTTCGCTAGGTTTAATACTATTATTACATCTCTTAAAGCACTTGACGAATCTTTTTCTAGTAAGAATTTTGTCAGGAAACTTCTAAGAGCACTTCACCCGAAGTGGAGAGCAAAGGTGACGGCTATTGAAGAATCTAAGGATCTTTCAAAAATGACACTGGATGAGCTCATAGGAAATATCAAAGTTCACGAGATGGTAATGGAAAAAGATTCAGAAATAGTCAAAGGCAAAAAGGAGAAAATGAAGTCCATTGCCTTGAAAGCTAGGGTAGAGTCAAGTAATGATGCAGAGTCTAGTTCTAGTAGTGAAGACGAAGAGTATGCCATGGCCGTAAGAGATTTTAAGAAATTCTTTAGAAGACGAGGAAAGTTCGTTAGACCTCCTCGTGAAGAAAAGAAATCCTTCCGAAAAGACCGTGATGATAGGAAAGGAAAGGTAGATAGAAAGTGTTTTAGATGCGGGGATTCGATTCACTTGATAGGAGAATGTCCAAAACCTCCAAAGAACAAATTTCAAAAAGCACTTGTTAGTGGAGCTTGGAGTGATAGTGAAGGTGATGACGACGAGCCAAAGAACAACGAAGTTGCTCTCATGGCTAATGAAACAGAAGAGGTACATTCTGACTCGTCGTACTCTTTTATTGATGATGACACATTAGATATAGAATATAACAAACTATGTGAAATCACTCTAAAAATCATAAGCAAAAATAAGTTCTTAAAAACCAAAAAGGAATTTTTAGAAAACGAAATTCATCGATTAAAAGAGAAAGCTATAAGGTTAGAAAAAGGTAAAGGTATTAAAGAAACATGTGTTTTATGTCAAGATCTAAAACTTGAAATAGAAACACTAAAGTCCACACAGGAATGTCTTATCAAACAAAACTCCAAATTCAAAAGATTTGATAAACACTTAAGTTGTACAGATGACATAATGAAAATGCAAAAAATACCTCATGGTAGTTTCAAACCAGATTTTATGAGAAATGGAGACTTAAGTGACTTTCAGGAACAAACGGTAAAAGAAAAAGAAACTGTTCCAACAACTTCTGATAACCACGGATCTGGCGGATCCAAAATTTTGGTTCCGCCAGTTGTATCCAAAGGATCCGCGGAAACAGAAGATGAACAGAAGGCTATTAAATCAGATCGTACAGATTTTGTTAAAGTCACTAGAAAACCTAGCACTAGTACAACTGTTAACAAACAAAAACCATCAGTCTCTATAGGAAAAAGGTCAAAATAAGTATAGAGTCAAAACGATTGTAGACTCCTCATTTTATTAAGGAACCATGCTTAGAGAACAACTAGCGGCAATTCCCTTCGATTATCTGCTAGATATCAGTGAACCATGGTAATGTTATGTTTAACCCAAACGGACCCATGAGATATTGGGGACCAAATGCTTGAGTTTTTCTTGAACTAAGGTATGCTCAAAAGTTGAGTTAGAACCAGATGAGTGGATTAAAGATAGTAGGTGTTCAAGACACATGACGAGAAACAAAAGCCTTTCCTTAACCTACCAAGTGTACGACCGAGGTAATGTCACATTCGGTAGCAAACTTTAAAATCATCGGAAAAGGTACGATCTCTCATGACTCTCTCTCTATCGATGATGTTGCTCATGTAGATAATTTAGGTTTTAACTTGCTTAGTATAAGTCAATTGTGCCGCAAAAAGTATAACGTCCTTTTCAGTGAAAATGGAAGCAAAATACTTAAAGACGGCATAACAGTAGGAAAAGGTGTTTTAAAGAATAACGTTTATGTTATGAAATTAGATAAAACACCTAAAGACAAGCTTTGTCTTACCTTCTTGGACGAAGACTCAACTCTATGGCATCGACGCTTAGGTCACGCCAATATGAGGTTAATTCAATCCTTATCATCTAAGGAACTCGTTAGGAACCTGCCCAAGTTGAAATATGACCAACACTTTTGTGATGCTTGCAAAATAGGAAAACAAGTTCATAATAGCCATAAGGCTAAAAACATGGTGTCTACATCTAGGTGTCTAGAATTGTTACATATGGATTTGTTTCGTCCTTCCACTATGCAAAGTTACGGGGGAAACTTCTATACTTTGGTAATAGTAGATGATTACTCTAGATATACATGGACTAAGTTCTTGAAAACTAAAAACGAAGAGTTTGATAAATTTGAAATCTTAAGTAAGAAAATTCAAAATCAAGTAGGAAGTAACATAGTGTCAATAAGAACCGACCATGGTCGTGAATTTGACAACGAAACCCTATTCGGAACTTTTCAACACATAATTTCTTGGCTCCTCAGTCTAACGGTATAGTAGAACGTAAAAATAGAACAATTCAAGAAATGAATAGATCTATGAACAAATCATATCTCAAAAGTTTTGGTGTCACGCTGTAGATACATCCACATATATCCTAAATCGTGTTCTAATTATTAGTACAAAATGGCGTAGTATCTAGAAACAAAGCTAGGCTAGTAAGCACAAAGCTACAATCAACAAGAAGATAAAGATTAGGATGTAACTTTTGCACCCATCGCTAGACTTAAGTCAATTAGGATATTACTTGCATATGCATGTGCACATGATTTTAAATTATTTCAAATGGATGTCAAAAGTGCATTTTTAAATGGCCTTATAAACGAGGAAGTGTATATAGCACAACCTCCCGGCTTTGCCGGTTTTGAAAAACCTAATCATGTTTACAAACTTAAAAAAGCTTTATACGGACTTAAGCAAACACCAAAAGCTTGGTATGATCGACTTAAGACTTTCCTAGTTGATCGAAAGTACACCATGGGCCTAGTAGACAACACTTTCTTCACCAAGAAAAAGGGCTCACATATTATCATAGTCCAGATATATGTGGATGACATTATATTCGGTACAACTCGGTAAGAAGATTAAGGCTCTTCGATCCGATCGTGGTGGTGAATATTTAAGCCAAGAGTTTAAAGATTATCTAGCTGAGCGTGGCATTGTCCAACAACTCACTTCTCTTTATACTCCATAGCAAAATGGTGTATCTGAAAGGAGAAATCGTACATTGTTAGATATGGTACGATCTATGTTTAATCTTACAACTCTTCCCTTATCTTTTTGGGACCATGCTCTTGAAACAACTGTTCACGTATTGATTAGGATTCCAACTAAGAAGGTTGATAAGACTCCATATGAACTATGGACTGGAAAAGCTCCCAACTTTTCTTACTTAAAGATCTGGGGTTGTGAGGCGTTTGTTAAACGTGACTCACCTGATAAACTCCAACAAAGATCTGTTAAGTGTATCTTCGTAGGATACCCTAAGGAAACAAAGGGTTACTACTTTTACCTCCCACCAAAAAGTAAAGTCATCGTGGCTAGGTATGGCGAATTTCTTGAGGATAGTTTGATATCTCAAGAATTCAGTGGGAGGGTTTATGATCTTGAAAATGATAAAGAAGATACGTCACCTTCTGAAGGCACTAACACACTTCCTGTGGAACCTGAAAGTTTAGGTCCTCCACCTAAAGTTGAAGTGGTACCCATCCGTAGATCTTCAAGATCTACAAAAGCTCCTGAACGTCTATGTTTAAACATAGAGTGTGAGGGAACTATACTAGGGGATCTTGATGAGCCAACTAGTTATAGTGCTGCCATTAATAGTCCTGAGAAGGATAAATGGCAGGTTGCTATGGATGGGGAAATGCAATCCATGAAAGAAAATAAAGTCTGGATTGAAGTAGACCTTCCTCCCAATGCTAAGGTAGTTGGGAGTAAGTGGCTCTTCAAAAAGAAAACGGACATGGATGGCAAAGTACACACCTACAAAGCTCGTTTGGTGGCTAAAGGCTTTACCCAAACATACGGTGTTGACTATGAGGAGACATTTTCTCATGCGGCTGACATTAGAGCTATTAGGATTCTTATAGCCATAGCTGCTTACTATGACTATGAGATATGGCAGATGGATGTCAAAACCGCCTTTCTAAATGGTCGCCTAGATGAAGACATCTACATGGCGCAACCTGAGGGGTTTGTGAATCCATAATTTCCTAAGCGTGTATGCAAGCTTCAAAGATCCATTTATGGATTGAAGCAAGCATCAAGGCAATGGAATAAGAAATTTGATGAGGAAATCAAGAAGTTTGGATTTACTCAAAATTTTGATGAGCCGTGTGTATACCACAAAGTTAGTGGGAGTAACACTACTTTTCTTATCCTATATGTCGATGACATATTAATCATGGGAAATCATATACCAAGTCTTAATGAAGTTAAGTCTTATTTAAGTAAATGTTTTTCCATGAAGGATTTAGGAGAAGCAACTTACATCCTTGGAATCAAGATCTATAGAGACAGAACTAAGCGGTTAATTGGATTAAGCCAAAGTGCTTACATGGATAAAATATTGAAAAGATTCAATATGCAAAATTCCAAGAAGGGATATTTGCCCATGCAAGTGGATCATGGCTTAAGCAGCGAAATGTGTGCTTCTACACCTGAAGAGGTGGAATACATGATGAAAGTTCCATATGCTTCGGTAGTAGGATCTATCATGTATGCAGTTAGATGCACAAGGCCAGATGTGGCATGCGCGCAAAATTTGACCAGTCCTTACCAGCAGAATCCAGGGAAAGATCATTGGCATGCTGTTAAGAACATTCTTAAGTATTTAAGGAATACTAAAGATATGTTTCTTGTGTTTGGGGGAAATCCAGACGCAGAATTGAATGTTACAGGTTTCTGCGATGCGTCCTTTTAGACTGATAAAGATGATACGAAGTCTCAGACGGGTTACGTTTTTGTCATCAATGGAGGAGTTGTAGACTGGAAGAGCAAAAAGCAGAGTACAACGGCCATGTCTACTACAGAAGCTGAGTATATTGCTGCATCGGAAGCTGCAATGGAAGTTGTTTGGATAAGGAAATTCATTTCGGATCTTGGAGTGATGCCATCAATAGAATTACCTATAAATGTGTATTGTGACAACTCTGCTGCAATCACATTCGCCAATGAACCTGGAGTTATGAAGTGCGCCAGACACTTTCGTAGAAAGTATCACTATGTTCGAGAACAAGTCGAACAAGGAGAAATCAATGTACTCAAAGTTCACACAGATAACAATCTGGCTGATCCTTTTACGAAGGCATTACCTAAGGAAACGTTTACTCGACATGCTCAGGGTATTGGTCTTCGTTTAGCCAGTAGTTTCATGTAAATCTGTTGGATTAGATTTTCGATAAGGGATGTATAAACAATATTATTTTTTAATGAAATAAAGTGCGGATAACGTTTATTATCATTTATTAATATTGTATCCTATATTTGCATGTTTAAATCCGTGAATAAATTAATTTATTCTGAATAGTCCGTTGTCGATTAATGATATGGGAATATTATTAAATTAAGAAAAATGTGAGGATTGGTAGAATGTACTGTAAGGTTGAGATACCAATATCACATGATATTCAATATTGGATAAATTGAATATAGGACTTATCCCAACTACATGATTATACTTTATGGATAGTCGTCATTAAGTAAATCATGAATATTTATCCTCAGACTTGAGATACCAGGTGACTGCCGAGGATGTAGCTCATTTTCTATAACACCCCAAAATTTTAAGATAGCAGCGGAAGTCTAATTGGGGTATTACTGTGAGGATCGAAAATAAACTCTTAGAAAACAACCCGTAAAGGCATTTTTAATTATTATAGGTCCATAATATGTATTCAGTTACAAAGTGTTACATCAGAGTGAAAACAGTTTCTCCAAGGAAACATCATTTTAACTGAATTAGAACTTTATTTTACACCCTTATTTAAGATAGGTTTTGCCTGCTCCATGCCTTGATCCGCTTCACTAATTTCCTGAGATACATGCTTAAAAGTCAACAAAATGTTGAGTGAAATCATGGAGTTTGAAGTTTAAATATCAGTTCGATACACAAGTAGGATTGTATTGGAGATACAATCAGTTTGAAAATTGATATTGCAGTTCATATATTGCCCTAAGTCTCATGATACGCAAACGTTAACAAAGTACCGTATAAACAGAGGTGTCCATCAAATTAATGATGAAAGTTTTGCCCTCGTGTAATAGGTGATTTGCCAATTCCTATTTTTCTCAAATATAATGCATCGCGACTAATACGACTAGCAAATAGCATTCCGTCAAAGTATTAGTGGGATAGGTTGTCAGCCTCTAATAGATCTATTCATTATATTCGCGTTCACCGCAGTGATTAATGGCTCATGATAGAGGGTCTTATGGCAATAAGGTAACTTAGGCATATATCATGTCAGGTAAGCATACAGAAAAATACTTGTGATCTGTTTATAGCATGTATCCCCCTCACAGAGTTTAAAAGTATAAATGATTTAAAAGTGAGGCCATGACTCACCTTAAGCGTTACTGGTGAATGTGAAAGTAAACTTTGAGGTGATTATGATAACAACTTCAATGCGGAACCTGGTAAATATATAAATGTTTGAGAATCTGACTAATTACTAGTGGTGTGCGTGAATGATGAATAACGAATGATGTGCAACGATCTGATCGTTGAAAGTGAGTGTGTTACACTCAAAATGCTTGAAGTTCAGAATAATGCTACATATATGATTATCTTGATTTTTGTGTCAGTGCTCCCGTAGTGTTATTTTCTCCGAAGAATGAATGAAATGCTATGAAATGTTAACTCGAAATGTTTCTAGTGTTACTAAGTATCGAAAGTTAAATAATATGCAAATAAAATGTGTAAAATGCATATGAAGTGAAAATGTGACTAAAATAGAAAATGAAATAAGAATGTCAAGTTATAAACAGTAGGTCCTTGTTCTTTTCCAGATTTTACCCTTTTTACCCTAACGGTTCTTGCGTTACGTCGTTAGTCCTTCGTTAAGTCCAAAGTACATAATAGTCCAAAACTTGTCCATATGTGCATATAAGGCTTGGAGTTAATTCAATGGTCAATTTAGGTCCTGTACAAGCTGTCATCACAGCTTCAGTCCACAAGTTTCACAGTTTGGCAATTTTAGTCCTTCTAGTTAGATCGTGTTACATTTTTAGTCCAAAAATGACAAAAAGGTAAGGAAAAATATGGCGATTTTTCCTAAGGCTTATTTAAGTGATTTTCAACTTATTTCAACTGCTTATTTGATCATTTGCTTATTTTAACTACAAATGGGCCTTAACGAGTCATAAAGGTGGCTCGTTAAGTATTTTTGATCCATGGGTTTTGGGGATGGTTTGAGTTATCAAAAGGGCTCATTTTTATGTTAAAAGCTTATTCTTAAAGTGCCATATTGTCAGCTTATTCGTGGCTTATGAAAATCAGCGAGTTGGGTTTACAGCCCACTCGTTAATATTAAGGGTTTTCAAAACAGATTTTTGCGAAATACTTTGTCCCGTTTAGAGTGTCGAGTTGTGTGTTTCATGATACGTTATCTACATGAAAAACATAGCTTGTTGGGTGGTTAAATGGGTCGTATAAAGAAGTATATGTATTGCATGTCGAGATTATGAAGCACTCGTGTATTTATTAGGCGTTATGGCTCGTTCAAAAGTTATTATAAAAGATTTAGTGAGATTTTATATATTTCATACGTGTAGAGCTTGTGTGCTCGTGGGTTTGTTATACATTCTGTGACATGTTGAGTTGAGATATGGATGGGTAAAGGTCGTTAGGGTCTCACGTGAATGCTTTTAAATTTTATATATGGTTCGATATTTAATATGCATGTAAAGCCTACATGTGTTATACGTTCGAGTGAAAGAACTCAAGATATGAAATGCATGCTATACTATCTCAAACATAAGTGATATCATGGTCTCCTAGTGGTGCTGTGGTTCATCACATGAAATCCTTTCCTCTTTATTTTAACGTGACATAAACAAAGAAATATGGTACATTCGAAATGTATGCATGAGTGAGTGATTTAACGTGCAAAGAGGTATAGAAAAGATTCATACCACACCTTGAAAAGGTGGTGAAGAGGCTGAGTGGTTCGAATGAAGCACAAAGAATGAAGGCAGTCCCACTGAGCTCGAATACGTTTTTATACGTATTCCCTTCTTAACTTGTTTGCTTCCCAAGAAGAGACAGAAAGCTTCTGGTCTTTTTAGAGTATTTGGTGAGGTGAAAGATAGTGAAATGTGGGTAGGGTAGAGTGTGATAGAATGAGATTTTTTTATAGAAGAGTTTTCACACGTTTCATTGACCTTTTGACTCTCAAGCTAATCATTTGCCTCTACTGTGGATGACTAGTGAGTAAGAGGACACCTATGCTTATTTTCTGACATTAGTAGATTGTGGGAAAGATTTTTAGTGGTAGGTACATTGTATCTTACTTCTTGTAGTATACATGTATTCGGTTGGCATTAATATAGGTTCCAAAATGAAGCTAGCGAGCCACAAACTTAGTCTGCAGTCCCATACTTCTTTTAAACATCACAATATGTTAAGAATGTTATTAGAAGAACGCAGGAAAAAGCGGGGTTCGAAATGGTTGTGTTTTGCAATATTTATGCATGCGTATGGTGCAAATATGGGATGAACAAAGTAACTTTAGTTACTGTACTGATACACGACGTCCATGGCTGGGAATGTGCACAAAGATAGTTCGTTGGGTGGTGATCACGTTGGTGTAAAAATATAGATAGGTTACGTTCGATATTACTGAGATACTAGGGCGTTTATGGAGGGTGTTTGCGAACAGGTTTATAAGAAAACAAAGAAAAGAAACATAAAGTGAGATGGGTTGGACTTTAGGCTCGTGTGGTGGGCTGAGATTAAAGGGCCCGGTTGGTTTGTGGTTTAGGAATTTAATGAAGGTAATTAGTGAAAGTTACTTGTACTTAACGAAATTAATTAGTGAATGCTAAGTAGTTTAGTGTAGGAACTTTATCAGTATTATTCATCATTGGTGAGATTCAAATTTAGTGATAATGGTGGTTTGTGTATAATCGTGTTTCGAAGAACGTGTCGTTCTTTGGTAAATATCATGATAACACAATATGGTAAGAATAATAATAAGAGAAAGTTCAAATTTCCCCGTAAAAATGGGTTTTATTAAACGGTAATACAAGATTATCATTAATCCTTGAGAATTATTACAATGGATTTTTGTAGAATCCTACAACTGCCGTGGGTGTAGCTCATTTTCTGTAAGGTAGTCTAACGCTATCTGTAAAAGGTGGTTATAAGGGCTATTTTCAGAGGTGATGTGAAATCTAAGGGTTACGCTCGTAGTCAATAAAGGATTTGTTCCTTCAACTTTGTGTTGAAGTTTAATACTGCTTGGCCACTCGTAGGGTTGACTAGATGTTTGCGTGTGCACTCCCAAAGTCTATCTGGAAGACGTTCAGATGTTTTGGTAATCTTGTTCAATTATGTATAAACGAGAAACTAATTGTTAATTATGGAATGACCGAGATCCATATCCATATTAATGCGGTATTAGAAACAAAAGGATAAGTATGATGATTAAAATCATCACGTGGTTTTTCCAGGAAAACCATACTCGGATCAAACTGGGGGCATTGGGAAGGTTAAGCTAGACTGACCCATGTCATTACTATATTAATGAATATCCAAGTGGGAGCTGTTAGAGTTTATGGATTTTTATTAATATATGTATGACCGGTTTCAAACCCGAGACTTCGGGATTGCACACAATACGTAAGAGTTTCAATGGTTTGAATAATTAAATACATTTTTATATTTTATTTATTCATTTCACAAACAAATAACTTAACGGCAGTTAGTACTTAACGAAGTTAGAGATAACGGTCGGTAAAGGACTAATTATGCAAAAGGAGGTTAGAAGAATCTAGAAACCCTTGCTTGGGCACGATCATAAACTAGAGTCGATCATAAACTAGATAAGTGATCCGTCCCGAAACAACACTTATATTTAAACAAATGCAGACTCAGAACAGGATGCTCGTGTGTAGTGTGTGAAACCAGGCAAGTGATCACCTGGGTCGTTTCCCAACGAGATGTGAATGGAAAACTGTGAAAAGCTAGGATTATAGTGACAGATGATTTAGATTGCTTTTGATTTTGCTTTTATTTAACAATTCTAAATAACAATTTAAAGACAAATATGCACAAATAAATTAAACGCGAATAAATAAATTACAAACGCGTAACGGGACAGCTAAAATGGGACTAAAATTAAAATTTATGAAATTTAAAACCTAAAAATGTAAAATAACTTAAAACTTATTTAAAAACTTAAATTATATTTTTTTAAATTTTTTTTATTTAATTATTATTAATTATTTATTATTTAATTACTTATTAAACTATTTAAATTTATAAAAAATACTAAATGGACAAAGAAAAATCTAAAACTTTTTCTAAAAATATTACTAAGTAAATAAAAGCTAAGAAAATTATAAAAATGAAAATTACTTAATTAAAATTTAAAAAGATAAATTCTATTAAATAGAAGCTATCACTTTATTTCTATTTTTGATTTTCTTAAGGTCTAAAAATATTTTTATATTTTTCCTAGATTACAAATGACAAAATAAAATTATGAAAATTGGATTTGTATTTTTCTGATTCTTTTTCTATTTATTATGATTTAAATACTATTAAAAATTAATTAAAATGATTAAAAATATCAAAACTATTCAGAAAATTATGAAAATTTACAGATAATTCTAAAATAATATTAGAAAGATAAGAAAAATAAAAGTGGAAGCTGGCTAAGCCTAAAAAGCAGATTTGGGCTAATAAGCAATAAGCTAATAAGCCAAAAATAAGCTAAAAAGCACTAAACTTAACCAACTGTTCAGAACAATGTTAATATGCTAAAATAAACTCAAAACAACTTAAAATTACAAATAAGCACAAGAATTGAGCAAGTTAAGCACTTGGCTGTTTGGGAATTCCAAGACAGAAAATTCAGAAAAGTGCTAAGTTGAAGGGCAATTTAAGCTATGAAATAAGCTACTGAGATGCCATATTATGGGGGCAAAACTTAGCTAGGCTTATGAACTATCTAGAAAACCTAAAAGCCCTATCACAATAACACCAATTGAAGTCCAATTGGAGGCTAGATCAGCAGACAATCAGCACTAAGTCTGCTGTTTTGTGCAGATGTTGTGCAGAATTTGCACAAGTGTGTACAAGGGTCTGGGATTTTGAGGATTCACTAGATGGACTCAGTTGAGTAAGAAAATGCCAAAGTTATGGCTCAAACAAGCTTGAGGCTTGTATTGGCTTATATGAGCTTTTGGCAGTCCAAAACTCACACAATGGGTTCAAAATGGTTAAAACTTGTTCTAGAACTGATCTACTAGTAAAATTAGCTTCTAAGGGCTTGGATACGCTTGTGCAAACTTGGACTTATGACCAATCAACAGTGATTGGGGTGTTTGGACTTGTGACTGCTACTAAACCAAACAGTCTCTTATGAGACTGTTTTGGTGTTTTCTAAGTGAAATGATCATGTTGAGCTTTAAATCAAAATCTAGTGGTACTAGTAATGTATCAAGCTTATGAAAATGACCATTGACTGGTATGAAAACTGGTTCAACTAAGCTAGCTTGTTTTTGACTTTTTCTAGTTTTTAAGTGAAATAATGAACAAGGCAGTTAAAACTAAAGAGCTTGAATGAAAAGTGATTAAGAACTAATTATAAGCTAAGAATGATAAAGATAAACTAAAATAAGCTTATAGAACAATGATATGAAAATTAAGCTAATTATGAAAATCCAACTTACAATCGAATTGAGTTTGAACCAGAGAACCAAGGAACCAAGAACACCCTATAGGCTTCCCATGAAGCCACTAAACCAAAAGCTTCCAGCAATTCAGCTTATTTCACCATAATAGCTCAATAAGCTATTTTGTTGACTTTCGTTGACTTCACCTCGAATTTGAAATTAAGAACTGATAAGAGATATATAAACTTACATTAAGCTACTATGAGCTTATGTCAGCTTATAGTATAGGTTTTTGGAGTTTATTATGATGAACTTAAATGAGCTTAAGCTTATACGATTACCACATTTTTAGAAACTTAATTATAACTTAAACTTGAGTACAAATAACTTTAAATTGAGACAAAGTAACTGAAATTAACTTGTATTAAAGACTTGAATTGAAAATTACAATAATTGAAAGACAAATAAAATAAAAGACGATTAATAAAAATTAACTACTACTTAAAATCCTATTACATTTGATCTATATATACAAAATTATGCTGGGAAACCCTTAGCCGACTTCCTAGAACTCTTCTGCACCCTTGGATTAATCTCAATTGATCTCAGCTGCCCATTTCTACTTTTGGCGGGAAAATTGACATAGTGGGTTAATCCACTATTTCTGACTGAGGTGATTGAGGAAGAAGCATTTAATACATTTTGGCTGTTAGGTGAGGTGGTGAGCGTTGGGAAGGAGGAGGGGAGTGGGTGTACAGAGGAAACCATGGGCTGAGTGGTATGGTTTGGTGGTTTGGCGGTATGGTGGGAAAAGAGACGGGTCAAACATAAGTTTGACCCTGGGTTTAAACTAAAAAGGTGGGTCGGGTTGTATTAAAAGGGAGTTGGGCTTGGATTGGGCTGGGTTTATTAATTAGGATAGTGGGTTGGGTTTGTTTGTTTATTTATTTTGGGTTTAAGGGTTTAGATCCGGATTTAGTTTATATAACACAAGGACCAAATGTGTAATTTAGCCGAAAGTTTGGGGGTGTGTTTTGGCACTTTTCCAAAGTTTGTCACAAGGGTAAATCCTGCCAATGATGAATAGTTCAAGGACTTAATATGGTTTTTCCATTTTAATTTTCCCAAGGACTATTTCTGCCAAACTTTCAAACTCCAGGGACCAAATGTGTAATTTCACCAAACTTTTCCACCAAGGACCAATCCTGCCATATATGAGTAACACAAGGACCAAAATTGATTTTCTCATGTTTTTAGAATAACCAGGGACTAGTTTTGACAATTTTGGAAAGTTGAGGGACTGAAACTGCCAATTATGCAAACTTTGTCTGTTTTTCATCTGTTTTTAAACATTTTGCATCTGAAACATATAAAACACATTTCTGGGATAATTTCATTATTTTGATGCATTTCTGAGTGTTTTTGGATGTTTTGGCAGTTCAGATTAGGTAAAAATGATGAGTATTTAGACACTCATCAGTCGGCCGATCCAACCTTAGGGTTGAGGAAGTCGGTTGGGAGTCTTGGAGGAGAAGAAAAGAGAGTCTATAAATACAACCCCATTGTATTTGTTAATCCCTAATCCCAAATTCTCAAGCAAACCAATTTCTCTTCTTCTTCCTCTAGTTCTAGCCGATCGGTTCTATCCCTAACTCCTAGGGTTTAGTCGATTTTGCTTAAACACAAGTGTTGGTTTTGTTTGTGATATTAGAACCTAGCTTTTCCCATTGGAACGCTAGTATTACGTGTGTACAAGAACGAAGTACAAGCTTACTTTAGCTTGTTGTGACTTGCCGTATTCGACTATACACAAGTCGATCCATCCTTAAACCCTAATTAGGGTTTGTATTGTTCTTGGTGATCACGTGATTCCTTGTTCTTGCTAGGAATCAAAAGGTACGCGTCTATTCAATTTTTTAGTTAATTATTACATGTTATTGTAGATCCTAATTCCGCTGTGCTACATGCTTTGATGTTATTTGTTTATGGTTTATTAGTTTATAGTTTATGATTCTAATATTCCAACAAATATGACATCCTAAGTATTTTTAGATTATGTAACATGACTAAAACTTGCTAATTTGATATTAGTAACATGTTGCTAATTAGTTGTGGATCTTTAGAAGAGATTATGTGGATCCAAATAAATATTTTCGCTTTTTGGTGGCAAGCAAATCAATGATTCGATGCATATGTACATATGCATTCGATTGAAACATGTTCATGAATTTGATAGTACGCCTTTCACTATAGCTAGTTTGTTCTATAACATTGACTCTCATTAAGGGCTAACAATATATCACTACACTACAACATTAGCCTCAATTGACGAGGACCTTTTGAGGCCTTCGGCGAAGACAAGTCCACGCCAAAGGTCATTGGCGAGGACAAGTCGTCGCCAATACTGCGTCGCTAACGACATTAGCGACGACTTTTTTTGATCTTTGGCAACGACAGCGTGGGACCCATGAAATTAATTAAAAAATTCTAAAGATGTCGTGTTAGAGTCTAATATATTTCGTACTCCACTATATATACCGAAACATTTTAATGCTTCGTACCATATAATTATACTTGACTACACCGAAACGTCATAACATCGCTGGAACACATTGTCTAACAATTGAAGTGTAACTACTATATGTGACGACTGCATCAGTAGCCAAAAATTATGCATGTTTGGACTTCTCAATTTTCTCTTTCGAGCATTTGGTCTCGTAACATTTTGGTGTACGCTATGTGCACTCTCGATGATACAAATGAAGTACAAGCTATTCCTATGAGTAGTATGGTTTGGTGATGAGGGGGAGGTTGGTTCGGGCACGTGGATCATGGGTCATGCCTAGAACCACAACAAAAACAATTCTTGATCTCTATATTCCCATCAACATCATGAACATTATATAATGCATGATTGTAATGATAAGTCAACTCCTAAAGATATATAACTTGACTTCTGTCGAGTTATATTGTTATACAAAGCTAAATTTCCACTTTCAAGCTTTTGGTCTCGTAGCATTTTGGTTATGAGGTTAAATCATCCACCTACAAAATAATGTGGGTAAATAAAACATATATAAAGCTAGTTGTTTACATAACCACATACATTTTGGCATAACATCATGACTGACACAATGTTGTTATGTACTTTATAAATAATTGTAATAGGCAAAAAGCAACATAGTTAACCCTTCTGAGCCCCCCCTCCAATTCCTTTTGCCTTTTCAACACCCTTTGCACAAAGGCCTGCACCAGGCGAATTGCTAGATTGTTGAAATAACAAAAGGAACTGGAGGGGAAGCTCAACATGGGTAACTATGTTGAACATCGTATGTCAATATTAACAAATGAAGAACGCAGTCTTTGTACTGTAAAGTCTAAGACGTTCTTTATTTGTCAATATTGACATTCAATGTTCGATGTCTATTACAGCCTAGGTGACACCATGTATGCACTAAAATGTATGCACACAGAGGATACCAATAAGTGAAAGTTTTACTTGTGTCTCGGCAGCTATGTTGGCCCAATGAATAATCATGGTCTGGTAGGCAAGCAAGAAAAGGAAAGAGAAAATGGTAACATACCCGAGCAATATAAAATTTTAGAATACGACCAGTTTCCAAGTGCTAGATAAAGAATAAGCAAGCGTATGAACATCACAAGTATTGCACATACTGGCCAGACACTAGTGTGCAATTTTGTAAATGGAGAGAATACTGTATTATTAAGTATGATAAAAAAAAAAAGCTGCTAAACGAAAGGCAGGCGCATAAAGTATGTATATGGAAACTTACCAACAGTTTGCCTCGATCTTACTTCAAGTATAATGTACTCAGGTGGCTGAATGTAAAAACTCGGGTACGACAAAAATATTGACAAAGTATCAAAGATGGATGCACAGACCATGTCAACTTTGTTGATGCAAATAATGTTCTAAAAACGTTATTTATATCTTTCGATTACTTCACGTTTTGAGGATGAAAAAATATGAACTCACGTTACGTTAAAATTAACGCTAACAAGTTTTTAATCGGAAGATCCCGTTTCTACGCAAATCACTCTTGAACAAAGTTACAACTTGAACTAGTGATCAAAGAAGTGAATTCATGTTTTGAAAATTCACATTTTAAATGGGACAAAATATTTTTTCAAAAATACACATGACAAATTATTTTTGAAATATTAAGAAATGTTTTAATGGAAAAATTAGTTTGAAAATCACAACAGCTATTTCCCCCCCAAAATCAGCTCCAACCTTCCCCAAATAAGTTTTCACCAGAAAAGACAAAATTTGGAGCGTCCTAGTCTACCACGGCTCCACGGTACCGTTAAATTTAACGGAGCCGTGGGTCATTTAATGGAGCCGTCCGTACCATTTTGAATTGTAACGTTCAGATTTTCTTTGCCTATAAATACCCACCTCTTTCACAGTTTTAGGCACTACTAGAAAAAGGTCTATCCTTGACTCGCATTTTATGACGCACACTACAAGATGACGCGCAAATAGCAAAGTCATAAAATAAGAGTCATAACGAGTAAATTTTTTATTGGGGATGACTCGTTTTCAAAAGCGTCATAACATAGGGTCATAATCAGTTAAAATTTAGCCTGCTAGATGACGCTCGTTTTGCTTCGTCCTAAATAGGGGTCATCTATGTTTTTTTTCCCATCAGCTTCATCAAAATCCATTGTTTTTTTTTGGCCAAAACACTTCCCGCTCAACACTTCCCTCTCAAACTCTCAAAACCTTATCAAACCCCTCTCAAAACTCTCAAAACACTCCCGCCAACCACCGCAGAAATCATCACCACCAACCACCACGGACGTCTATCACCACCACCAACCACCACGGACGTCTATCAGGTACCACCATCCGGGTTACGATTTGATACGATTTTTCATGGATTTTTATAGATTTGATACGATTTTTCATGGATTTTTATAGATAATCATCGTTTTTATATATATCCGGGTTACGATTTTTGTTAGTTTTTATATATCTTTTTAGATCTGATTTTTTATTAGTTTCTATATATGTTTTTTTTATAGATCTGGGTTAATTATCGTTTTTATATATATCCTAGTTTTTTTCACTTGCAGCCTCAAACACTAATTCCTCCAAAATAGATCTGGTGTTTTGACTCATCCATCTTCTTCACGAATTTTTCAAAGTCGAGCACTAATCAGGTATGTAACCATCATCAAACATTAGTTTTATTATCAACTCGGAGTTCTTGGGGCTAATTCCATATGTTAATTAAACCTCAAACTTAGTTGTAATATCCTTGTGTCTACATCTTGCATCTTGAACTAAAATTGACAAGTTTAAGACTTTAAATGGGTATAAGTGAGAGTTTTATTTTTGTTTGGTTTGTAGTTTGATAATGAATAGGTACTATCTACAAATGATGGTGCTAAAATTCTCAAGATGTTAGACGTTGAGCATCCAGTTGCCAAGGTGATCCATGGAAATTTGTACCTAGTGTCCTTCTGTTTATGCTCTATTTCTTTGATTCTTGCTTGTTGTCTTAGTATGTTGGTTTTATTGTAACTTGTGGTCATATAGGTTCTTGTAGAGTTGGCTGAGCTTCAAGATAGAGAAGTAGGAGATGGCACAACTTCTGTAGTCCGAGTTACTCAAGGTATTACTTTCAAGTGCATACATATTTGTTTTGTTTCGTGTCTGATGAATTGAATGGTACCATTGAAGTGAATGTACTATTTGTGATGAGTTATGTAACTGACTTAAAGCATGGTACCAATGAAGTGAATGTAGTGTTTGTAACAGAAGTGTTTCTAGGCAATTGATGTGTGTATGGTTTTCATACCGATTTTACTGACTTGCAGAACTGAAACCTCATCAGCTATATGGAAAGTATACATGGAAAATAGTCAAAATTTCACAGATAAAGAAGAGAGAACTTCGTACTAATGAGTTTGAGGTTGGTGGCTACAAATGGTATGCTATCTCTATTATTATTTGTATTGTACTCATAATAATTGCAAATTGTAGGCATTATAATACACGTAACTAACTGCAAATTCCATTTTTAGTTAATGTTTTTGCTATGGCTTGTAGGTACATTTTGATCTATTCTCAAGGGTGTGATGTATGCAATCATCTGTTTATTTCTCTGTGCTGCAAATAATGACAAGCTTCTTCCAGGTTAGATCGCAGAATCTACATGCATGTTTATTTCAGTGCTTGTTGTCTATTAGTATGTTGGTTTTATTGTAACTTGTGGTCTTATAGGTTCTTGTAGAGTTGGCTGAGCTTCAAGATAGAGAAGTAGGAGATGGCACAACTTCTCTAGTCATTATGGCAGCTGAATTACTCAAGGTATTACTTTCAAGTGCACACATATTTGTTTGACACATATAGTGATGTGATTCAAATGGTGAGGTTGAGGACGAGGTTAAATTTTGGATTTGCAGTTTTCATGGTATACAGGGAGTTGCAGTCTCAAACAAGCTGATGTGACGGAGCGGAACGAATGAAACGTTGGGGAGTCAAACACTCGAGCACATCGTGCGTAGCGCAAAACATGTTGCGGTAATTTAGCTCCATCTCTTTATAATTACATGATGGATGAGTATTGACTTTTTAACTGTTATCTTGGCCAGCACGCCAATATATGGCCATGTGGTTGAAAACTAGGAAAGATGGTGGAAGACACATCAGGCCCCCGAGGTATCAATTGGTGGTTTCCGAAGTTGCTACACCAGACCATGTTGGGAGTATCAATTGGTGGTTTCCGAAGTTGCTAAATCAGGCCCCCGAGGTATCAATTGGTGATTTTCTGTCACTGCTGTTGCTGCTTTTCGATAACCTTGTATATTGAACCATTTTATTGCTTTCTTTATCATCTACTTTGATATGAATCGTTATTTCTAATGATGTTAACGGCATATCATGCATGGCCAGTTACGAGCACTGGAGAGAGGAGCTGGTATTCTTGTGGCGACTCCAGGAAGATTGGTTGATTTGCTGGAAACGGCAAAAGTGTTGTTGGAAATGATAAAGTATTTGGCACTTGATGAAGCAGATCGTATGTTGGATATGTGATTCGAGCCACAAATCAGAAAGATCGTGGAGCAAACTAACATGCCTCCTCCAGGTGCAAGACAAACAATGTTGTTCAGTGCCACATTTCATAGAGAACTCCAGGTTTGATGTTTTTTAATTTGGGTTATGCTTATATAATGTATGTGTATCTGTGGATAACTGGATAAGTGATAAAGGTCGCGAAATAGACGAACCGGTCGGGTTAAAGTAGGCAAATCTTTAGTTCTGGTCAAAACAGTTTGTGGCTGGGCAGGGTTGGGTGAACCGCAAACAGTGTTCTACTTTAATATGTTAGAAAACATTTTTGTACTTTAATTGTGATAATTGTTTCTTACAATATTGCAATGATGGTCAAACGCATTTTACTGGTGGAAATTTAAGAGATTTTGTGCTATTGAATACACTTCAGATGACCGGTTGGTAATTTTTTTTTTCAAGGAAGCAAGGCGTCTAGCTTATAAATCAGTTGGCGTAGCTGACATTTTGAGACTTGTGGCCTGTTGGCTTATATAAATTTATTATCATATGATAAACTTATATAAGCCCATAAGAAAAATGAAGCTTGTGAAATATAAGCTGAAACAAACACCCCCTAAGTATGATGTTTTTGGGTAAAAAGCTATAAAACATGTTCCTCGTTTTAAAATGACACAAAGTGGACTGAAAAATGTCAAAAATTAGTAAACTGTCTTAATGTGACAACGTTGGTATTTTTATAATAAAAGTTTGTATTTGAGTTTGGTCCTCGACTGTTTTTGAGCTTTGCACGAGCTTGATTAGGCTTTCTTCGAGTCCTAGCAGTCAATAAAGGGTTGTTTGGCAGTTGGGTCAAAATGGGTTGAAAACCCATCTCTACTGTTCATTGACATCTATTCCAGTTTGAATTGAGCTTATTATACCTTGTATAAGCTAGTTCCACTTTCACTTTGGTTGTTTTGAGATTTTTGCAGGTTTTGAATAGGGGCAGTGCAGGCACAAGGGTGAGGACTGTCCAAATAAGCTCTAATCAGCTGGCTTATTTTGGACCTCATTTTGGCATCTCATCAGATTCCTTATCATCTGTTTCAACTGGTACATTTCATTGTGTGTTTAAACCATATAGGTCTTTCCCTTTAGAATCCTTAATAGCAGTCCACTTAGTATTGCAGCCTACATAAGTCAATACCCCTATTTCTCAGCTTAATTGTCTGTTTTTCCCATAGTAGTTTGAATCTGAAATTTAGTTTACATATAGCTTATAGTACTAGGTTGATCTGTTTCAGCTTGTTGAGAATTTTAGAGCTTATCTAAGTGCTTAACTCTGGTCTGCAAAACACCTCAGTGAACCTTAGTGTGCTCTGCACATATTAGCAGACTGCATAAGCTGCATCAGCCCTTTTTCAATGTCATTTTTAAGCTAGTTACAGTAGCTTTTGAGTTCCAATTTGTGTTTTTTTATAAAAGCTTGCCAGTTAATCTTATTCTGTTTTAGCTTATTTGAGCATTTAGAGCTTGTTTGCTAGCTTATATTAGGTCTGCATAAGACCTCAGTAGCCCATAATCAGCAGACCTTGTTTTTTTTATTTGTTTGATTTCCTTACTTATTTGCTTGTACTGTTTCAGCTTATTTGAGCATGCGATTGATGACATGGGCTTTAACACTGTTCGCAACGCTGAAGGCAATGGAACTGAAGGCAGATCTTCTTGTATTGCTGAGTGATGTTGATGGTCTTTATAGTGGCAAAGTTAGGTTGATTTTTAGTTCTAGCAGCAACAAGGAAAATATCCTGTTAAATGTACTTCAAATGGCATGGGTTTGTTTAAAAGAATATTGCATCTTTACATTTCATTGACTTTGATATTTGTGTTTTTAATTTTGTATTATCAGGTTTTTAATATATGAAATGCGTTATTTTGATATTTGTGTTTTTAATTTTGTATTATCAGGTTTTTAATTGTCATTTAATAGAAAATTAGGAACTGGAAAAAATTAATTTAAAAAAAAAATTAGGTTATGACACGCAAAAAGGAGAGTCATAAAACGTGGGTCATAAAAAAAAAAATTAGGTTATGACACGCAAAAAGGAGAGTCATAAAACGTGGGTCATAAGTGCGCGTCATAGAGGGATGACGCACAAATGCGAGTCATGAAGCTTTATGACGGGTCCATCCTTGACTCGCATTTGCGCGTCATAAAGCCTCTTCTTGACTCGCATTTGGAGTCAAGAATAGCTGTTTTTCTAGTAGTGAGGCACCCTTCACACACAGAAAAATCCCTTAGCTAAATCCTCTCACACCTTTCACTTCTTAGGGTCAATTAGATTAGTTTTTCTTTGTTTCAAGAGTGATCCAATCATCCTTCAAGTGATCCTCTTCATACCTCTTCACTAGCAAGAGAAGAACACAAGTATCCAAGTTGATACAAGGTGTTGTCATCCCTCTTCATTAGCAAGAGAAGAACTCAAGTAATCAAGAAGATACTAGAGTTATAGTTGATAGGTTTTTGTAACACTTGTTACAACCTTGTTGTGTCTTAGCATACATCAAGTTTATTTTCTTTTTGTGAGTGAGAGTGAAGATCAAGTGTGATCTATAGAGATAGTGAACATCTCTTGAAGTCATTGGGCTTGTGTGATTGATCAAGAAGATCAAGGGTCATTAGGTTAGTGTTAGTCGAGTAGAGTGAAGTGAGTGTTGATCATTGTGATCGTGTTGAGATCTTGGTGATCTCTTGAAGCCACTGGGCTTGAGTGTTTGGTCACGTGGACCTTGGTAGATTGGTGCTAGCTAAGATTAGCACTCGACATCTAGCTTAGTGTCGGTAATAGGATAAGCGACGTGTACGGTTTTCTCCGCCTTAAGGGAGGTTGTTGACATAGTGCTTGAAACTCTCGAGTGTGGTACTCGGGGAGTGGAGTAGGGCGAAGAAGAGCTTCGTAGCCGAACCACTATAAATCCTCTGTCTCGGTTTGATCTTTCCAACTCTACTCTTTACTTTTATTTGTTATTATTACTTAGCTTAGTGTGTAGTTCATATTGGTGTTGATTGATTACACATAGAGTTCGAATCAAAGTTTCCAATAACCAACTTTTAAAACAAGATTTTTAAAAGAAGTTTTTAAACCGGTAAACTATTCAACCCCCCTTCTAGTTTCCCACAATTGGTATCAGGAGCCACGTCAGTCAAGTTTTTTAAAGTATATTGTATTTTAAAGCTTGAACCGATCAATGGATTCCGACAAATATCTAGAAGGGCAATCTATGCAAAGACCACCACTTTTCGAAACCGATTGTTTTATTTATTGGAAAACAAGATTCGAAACGTATGTGAAATCAAAATACATTGATCTTTGGCATATTATTACCGAGGGTGACTTTCAACCTATTCAAAAGAATCCGGAAACTAAAAAGGATGAAATATTTTCTTATTATAAACAAAGTGATGAACTTAAAAGGAAATTAGCCAAAAATAATGAGGCTAAAATGATGATTTATAATGCTTTGCCTAAAAAGGAATTTGAAAGAATTTTTATGTGTAATACGGCAAAAGACATTTGGAAAACTTTGTTAGTCACTCACCAAGGTAATAACCAAGTAAAAGAGAACAAGATAGATCTTCTTGTTCAACAATATGAACAATTCTCCATTTTGGAGGATGAGTCAATAGATAATGCTTTTGCTAGATTTAATACTATTATCACTAGTCTTAAAGCTCTTGATGAAGGTTATTCTAGTAAGAACTATGTTAGGAAGTTTCTTAGAGCTCTACATCCTAAATGGAGAGCAAAGGTCACCGCCATAGAAGAGTCAAAGGACTTGGCGGCATTGTCACTCGATGAACTTATAGGAAACTTGAAAGTTCACGAGATGATAATTAAGAAAGACTCCAAAATAGTCAAAGGCAAAGTCGAGAGAGTTAGATCTCTAGCATTGAAAGCCAAGAAGGAGTCTAGTGATGAGGAATGTTCGAGTTCCGATAGTGAAGATGAGGAATATGCACTAGCGGTTAGGGATTTTAAAAAGTTCTTTAGGAGAAGAGGTAGGTTCGTTAGGCAACCTCGTGATGAGAAGAAGACATCACAAAAGAACTGTAAAACCCTAAAATCTAAAATGAGCAAAAAGACCAAAATGCCCCTGCTAGTTTAAAATTTAATTAAAAGCTTATAATGTATCAAATAAATTCCAAACTTCTGGCAATGCACATGTTATAATCCCAAATAATTTTCACAACATCATTTGACATTTATACAAGTGGAAAAATGACTAAAATACCCCTAAGCTAACCGAATGGATAATAATTAGTGTTTTTAGAATTTAAAATGTATTAAAATGTGTAAAAGAGGAAAGGATCAATCAAATTAATTTGGCTAACCAATTTAGCCGAGATTTCTGGTCAACCCTCCCCTCCTATGACTCGGCATTCCTTATTAAACACCAATCCACATCTTGTTTCTCTAAAACCCTAATTGCCGAGTAGAAAGAAAAACACAAAGAAATTTCCATAGCCTCCATTCGATCCACTAAAATTACCAAAGCATTTTTCTGAGTTCAAACACAATTCAAGGAGTCCTAGAAAAATCGTGTTGAGTTCATTTGTTGCCCGATTCATTGGTGGTGGAATTATTTCTATCGCTAAACCATTTTTAAGGTATAATTCGTATAAATTCAACAAAGCTTTGTAAAATTCGATTCTTATTTTTCCTGAGGTTCTTATATCATATGTGATCTGCGAAAAATGTGTACAAGGTGATTTGATCCCATTTGGAGTCGTGGTGAATTCTTCCCTTGTCGATTATCCATCCGAGAAGCAATAAATCGTGTGGCCTTATTCACTCGTTCTAAAAAATCTTCTGGTATTTTTCCTAGCCTCTAATGATCGTATATATCCTAAGAAAAATAATAAAAATGATCCATGCATTGTATATAAATCGTATGGTAATTCATGTGTTATTAAACCCTAGAATCGAAATAAATCAAGATATCATGCATGCGATTTTTCCAGGCCTAGTGAATAATTTTCGTGGCCTCTATGATCATAGTACAACACCATAAAAATGCTCATTTGATTTATTGAGGCTTAAAACTATTTTTGGTGAATTATGTTGTAATCGGCTAAAAGGGAAAATAAGAACAAAAATACCTAGCGTGGAAACTAGGGTTCAAAAAGGATTAGATTTGATTAAAAGTGAATATAAATGATGTTGAAATGATTGCATAATGATGAGGTTCGATTAGGGTTTTATTTGGTTAAAAATTGTATTTACCGATTTGTAATTAAATATAAAAGGGGGTGTTTTGTAAATATTAAAATTCATGGGTTATTTTTGTCATGTTCTATAGATCATGTAAGACTTGTAAAAATTATAAAATGAAGGGTCTATATGTAAAATTCATGAGAAAATGAATTTAGTTATATTTGTTAATTCGATTTGGAAATTTAATAAATACAAGGACTAAACATGTAATTTCTGAAAAGTTGAGGTCGATTTGTGTTATTAATGATATTCAGGGTCTAAGGTGAAAATTTGGATATTTATTGGGCTAATATGTAATTATTATTAATTAATGATTTAAATGTAAATTCTAAGGACTTAATATGTAACTTTACTAAATGGAGGGACCTGATGTGTAAATATGGAACAATTAAAGGTCTGATCGTATAACTCACTAAAATAAGTACTCATGATGTAAATGTGATAAACCAAGGGTTTAATGAGTAATTATGCATGTTTGAAGGTTTAAAATGTAATTTTGGAAGTTCAGGGGTATAAAATATAAATTGTGAAAACCTGAGGACCAAAGGTGTAAATATGATAAAGATACTTTATTTCCAGCAAATGTTGATCAAATTAAGCTATATACTAAATGTTTCTAAAAGAAGAAACCTTCTAATTATGGAAACTTTCTAAAAGTGGAAACTTACTAAAAAGGGAAAGTTACTTAAAATGGAAAGATGATTAATTAAGAATGATTTGTGATCCCCTTCTATTCCTCTAGGTGTGAAGAAGGAGAGACTGTGAGCTTTCCTCATTTCTGTGCTTGTTCTATTTTGCTTTCGACATAAGGTACGGATACTCTACCCTTTTAAGAAAGGGTGTCTTATCACCTATGCTTCGATGTTGAGTTATGAACCTTTGCTATGACCCTTTTGCTATGAACCTTTTGATATGAACCTTTTCTTATGACTTTGAGATTCACTTTTGACATGACCTTGAGATATGCTTGATATGACTTTGAGATGAACCCGTTTGCATGACTTTGAGACCTGACTCTTAGTTTGATACCCGAGCCACCTGTTTGTTTCCTAGCCAGGAAGGTAACCTGGCCATGTCTGTGATGCACCACTGGCATGAATCCTGTGTGGGGGAGTGATTTCTCACGCCGTCCCCTTTTATATTATGATATGGCCATTATGATTCTGAGATTATGATTTTGAGATGACTTTGAGTGGGGGCGTATGGATTGCAATCCTAGGCATGTATGTTTAGTGGATTTAACTATGACTTTGAGTATGACTTTGAGGTGACTGGTGCATGTGTGCTATACACGCCTTTCACATTTATGGGAGCTGATCACTCCACCCCTTTTTGATACATGAGGACACCCCTCATATTATCTGGTTGCCTGAGAGGTATCCCCTCTGATTGTGAGATCTTGACTTTGAGTATTATGATGTTGAGATATGACTTTGAGTATGGGCTCGTGGTGGATGACTATCCTATATATCTTCTATTTCTTCTTGCATTGATTATACCTTATGACATTCCCCTTTGCTTCATTATATTTCTGTTTCGTTATCTTTGCTTGTTATTATGTATCTGTTCACTGAGCTTTGTAAGCTCAGCCGCACGTTTTCTTTTCCGTGTGCGGCAGGTATCTAGCTGGGAGATGGATTTATGCTTGGGATGAGAGTTAGTGGAGCTTTTGCCTTAGATGATGTCCTACCCTAGTCTTACCATTTATTTCAGCATTTTGATATTGGATCTATTTCGTTATGTATTTCTTTGGGATTATTGCTTCCTTTCATTTGGGACTTATGTATTGAATTCCAGTCGTGTTGACTTGGTTTATTTAATGATTATGTTTATTGGCTTCCGCTGTGAATATGTATGCATGCTTTGATTTGTCACCATAATGTGATGCTTCTACCCTTGCCGGGTTGGGGTGTTACAATTATGGTATCAAAGCCCAGGTTGCGACCTGTCGTACATAAGCTTTGGCCTGTGAAACATGTGGACCATAGGATTTGACCCTTAAGTTTTAAGTTTTGACTGGTGAGGCTTTGGGTAGGCATAGGTTTCTGTTTCGTCTTCCATTTCGTGCTTATTTTCCCTTTTGTTTTGCTAATTCTTTTCATGATCATTCAGATGGTGAACACTCGCTTTACTCAGTACTCTAATGGGGATGATGGCCCCAATTTTGAAGAGATGATAGCCGCTGCTATGGCTGCTGCTCTTCCGCGAGTGGTGACTGAGGTCACCAATAATATCAGGAATGGGGCTGGTCCTTCTGGAGGTGGTGGTGGTGGTGATGCTCAACCCACTGCTCCACCCGCTGCTCCTCCAGCTGGTATCCACGTGTGGATCGAGAGGTTTAATAAGCTAAAGCCTCTCACGTTCAGGTCCGCTGTTATCTCCCCATGAGGCGGAGGATTGGATTACGCACGTCGAGAAGTTGTTTCGTGTTCTGGGATGTGATGACGAGTTTAAAACTCGTTTGGCCACGTTCAAACTAGAGGGTGATGCTCAGAATTGGTGGACTGCTCTTGTTCGGGCAAAAGGGGATGATTTTGCTGAGACTTGTTCGTGGGCAGATTTTATTGAGGCGTTTTATAAGCAGTACATTCCTATGGCAGAGCAGCTGAGGTATGAGAGGGAATACGGGTCTATTCGTCAGGGTGATCATGAATCTTCAGGAGATTTCATGCAGCGTTTCTTACGTCTGGCTAGTTTCGTGGGGCCAGAGGTTACTGGGGATTCTTTCCGACAGGCTCGTCACTTCAAGTGGGCTCTTAAGAGATGGGTGTTAGACCGGATCGTTAACACTCCATTTGATGATGTGGCTAGTGTTCAGGATGCCGCGCGTAACATCGAGTTGTTACATGCGGACAGGGTGTCTAATAAGCGTGACAGGGATGGTAACCGGGTAGATTTTCGGGGTCGACAGGAACAAAGGCAGGATTCTCGGGGTCATGGTCGTCAGGACCAGAGACAGGATTTTCGGGGTCGTCAGGACTATGGGCATGATCAGCAGGGTCGCCAGAACCGAGGTGGTGATTATGGGCGACATGATTCTAGGAACCAGGGTCGTCAGGATTATGGTCGGTATGGTGGTGACCGTCAGGGCCAGGGTGGTAATAATAGGCGCAGGGATTCTCAGCAGTATCAGCAGTCGGGATCGTCAGGTCAGAAGAAGGCTGATGAGATTCTACCTCCTCCTCCTACATGTGCTTCATGTGGGAAGTCTCATCCAGGTCCGTGTTACAAAGCTTCTGGTGCTTGTTTCTGGTGTGGATCTAATCAGCACAAAGTCAAGGACTGCCCTAGGAAGAATGCTGGTGAACCTAAAGTTGATTCTAGGACAGCTCCTACTTCGGGACGGGTTTATTCTTTGACTCGTGATCAGGCGGCTAGCACCTCAGGTACTATTACGGGTTTTCTACATATTGGAGATCGTACTGTTTTTGTTTTATTTGACACCGGTGCTACACATTCTATCATATCCACTTCACTTGCAAATAAAATAAACATTAAACCCACAAAATTAATGAATCGTATATCTATTGCTACCCCGATGAAAACTCATGTGATTATTGATGTTGAGTATGTTAAGTGCCCTCTCCGTTTCGATGATCGTGTTCGTTCTGCGAACCTTCTTCCCATTGACATGGTTGATTTTGATGTTATTCTGGGCATGGACTGGTTAGCTGCCCATAAGGCGACTATTGATTGTTATGCTCGTAAGGTGATCTTTGGTGATCTTCATTATCCTGATTATGTTTATTCTGGTTCCCAACCTCTGAAATCTGTAAAGATTATTTCGGCTATGAAAGCCCGGACTTTGATTTCGCATGGCTGTCTTGGTTTTCTTGCTTCTATTAAAGATACCTCTGTTGATGTTCCTAACATTGATAGTATTCGTACGGTGCGCGATTTCACCGATGTATTTCCGGATGAACTTCCTGGCATTCCTCCTGTCAGGGAAGTCGAATTTAGCATTGATCTGGTTCCGGGTGCTGAACCCATATCTAAAGCTCCTTACCGCATGGCACCGATTGAATTAAAGGAATTAAAGGAGCAATTGCAAGAACTGTTGGAAAACGGTTTTATTCGTCCGAGCCTATCTCCTTGGGGTGCTCCCGTGTTGTTTGTTAAGAAGAAA
Source organism: Artemisia tridentata subsp. tridentata (assembly GCA_021014915.2). Taxonomy (NCBI): domain Eukaryota; kingdom Viridiplantae; phylum Streptophyta; class Magnoliopsida; order Asterales; family Asteraceae; genus Artemisia; species Artemisia tridentata. Next base: position 360,080,032 of record CP139505.1, read on the forward strand.
GACGGGAGCATGCGTCTTTGTATCGATTATCGAGAGCTTAACCGCATTACAATTCGTAACCGCTATCCTCTTCCTCGCATTGATGATCTGTTCGACCAGTTGCAAGGAGCGAGGCATTTCTCTAAAATTGATCTGAGGTCTGGATATCACCAGCTTAGGGTGAGGGAGCAGGATGTTCCCAAAACGGCCTTTCGCACTCGGTATGGTCACTATGAATTCTTGGTTATGCCTTTTGGTCTGACCAATGCTCCTGCTGTGTTTATGGACCTAATGAACCGGGTATTTCATGAATTTCTCGATAAGTTCGTCATTGTCTTCATAGATGATATCCTTGTGTACTCTAAAACCGAGGCGGAGCACGAGCAACATCTTAGTGTGGTTCTGGAGATTCTTCGACAGCAGAAATTGTATGCGAAGTTTTCGAAGTGCGAGTTTTGGTTGGATCGAGTGGCTTTCTTGGGTCACATTGTTTCTGCAGACGGCATCACGATGGATCCGGCAAAGGTTGAGGCTATCACAAAATGGCCAAGACCTACAAATGTGACGGAAGTGAGGAGTTTTCTGGGTCTCGCTGGGTATTATAGGAGATTTGTTGAGGGCTTTTCACGTCTTGCATTGCCTTTAACACAGTTGATGAGGAAAGGGGAGAAGTTTATTTGGACTGATGAGCGAGAGAGTAGTTTTGAGGAGTTGAAGAAGCGGTTAGTGTCGGCACCTATCTTAACTCTTCCATCGGGTTCCGGCGGTTTTCAGATTTATAGCGATGCATCGAAGAAAGGTTTAGGATGTGTTTTGATGCAGCATGGTAAGGTTATCGCCTATGCTTCGAGGCAGCTGAAGCCTTATGAGGTGAACTATCCGACGCATGATCTAGAGTTAGCAGCTGTGGTTTTCGCGCTAAAGATTTGGCGTCATTATTTGTATGGAGAGACTTGCGACATTTTCACCGATCATAAGAGTCTTAAATACATCTTCACCCAGAAAGAGTTGAATATGAGACAGAGGCGTTGGTTGGAGCTTCTGAAAGATTATGATGCTAATATTCAGTATCATCCCGGAAAGGCGAATGTGGTTGCTGATGCTCTGAGTAGGAAATCCGGTATGATTGCGAGTTTGGAGTTTGAGCCTCGTATTCTGCATGATTTAGAGCTTCTGGATGTGGAGTTTTGTGTTCGTGGTCATGGTGGTTATTGGGCTAGCCTTACGGTGGAGTCCAATCTTATTTTGCGAATTAAGGAAGCTCAGAAAGAGGATGGTGAGTTGTGGGCTATAGTTCAAAATGTTGAGGACGGCAAGCAATCAGAGTTAAGAGTTGATGATTCCGGTGTAGTGTGGTTTGAGGATCGTCTCTGTGTCCCCAACGATCCTGAGCTTAAGGAGGCTGTTCTATCAGAGGCTCATAGTTCTCCTTTCACCATACATCCTGGTTCTACCAAGATGTACCGGGACCTTAAGCAGCACTTCTGGTGGGGCGGTATGAAACAAGATGTGGCTTCGTTCGTGGCAAAGTGTTTGATTTGTCAGCAGGTCAAGATCGAACATCAGAGAGCTAGTGGGTTGCTTCAGCCGTTAGAGATTCCGAAGTGGAAATGGGAGGAAATTTCCATGGACTTTGTGACAGGTTTACCTCCTACTCGTAGGAAGCATGATGCGATTTGGGTGGTCGTCGATCGACTAACCAAGTCTGCACACTTCCTCCCTATTCGTGTGGACTACAGTGTTAGTAAATTGGCGGACATATTTCAGCAGGAAATCGTTAGGCTTCATGGTATGCCTACGGCTATTATATCAGATAGGGATCCTCGGTTTACGTCACGCTTCTGGAAGGGATTGCATAAGGCATGGGATACGCGCCTTAAGTTCAGTACAGCTTTTCACCCTCAGACGGATGGTCAGTCGGAGAGGACCATTCAGACTTTAGAGGACATGTTGAGGGCATGTGCCTTAGAGTGGACTGGTAGCTGGGACGATTATTTGTGTTTGGTAGAGTTCGCATATAACAACAGTTGGCACGCGAGTATTCGTATGGCTCCCTTCGAGATGTTATATGGTCGGAAATGTAGGGCTCCGGTTTGTTGGAACGAGGTAGGTGAACGCGTTATTGAGGGACCGGAGTTAGTCCAGATCGCTACTGAGAAAGTGGATGTTGCTAGGGAGAAGTTAAAGGAAGCTAGAGCTCGTCAAAAGAGTTACGCTGACAAGCATCGGCGTGATTTGGAATTTCGCGTTGGTGATCGGGTATTTCTTAAGGTTTCGCCGTTTCGAGGAGTTAAACGTTTTGGAATTAAGGGAAAGCTCAGTCCTCGATTCATTGGGCCGTTTGAGATTTTGGACCGTATCGGAGAGGTTTCGTATCGTTTAGCTCTTCTTCCGCAGTTATCACATGTTCACGACGTCTTTCATGTATCTCTCCTGAGGGGATACAATTATCATCCTCTGCATGTGGTGTCTTACCCTCTTGATCAGATTCAGCCCGATATGTCTCTTCCGGAGGAGCCGGAAGCTGTCCTTGATCGCCAAGAGCGAGTTATGAGACGTAAAGTCATTCCTTTTGTTAAGATTCTTTGGCGGAACCACCCAGAGCGGGAAGCTACCTGGGAGACCGAGGAGTCTATTCGAGCTAGTTATCCTCACTTTGTTTTCTGATTCTAGTATGTCTCTATTTTGTTTCCGATTCGTTTCATTCTGATTCTTTGCAAATTTCGGGGACGAAATTTTTCTTTTTAGAGGGGAAGAAGTTGTAAAACCCTAAAATCTAAAATGAGCAAAAAGACCAAAATGCCCCTGCTAGTTTAAAATTTAATTAAAAGCTTATAATGTATCAAATAAATTCCAAACTTCTGGCAATGCACATGTTATAATCCCAAATAATTTTCACAACATCATTTGACATTTATACAAGTGGCAAAATGACTAAAATACCCCTAAGCTAACCGAATGGATAATAATTAGTGTTTTTAGAATTTAAAATGTATTAAAATGTGTAAAAGAGGAAAGGATCAATCAAATTAATTTGGCTAACCAATTTAGCCGAGATTTCTGGTCAACCCTCCCCTCCTATGACTCGGCATTCCTTATTAAACACCAATCCACATCTTGTTTCTCTAAAACCCTAATTGCCGAGTAGAAAGAAAAACACAAAGAAATTTCCATAGCCTCCATTCGATCCACTAAAATTACCAAAGCATTTTTATGAGTTCAAACACAATTCAAGGAGTCCTAGAAAAATCGTGTTGAGTTCATTTGTTGCCCGATTCATTGGTGGTGGAATTATTTCTATCGCTAAACCATTTTTAAGGTATAATTCGTATAAATTCAACAAAGCTTTGTAAAATTCGATTCTTATTTTTCCTGAGGTTCTTATATCATATGTGATCTGCGAAAAATGTGTACAAGGTGATTTGATCCCATTTGGAGTCGTGGTGAATTCTTCCCTTGTCGATTATCCATCCGAGAAGCAATAAATCGTGTGGCCTTATTCACTCGTTCTAAAAATCTTCTGGTATTTTTCCTAGCCTCTAATGATCGTATATATCCTAAGAAAAATAATAAAAATGATCCATGCATTGTATATAAATCGTATGGTAATTCATGTGTTATTAAACCCTAGAATCGAAATAAATCAAGATATCATGCATGCGATTTTTCCAGGCCTAGTGAATAATTTTCGTGGCCTCTATGATCATAGTACAACACCATAAAAATGCTCATTTGATTTATTGAGGCTTAAAACTATTTTTGGTGAATTATGTTGTAATCGGCTAAAAGGGAAAATAAGAACAAAAATACCTAGCGTGGAAACTAGGGTTCAAAAAGGATTAGATTTGATTAAAAGTGAATATAAATGATGTTGAAATGATTGCATAATGATGAGGTTCGATTAGGGTTTTATTTGGTTAAAAATTGTATTTACCGATTTGTAATTAAATATAAAAGGGGGTGTTTTGTAAATATTAAAATTCATGGGTTATTTTTGTCATGTTCTATAGATCATGTAAGACTTGTAAAAATTATAAAATGAAGGGTCTATATGTAAAATTCATGAGAAAATGAATTTAGTTATATTTGTTAATTCGATTTGGAAATTTAATAAATACAAGGACTAAACATGTAATTTCTGAAAAGTTGAGGTCGATTTGTGTTATTAATGATATTCAGGGTCTAAGGTGAAAATTTGGATATTTATTGGGCTAATATGTAATTATTATTAATTAATGATTTAAATGTAAATTCTAAGGACTTAATATGTAACTTTACTAAATGGAGGGACCTAATTTGTAATTATGGAACAATTAAAGGTCTGATCGTATAACTCACTAAAATAAGTACTCATGATGTAAATGTGATAAACCAAGGGTTTAATGAGTAATTATGCATGTTTGAAGGTTTAAAATGTAATTTTGGAAGTTCAGGGGTATAAAATATAAATTGTGAAAACCTGAGGACCAAAGGTGTAAATATGATAAAGATACTTTATTTCCAGCAAATGTTGATCAAATTAAGCTATATACTAAATGTTTCTAAAAGAAGAAACCTTCTAATTATGGAAACTTTCTAAAAGTGGAAACTTACTAAAAAGGGAAAGTTACTTAAAATGGAAAGATGATTAATTAAGAATGATTTGTGATCCCCTTCTATTCCTCTAGGTGTGAAGAAGGAGAGACTGTGAGCTTTCCTCATTTCTGTGCTTGTTCTATTTTGCTTTCGACATAAGGTACGGATACTCTACCCTTTTAAGAAAGGGTGTCTTATCACCTATGCTTCGATGTTGAGTTATGAACCTTTGCTATGACCCTTTTGCTATGAACCTTTTGATATGAACCTTTTCTTATGACTTTGAGATTCACTTTTGACATGACCTTGAGATATGCTTGATATGACTTTGAGATGAACCCGTTTGCATGACTTTGAGACCTGACTCTTAGTTTGATACCCGAGCCACCTGTTTGTTTCCTAGCCAGGAAGGTAACCTGGCCATGTCTGTGATGCACCACTGGCATGACTCCTGTGTGGGGGAGTGATTTCTCACGCCGTCCCCTTTTATATTATGATATGGCCATTATGATTCTGAGATTATGATTTTGAGATGACTTTGAGTGGGGGCGTATGGATTGCAATCCTAGGCATGTATGTTTAGTGGATTTAACTATGACTTTGAGTATGACTTTGAGGTGACTGGTGCATGTGTGCTATACACGCCTTTCACATTTATGGGAGCTGATCACTCCACCCCTTTTTGATACATGAGGACACCCCTCATATTATCTGGTTGCCTGAGAGGTATCCCCTCTGATTGTGAGATCTTGACTTTGAGTATTATGATGTTGAGATATGACTTTGAGTATGGGCTCGTGGTGGATGACTATCCTATATATCTTCTATTTCTTCTTGCATTGATTATACCTTATGACATTCCCCTTTGCTTCATTATATTTCTGTTTCGTTATCTTTGCTTGTTATTATGTATCTGTTCACTGAGCTTTGTAAGCTCAGCCGCACGTTTTCTTTTCCGTGTGCGGCAGGTATCTAGCTGGGAGATGGATTTATGCTTGGGATGAGAGTTAGTGGAGCTTTTGCCTTAGATGATGTCCTACCCTAGTCTTACCATTTATTTCAGCATTTTGATATTGGATCTATTTCGTTATGTATTTCTTTGGGATTATTGCTTCCTTTCATTTGGGACTTATGTATTGAATTCCAGTCGTGTTGACTTGGTTTATTTAATGATTATGTTTATTGGCTTCCGCTGTGAATATGTATGCATGCTTTGATTTGTCACCATAATGTGATGCTTCTACCCTTGCCGGGTTGGGGTGTTACAAGAACCATGTTGAAAAGAAAGGGACAAGTGATAGGAAATGCTTTAGATACGGAGATCCTAATCATCTCTTAGGAGAGTGTCCCAAGCCACCGAAAGTCAACAACCAACGAGCTCTCATAGGAGGCGCCTGGAGTGATAGCGGTGATGATGAAGAAAAGAAGCCCAAGGACGAAACATGTCTAATGGCTCATGCTTCAAATGAGGTACGTTACGACTACCCTGATTTCATAGATGATAATTCGTCAATAGATGATAACAAACTAAATGACGAACATAATAATCTATGCAAAATTGTCTCAAAAATGTTAAATAGAAACAAATTACTAAAATCAAAATTGCATGAACTAGAAGTGAAAATGTTAGAACTAAAGAGTCAAGTCAAAGGACTTGAAAGATATAAAGAATTAGACATAGGATTTAAGTCATGCATAAATCTTAAAGTAGAAAATGAAAAACTCAAGGAAAACAAAATTAGAATTACTAGCTTTGAAAAGGAAACAGAAAATGCTTTGACAGATAAAACTAATCAAGCAAAATCTGTTAAAATCTCAAACTCTGTCAAAAGTCCAGACGGCACCACTAAAGGTACCAACGGCTCCATTAAAGTTAATGGAACCGTGGTACCGTCCGACTCTGGAGACAGAACTGAGTCAAATTTCAAAAATAAATCAAGTCCTAAACCAACTCACATTGTTGTTAATGGTACAAAGGTCTCTATTGCTAGTATAGAGGAAGTTAAACGTTTCTACAAACCTATGTCAAAACCCAAACCTAGATTTGTAAAATCTGACGCTAGGTCTAAGACTTCTCCACCTAGAAAAACAAACACTCCCAAACCTCGGTCAAGAACTCCTCTACCGATATGTAACTTTAGAAGACAAAGCTTTCCAAGTGACTATCCCGTAACTTGGAATGACCGTCAACTACAAAGTTACTTGCCATGGGAAATTTGCCCACCATTTCAACATCTTAACCACATGCAAATGATGCATGGGATGTTTAATGCTAACCACTTTGGACCCATGAGATATTGGGGACCAAATGTTTGAATGTTTATCTTATGTAATAGATATGCTTGGGAATCGACTTGGAGCCTGGCGAATGGGTCTAGGATAGTGGATGCACTAACCACATGACGGGCAACCGAAGTCTATTCTCATCATACAAGGCATACAACGGAGGTAATGTCACTTTCGGGAGCAAACTTAAGGGCAACATTATTGGCAAAGGTACGATCACTCAAAACTCCCTCACTATTAGAAATGTTGAACATGTAGATAACTTAGGATTTAATTTGCTTAGCATTAGTCAAATGGTAGATAATAAGTGTAGAGTTATATTCTCTGAAGAGGGTAGTGAGATCATTAAGGATGGTAAAACCATAGGCAAAGGAGTTAGGAGAAATGGCTTATTTGTTATGAAAATAGGAAATAAGCCTCAGGATAGGATATGCTTAGCAACCATAGATGATAACTCCACTCTATGGCATAGGAGATTAGGTCATGCCAATATGCGCTTGATACAATCATTGGCGTCTAAGGAACTAGTTAGAGATCTACCTAAGATTAAGTTTGATCAACACTTTTGTGATGCTTGTAAAGTTGGAAAACAAGCTCACTCTAGTCACAAAGCTAAGAATATAGTCTCGACCTCTAGATGCCTAGAACTCCTTCATATGGACTTATTCGGTCCATCCGCCGTACGGAGCTACGGAGGAAACTACTACACCTTAGTAATAGTTGATGACTACTCTAGGTACACTTGGACTAGATTTCTTAAGAATAAGACTCAAGCCTTTGAGGAATTCGAGGTTTTTAGTAAGAAAGTCCAAAATCAACTAGGATGTACTATAGTTTCAATTAGGACGAATCATGGTCGGGAATTTGATAATGAAGTGCAATTTGGAGTATATTGTGATGCTAATGGTATTACTCACAATTTCTCAGCTCCACGCACTCCACAATCAAATGGGGTAGTAGAGCGGAAAAATCGTACTCTACAAGAAATGAGTAGAACGATGTTGAATGAACAATCAACTCCGCAAAAGTTTTGGTGTAATGTGGTGGACACCTCAACTTACATACTTAATAGGATTTTAATTAGGCCTATCTTAGGAAAAACTCCATATGAAATCATGAAAGGTAGAAAACCTACTCTTGATTACTTTAGAGTGTTTGGAAGCAAGTGCTTCATACTAAACACTAAAGATTACCTCACCAAGTTTGACCCAAAGTCTTACGAAGGTGTCTTCCTAGGATACTCCCAAAATAGTAAAGCTTACATTGTCCTAAATAAGGAAACAATGAAAGTCGAAGAGTCACTCAACGTGACATTCGATGAAAGCCCTCCACCAACTAAGACATCACCCTTGGTGGATGATGACTTAGATGAGGAACAAGCCATTAAGGTTAATGGCAAGAAAACCTTAGATGATGACATTGAGGATGAAATAGTTGAAGTTGACGAAATTGTCAATATTAAGGAATCCAAGAACCATCCTATTGAAAATGTCATAGGAAACCTAAACCAAAGAACCCTTAGGTCACAAGCTCAAAACAAAAGTAATTTCTTTTGTTTTATATCTACTGTAGAACCTAAGAATGTTGGTGAAGCGATTAAGGATGAAAGTTGGACACTTGCCATGCAAGAAGAACTTAATCAATTCACCGCCAACCAAGTTTGGGAGTTGGTACCTCCTCCTAGGAATCAAACCATCATAGGAACTAAGTGGGTGTTTAGGAATAAACTCGACGAAAATGGCGTCGTGACTAGGAATAAGGCAAGGTTGGTAGCACAAGGCTATAACCAACAAGAAAGAATAGATTATGATGAAACCTATGCACCTGTAGCTAGATTAGAATCTATTAGAATACTCCTTGCCTATGCGTGTGCCTTAGACTTTAAATTGTACCAAATGGACGTGAAAAGTGCATTCCTTAATGGTTATATCAACGAGGAGGTATATGTTGCTCAACCTCCGGGATTCGTTGATTTCGAATATCCGAACCATGTTTATAAACTCAAGAAAGCACTCTATGGTCTTAAGAAAGCTCCCAAAGCTTGGTATGATAGACTGAAAGCATTCTTGATTGAACATGAATATACCATGGGAGTGGTAGATAACACGCTTTTCACAAAGAAATGAGATTCACATCTCATCATTGTTCAAATATATGTTGATGACATTATATTTGGCTCAACTTGTCCAGAACTGTGCAATGATTTTTCTAAAATCATGCATGACGAGTTTGAGATGAGCATGATGGGCGAATTAAATTTCTTCCTTGGTCTACAAATTAAGCAAATGGAAGATGGTATCTTCTTTAATCAATCTAAGTATAGTAAGGAAATGCTTAAGAAGTTTAGTTTAGAAGAGTCTAAGCCCATGAAAACTCCCATGTCCACGGAAATAAAACTCACGAAAGATGAAGAAGGTGAGTCCGTGGATAACACTAAGTATAGAGGTATGATAGGTAGTTTACTATACCTCACGGCAAGTAGGCCCGACATCATGTTTAGTGTCTGCCTTTGTGCTCGCTTCCAAGAGGATCCCAAAACCTCTCACCTTGAAGCGGTTAAGCGTATCTTCCGATACATTAAAGGCACTATACACTTGGGATTATTTTATCCCAAGGGGACCGGTATAGAAACTGTTGTCTATGCCGACTCTGATCATGCGGGAGATTACGTGGATCGAAAAAGCATGAGTGGCGTTTGTTCCTTCATGGGTTGTTGTCTAACTTCTTGGTTCTCCAAGAAACAAACGGCTCTTGCCATCTCCACTACCGAAGCCGAGTACGTAAGCGCCGGAAAGGCATGTCAGCAAGCACTATGGATGAAACAAGCCCTTAACGACTATAGCATATACTTAGATGATGTTCCCATTATGTGCGACAATAAAGGTGCTATTGACTTGAGCAAAAACCCTGTCCAACACTCCCGTACTAAACACATTGAAATTCGCCACCACTTCCTTCGCGATAATGTTCAGAAAGGAAACATTTCCATTGAAAAAGTTCCTTCTCAAGACAACATCGCTGACATACTAACCAAACCTCTCAAACGAGAATCCTTTAACTACCTCCGTCTAGGTCTAGGAATGATGGAACATATTCCATAAATCCCATGACTCTTGAAGTCATCCCGTGTATCTCGTCTAGTCAAGTTTAGGAACCCCTAGTCATAAGAATTTGTTAGGTACAAATTCTTTCCTCGTGTCATAAGAGCTCACTAAAACAGCGAGATTTATTCATCAAAAATCAAAATGGGACAAAAAACAGTCCTAGCAGATCACGGCTCCACTAAATGTGGCACGGCACCGTTAAATTTAACGGTACCGTGGAACCGTGCATCTGGAACATTTCGTATTTCAGTCCCCTTTTCCCACATTACTCATTTCAAACCCTCACAACCTCAACAATTGCTGTCATAACCTAACCTCACAACCCAAAACTCAATTACACCTCTTCAAGATCATATTCAAGACATTGATTTCAAGATCCTCAATCATTTTAACCTTTTAAACATAAGTTGTAAGTTTTCTCACTCTAATTTATTTCTAATTTTGTGTCTAGGGTTTGTTCATTGATGAAAATTGAATTGGGGATTTTCACCTTTTTCTAGGAATGTTTCAAAATTAGAAGTTATCAACACTAAAACACCCCAATTCCATCAATTTTAAAATCTCACAAAATTAGGATCATGAAATTATTCTTTTTCATGCATTGTTGATGCAAACTAAAAACACTTTCTCATGCATTCATGATCTCACAAATATTATTCGAATTACATAATCAATATGTACTTTTCGACATATTTTTTTGAGCTAAAGTGAAATCAGGAGTGTTTGGGTAATCTCATTATTTTTCTTTTGAGTCGAGATTACTGCACCTCCACATAGTCTGCATATAGGCACACACTAGGCACGTGTTGTATGCAACTGGTTTTTATTCTAAATCTTTCTTAAAATTTTCTTATAGGACACAAAAATGTCTCATGAATATGATTTTGATCATCTCCTAACCGATACCTATACACCCGAAATCTCACGTGAACCCACTACACCCGGTAACCACATTCGTGCCTATGTCAATCTTGAAACCCGTCGGTTTCATGAAGGCCGTGTCATTGATCCATCCCTAGTTTACCACCGGGACATCAACACTTCCTTTAGAGCTATAGGATTCGATTGTCTACTCCACATTAACGAGTACATTTGTCCTCGCTTTGTGTTGGAGTTCTTCCGACAAGTTGAACTCGTACGTAACGAGGATCAATCCTTGTCACTTTGGTTTTGGGTCAAAAACTTCAAATACGTTCTAACTCTTAAGCAATTTGCTCAAATCCTTAGAATACCCAATCATGGGCAATGTGCCTATACTGAAGATTGGTGTCTTGAGTCTCTCTTTCACTATCGTGAGGAGAATAGTCCGTACTGTTCGTACATACGCTCTCCAACCGAACTAACCAAAATCATCCGTACTCACCCTCACCCACATCCAACGAAAATTCGTTTGGAAGAAGTGCGTCATGAACTACTTTCTTGGGCAGTCATCCTGCGAGAAAATGTTCTAAGTCTCACAGGAAATCGTGAGCAACTCCCGGCGTGTTGTGCTCATATGATTTACTGTCTCTTAACCCAACAACCTTACAATCTTGCTTACTTCTTCGCTAAGCGAATTGTTCATCTCAATGGTAACAAGAATAAATTGATACCTTATGGGATGTTCCTAACCCATCTCTATCATCACTTCATGACCTTTCACCCTTACCTTCATGGTCCTAAATACTCCCTGTTCACACCTGTCATGAAACCCATAACCGAGTCATATGTCTCAACCATCCTCACTTCCGAATTCACCACCCACTATGCACCCTTTGATGATCCTATTCATGAGAATGAGACAAATACTCAAGACGAGAGTGTGACAAGAAGGGAGAATGCTCAAGTCATAAGTAGTTAGGAAGAGATTTATGTCTCTCACTAGGGTTTATTACTAATAGATAATTTTAGGAATTAATGTTCAAATTATCTTACATGCTTACATGAATATTCTATGTGATATTTGAATGATATTTTATCTTGTCCTTTTATGCTTGCATGCTTATGATTATTTAAGAACATTGCATGATCATCCTTATGTGCTAGATGTAGCATTGTATGGATATATTAGGAAAATAAGTACCTAGTGAGTTGAGGCACTCTCATTTCCAGGAATTAGTTTCCCTAGAAAATTCCCCCTAGCTGCCCAAAACTAGCCTGCAAAGAAATTTTCGTGCCAACAGTGTCACGGCACCGTTAAATTTAACGGTACCGTGGGGTATTTAACGGAGCCGTGACCCTGTATAACGGATTTTTCCTATTGCTCCTACTTCCCTATCACCCTAACCTCAAACCTGCAAACCTTGCACCCTCACATTCACCCTAGGATTCCCCTCCTACACCATAGGATCAACTTTAATTCAAATTTCACCCAACTTGCCTATTTAAGGCCTCACCCTTGCAAGCTTATCTTGCACTTCACCTTCAACCTCCCATCACACAAACACCATGTCCTCCACACATGGTTCAACCTCTCAAATCTCCAAGAAACCTAGGATAACCGTAAAACCACCCTCAAAACCACTCTTTGTGGATCTCACAAGAGATGATGAAGCTATGACACCACCTTCCCAAGCAACTCCATACTCACCATCACCACCTTATGCACCATCTAAAACATCATCTACCTACACAACATCTTCATCATCCTATTACACTACATCATCAATGGAATACACACCATCTCCCTTCACCCCATTGGACAATGCCATGCCAATTTCACCTCCAACAAACCTACCACAATCACCATCTCCTGTCATGGCACAACCCAACCAACCACATCCCTTTGAGTTACATAGTGCTAATTGCCTATGTTGTCTCCATAACCGTAATCTCATCTACTTCTTAAGAGACGAGATTCATTTCATGTTCTACTTTATAGAACATCTCTTGACACCTCCACCACCTCAAATGGGGCCCCAATCTCCACCACCTCCTAACCAAAACAACTAAACACTTTCTTGTTTAGTCCTCCACAATAAACTCTTAGGACCCCTCTTGGAAATGAGGCTTGTCTCTAGTCATTAGGAATTTAGGCTTCTTGTTATCTTCCTTTGTGCTTTCTATGTAGTCATACATTACTATGCCACTTGTTTGTTTTATGAATGAATGTTTTTATGTGGAGGTTTTCCTTTTAAGGGATTGGTTATTTGTCACAATGTGCTACTTGTTAGATATTGTATATTTGTCGTCTAACCTTGTTTTGTAGAACGAACCATTGCTCGATTCCTTTGTGTTCTCCAAATGAGGGGGAGTACACATCAAGGGGGAGCCTTAACCACCTTTTTAATTTGACAAAAAGGGGGAGAAATGGGAGTAAACTCATTAAAAACTTGTTAAAACTAATTTTAACCTAAAATGAGTTTATATTTTGTCATCATCAAAAAGGGGGAGATTGTTGATGCAAATAATGTTCTAAAAACGTTATTTATATCTTTCGATTACTTCACGTTTTGAGGATGACAAAATGTGAACTCACGTTACGTTAAAATTAACGCTAACAAGTTTTTAATCGGAAGATCCCGTTTCTACGCAAATCACTCTTGAACAAAGTTACAACTTGAACTAGTGATCAAAGAAGTGAATTCATGTTTTGAAAATTCATATTTTAAATGGGACAAAACATTTTTTTCAAAAATACACATGACAAATTATTTTTGAAATATTAAGAAATGTTTTAATGGAAAAATTAGTTTGAAAATCACAACAGCTATTTTCCCCCCAAAATCAGCTCCAACCTTCCCCAAATAAGTTTTCACCAGAAAAGACAAAATTTGGAGCGTCCTAGTCTACCACGGCTCCACGGTACCGTTAAATTTAACGGAGCTGTGGGTCATTTAATGGAGCCGTCCTTACCATTTTGAATTGTAACGTTTAGATTTTCTTTGCCTATAAATACCCACCTCTTTCACAGTTTTAGGCACCCTTCACACACAGAAAAATCCTTTAGCTAAATCCTTTCACACCTTTCACTTCTTAGGGTCAATTAGATTAGTTTTTCTTTGTTTCAAGAGTGATCCAATCATCCTTCAAGTGATCCTCTTCATACCTCTTCACTAGCAAGAGAAGAACACAAGTATCCAAGTTGATACAAGGTGTTGTCATCCCTCTTCATTAGCAAGAGAAGAACTCAAGTAATCAAGAAGATACTAGAGTTATAGTTGATAGGTTTTTGTAACACTTGTTACAACCTTGTTGTGTCTTAGCATACATCAAGTTTATTTTCTTTTTGTGAGTGAGAGTGAAGATCAAGTGTGATCTATAAAGATAGTGAACATCTCTTGAAGCCATTGGGCTTGTGTGATTGATCAAGAAGATCAAGGGTCATTAGGTTAGCGTTAGTCGAGTAGAGTGAAGTGAGTGTTGATCATTGTGATCGTGTTGAGATCTTGGTGATCTCTTGAAGCCACTGGGCTTGAGTGTTTGGTCACGTGGACCTTGGTAGATTGGTGCTAGCTAAGATTAGCACTCGACATCTAGCTTAGTGTCGGTAATAGGATAAGCGACGTGTACGGTTTTCTCCGCCTTAAGGGAGGTTGTTGACATAGTGCTTGAAACTCTCGAGTGTGGTACTCGGGGAGTGGAGTAGGGCGAAGAAGAGCTTCGTAGCCGAACCACTATAAATCCTCTGTCTCGGTTTGATCTTTCCAACTCTACTCTTTACTTTTATTTGTTATTATTACTTAGCTTAGTGTGTAGTTCATATTGGTGTTGATTGATTACATATAGAGTTCGAATCAAAGTTTCCAATAACCAACTTTTAAAACAAGATTTTTAAAAGAAGTTTTTAAACCGGTAAACTATTCAACCCCCCTTCTAGTTTCCCACAAACTTGGTAATAGTCGGACTCGGTCGCCGTACATCCATCTTTTATACTCTATCTTTTTTTGATATTTAATTAACTTGTGTCCATAGTTTGGAATTAGGTCATTGAATATGAAAGCTCCGTTGCCACAAACAAATATAGGTAGACTCGGTTAGCATAGTGGATTAAGCCTGTAAATTTAAGATATCAAAATTATACATATACAAATATAGCAGCTGGATATACAAATATGGTATTACAAATTCAAATAATACTTATCTGTTTTCTGTTACAGCTGTGTAGTAACCTATCAAATGAACTCAAACATAGCCACACATAAGTTTTAGGCCTCAGAATACGGTAGATGAACATCCGAACTATTCTTCACATAGACAATAATAAAGCATTAACGATGGATGAACAGACACCAAAGCAATTTAGTATTACTCAGCTCTGTTCTTTGTTCACCCATCATTGATGCTTTATCATTTTTGATACTTGAAGGTTTGCCCATTGAATGGATGCAGATGGTACTCCATAAATAGCGAACATCACCGCTGCAAGCAAGGATATATGAGATAAAAGAAATTGAGCCACAAAAATGTTGAAATAAATAACCAGGCTCAGATCTGTATATATTGTTCAACTCATAAAGTTGTTTCTATTCCATAATGGCTGCAAATGAACATAGTTGCAAAGCAAGTGTTTAAACTTTGCAATCTGTTTGTTGTTGTGCCAACTTAAGTTCAGATTTTCCAAGACACAATTGTAGAGACCAAGAATTGTGTTTATAACCTTCTGGTGGACGAGGTTGATGAAAATAGAAGAGATCCATGGTCGGTTTTAGAGAGAGGAAGTGTAGAGAGAAGGTGGAGAATGAAAACCGGATTTTATTGATATAGATAAGGTTTCACAGCCACACCCCACAAGTGAAGACTTGTGGGGTATTTAAATGCCTTACAAGACAACTATTCGAATATTACATTTTCAGTCCTTGCACTATATGCAAACTACTTGTCTATTCCAATTCACGTAAATATCGCTCAGCTTCATTTCTAACAATCTCCATCCAGCTGGAGATATACGTGAATTGGTTACAATAATTCCTAACAAGTACTTAACAATGATAAATACAATGCTGAAGTAGAGCGGTTTCCTCTGAGGATGTCTTCGCAGCTCTTGATCTTCTCGTATCATTCTCAGCTCACTTGAATTACTTGTAGGATCACTGTAATGATCTAATTGGGTTATTACTCCCTCCCAATTAGTAAGGCCTTTTCTTTTACACGCTCCCCCCAAATTGACAACCTGTTTGATATAGCCTTGATGCTTGTAGAAGAAGTTTCTCTGAATTCTCTTCCAAATTGTCTTTAGTATCTTGCACAGCGGAAAATGGATCATAGACTGATAAGTTGTAACTTCTTCACAGGTTTGTTTGGGGAGCATCATATCGACATCTTCAGCTCACTTAGAATGCTTCCAGTTCTTCAATAAAAGCCCCGATGTACACATTTCTCCCTCCAGGATGATGACGATCTTTCGGACTCATCCTACATATGTGTACATAGACATATCAACTAGAAGCAACATACAAATCAATACCCCATGAGTGGATGTCGATAACTATTCTCTCTACAATTCTCTTTAGATCAACCTCTTATCTAACCTCTTTTCTCTTCCTCTGGCTAATAGTAAGTGACCACGTATGGAGACAACCCGATATGACAAACTTGAAAATGAAGTAAAGTAACCCAGACTTGTGACTTAAACTTGCACGATTGTGTGACTAAGAACCTATACTGAGCTCTACAACGTAACTCCTTAAAGCATAGGTCGTTTCATATACCCATCCATCCTTCCTTAACTGTATATGAACCTCTCTTGAATTATCCACATCTTTGTGAGACACTGAGTACTACAACGTATCTCCTTTAAGTGATAGTTAACTAGGTCTTCGTCCATCCACCCCTTGACCTATGAAAGCTAGATAACCCAAGACTTAATCACTATTCTATAAATGCTCAAACAAGGATCTCGAAGAATCATGCATCCAACCAACCCCGATATCTTCAAGATACTAAGTACACGCACCCGTGAAATTCCACTTCAAGCTCAAATAAGTAATAAACAAATAATCCCTGTTAGGATTTTCGACACACGGTTAAGGTGGTTAAACCTTTTGTACTTTGTGTGTATGATATATTGAGTTAATATGATTAAGTATGCGGAATCTACTTAATCACACTTAGAAGGTTAATTTTGTTATGGAAATGGAACAGATGTGTTAGTTCTATGACAATGAACAATGAAAGATGAACACCAAACGATTCAATATTATTAAAGATAATAATACAAGTGATCTTGAGTTATCACTAGGGTTACAACCTTGAATCTTAAGTTTTTCTTACTTGTGATATTATTGTGTTTGTTCTTATCTAAAAGTTATAAAAGTTCTAAGTATTTTTCACAATAACAACCAACCGATAATATCTAGTCTAAGATCTTCTTTTATAGTCCAAGAAGATCTTTACAATATTGCTTAAAGTCTAGTCGAACTACTTGCTAACTTATCTTGAGTGTGTCAGTACATAAGATACAACATGTATCTGAGTACACAACTTGATATTGATCACTTTGTTAATAGATATTATCTACCGTATATACTTGACTTTAGTACACAAATATCTTTTCAATACTTATCCAACCAGCAGTTGTATATGTGACAATTATCCACTCAGCAGTATCAACTAGCAGTCCCTTCTTTGTACTACCAGTACCAACATCAGTTAGTACGGTTAGTTATAACTTGAACAGTCCTAAGATATACACCAGCAGTTGGAATTGTTAGAGTATTCTTCTCAGCAGTTGGAACTGTTAATACTTGTAATTCTTGATACTTAATCTTCAGAACATTTAATTCCCAACAATCCTCCCCTAAACATGTGAATCCATTTCAACATGTTTCTGAATTAAATTATGGATTGTGAAGATCTTTCAAACACTTCATAGTCAGACCCTTGATCTGAACTTTCTTCTGTTCTGAGAGATTGAATATCTTTCTCAGTAGCTCATATGCTTTCTGATCTTTGACTTTAACAATATCAATACACTAATCTTTAGTCTTCAAACATTGACCTAAAGATGGTGCAATTTCCTTGGATGGAGGAATTATAAGAGGCAATGATGCTGTGTATCTTGGATGCTTGTTTCAACAAGTGAAATCATCTATCAGCATGCCTTTGCAAGTGATGAACAAACGTGGTAAACTGAAATTGAAACTTTTCTTCGTTTGACCTAGATAGAACTTTCTCCTTTGGAATGCTTCATCCCTTCTGAATATATATAATACTCCAGAATCAGCTCTATTCTTGTCATTTTCAACTTCCTCATCATCTTGTATGCTCTTGTCTTTTCCTCCCTTTCATTGGTTAATCTTCCAAATTTATTTCCTCCCCTGAAGCAAATAACATTTTATCCTCCCCTGTTTGGAAGATCTCTCACCATTATCCCATCATTA
Source organism: Artemisia tridentata subsp. tridentata (assembly GCA_021014915.2). Taxonomy (NCBI): domain Eukaryota; kingdom Viridiplantae; phylum Streptophyta; class Magnoliopsida; order Asterales; family Asteraceae; genus Artemisia; species Artemisia tridentata. The sequence goes on from CP139505.1 coordinate 360,098,276, forward strand.
TCTGATCTACCAATGTGAACTTGTTTTCAGACAATGTTGTACATGAAGCCATCAATTCCTTAAGAGTTTAAGTTGCTGCCCTCATCACTTCTAGGTGTGTTAACTCCTATGAGAGGTGATTCATTGGACATTTGACTCATGGTCCATCAATGGATGGTTTTTGTGAGTCTCTTTGAAAATCCTTTTAAGAAACTTTTGCCTTAGCAGTATGTAATTGATTTTATTATGAAAAACCATACTGCTTTCAACCATTTTGAAGGGATTAAGTGTATAACAGACACTTAATCAAAATTTCGGTTTAAAGCAACCTCTGGTTGTGTGAGAACCAATGTTTTTAGTTATAAATAACTGCCTGTGTAAAGATAAACTCATTCAAAGAGTTTTCCTGACAGGGTTTCCAGCTCATAGTAATTGTTACCTCTAACACAAGTGTTAGATTCACTTTTACTAGCTGTTCTTTCTATCAGATGTCCTTAGACTTGCTCATCATACTTTGAAAGTATAAAATGATAGAAAGTGAGTTGAGTCAGTTACTATCTGACCAACTAAGTCATCAATTCAATGTGAAATATGATAACCAGGTTTCAAGAAAGAAGTTTTAAAGAATTAATTAACTTAGGTGTAAACCTTTGTTAATGAGTTCCCAAACTCAGTCCATCATAAACCTGTTATGAAAGCAACTGGAATCACTTTTCTTCTGCTTCCATTTCACTTGAAATTTCCTTATTGCTTAAAGTTCATACCTGAAATTGTTAGTCCAAAACCAAGAAACAAAATGCATAGCATTTGTCTTATAGCAGTATCAATATATGACCAACAGTATGAACTGTTTAAATAAAATTTGTACTAGCAGTACTAACTGTTCCATTAACAGTATCAATTTACAAAGATATCAGTACAACCTTAACATATATAAAAACCACATAGATTAGAAATTTTAAGGATTAAGCATTCCAATACTTGCTACCAAGTACTGAAACCTTCCAACATCAAAAGCTTTTGTTAGCAGATCTGCAAAGTTTAATTCTGAAGCAATTTTAAGAACTTGAATTAATCTTTTTTCATTGCAGTCTCTAATAAAATAATGTCTAATTTCAATGTGTTTTGTTTTAGAATGATGTACTGGATTTTTAATAATGCAAATAGTACTACTATTATCAATATGAATAACAGTGTTTAAGAAATTGTACCCATAGTTAAGGAGTTGGTTTTGAAGCCATAGAACTTGACCACAGCAACTTGCTGCAGCTACATATTCGGCTTCAGTTGTTGAATTAGCCACAATTGTTTGCTTCTTACACTGCCATGAGACAAGTCTACACCCAAGGAATTGACATCCTCCAGTTTTTGACTTTCTGTCCAAGCTAGCACCAGCATAATCACTATACGAAAATGCTAATAAATCAAAAGGTGATTCCCTTGAATACCATAGACCCAACCTAGGTTGACCCTTGAGATATCTAAAAATCCTCTTGACTACAGTTAAATGAGAAACCTTTGGAGTAACTTGAAATCGTGCACAAGCACAAACAGAGAACATGATATCAGGTCTTGATGATGTAAGATACATCAAAGAACCTATCATAGATATGTAAGTGTGTACATCCACATGTTCTCCATCTAAGTCTTTTAGAAGAGGCTTCTTAGAGTCCATTGGTGTGCTTGCCATTTTTGAATCAACAAAGTTGAACTTCCTTAGTATCTCAGCAACATATTTATCTTGACTAATAAATATGCCTTCATGTGACTGTTTAACTTGCAAACCCAAAAAGAATGTAAGTTCCCCCATGGAACTCATATGAAACTTATCATGCATAAGCTTCTCAAACTCTAAACACATCTCCTTCCTTGTAGATCCAAAGATAATGTCATCCACATACACCTGCACTAACAGAAGATCCTTCTTGTGCTGTTTGATGAAAAGTGTCTGATCAATCTTTCCTCTTTGAAATCCATTTTCTAATAAGTAGGAAGCAAGTGTTGCATACCTAGCTCTTGGTGCCTGATGAAGGCCATAGAGAGCTTTAACTACTCTGTACACTCTATCTGGATGTTGTGGGTCAATGAAGCCTAGAGGTTGTGAAACATACACCTCTTCTTCAATTGTTCCATATAAAAATGCACTCTTGACATCCATTTGATAAACTGTGAAGCCTAAAAATGAAGCATTAGCTAAGAAAAGCCTAATTGCCTCAATCCTTGCTACTGGAGCATAAACCTCATCATAGTTTATTCCTTCTTGTTGTGTGTACCCTTGGGCTACTAATCTAGCCTTATTCCTAATCACTATACCCTTTTCATCCCTTTTATTCTTGAAAACCCATCTAATGCCAATTACCTTTGCATTCTTAGGTAAATGAACTAGCACCCAAACTTTCTGAATTTTGAACTGAAGAAGCTCCTCTTGCATAGCTTCTACCCAACTTGAATCATCTAAGGCTTTCAGAATGTTCTTTGGTTCATCTTGTAAGAGAAAACATACAAACAAGCAAGAGTTTGAAAACTCATGCTGCTTTGAAGAATAAAGGGCATCAAGAAGCCCTTGTTGGTCTGAAGACATCAGCTGTTGTCTTGTCTTCACACCTGATTGTACATCTCCAATCACATTATCTAGAGAGTGGACTTTGTGAATTCTTGTTTGTGGAGTAGAAGGAACTTGATAATTTGATGGAAGATTGTTGAAATCCATCTCATTGTCTGAGAATTCTGCTTCTTTTGTTTCTGAAGGGCCAGCAGTTGAATGCTCTGTCTCAGCAGTACAAACTGCTTTTGAACTGCTAACTTGACTGTCTTGATTCTCAGTTCCATCTTTCTTGCTTTCATCTTCAACACCTTCTTTAGCTTTTCCAGAAGAAGATTCATCAGTTGTTGAAGTTGATTCCACACTTGTACTTATTGGCATCCATACATGATCATGGTTTGTCTCCTTTTCTAACCTTGCCTCATCTGTTGCTTGTGAACCTGAAAAATCATTAGTTTCTACAACAACAGGCACATAATTCATTGATTTGGTTAGAGTTTCAAGATCAAATAGCCATTTTGGTCCTTGACCTTCTATATTGGATTTATCTTCTAAAAACTCCACATGTAGATTTTCTTCTACAATCATAGTTCTTGTGTTGTATACTCTAAATGCTTTGCTATTAAGAGAATATCCAACAAAGAATCCTTCATCTGCTTTACCATCGAATTTTCCTCAATGGTCTAAGGTATTGAGAATAGTCACATGACATCCAAAAGGTCTAAGAAATCCTATTGCAGGAGTTCTACCTCTAAAAAGTTCATATGATGTCTTATTGTGAGGCTGAATAACTAAAACTCTATTTTGAACATAGCAAGCAGTGCTAACTGCTTCAGCCCAAAAAGTTATAGGTAGCCTAGAATCAGCTAACATAGTTCTAGCAGCTTCAATTAGTGTTCTATTCTTCCTCTCAACAACACCATTCTGTTGTGGTGTTCTTGCAACACTAAATTCTCTCCTAATACCTTTTTGTTTGCAGAAATCATCCATAACTCTATTCTTAAACTCTGTCCCATTATCACATCTAATGACTTTCACTTTCTTGTCTACTTGGTTTTCTATCTGTGTAATGAATGTCTTAAGGATGCTTGTAGTCTCATCCTTAGAAGATAGAAAGAAAACCCATGAAAATCTAGTATAGTCATCAATTATAACAAGACAATATCTCTTATGCATTATACTACTTACTAAAACAGGTCCAAATAAGTCCATATGAAGCATAGACAATGATTGATTGATACAGTTAAAAATCTTGGGCTTACAAGTGGCTTTGTGTTGTTTGCCTTTAAGACAAGCAATGCATGTTTGATCATTTTCAAATCTTTTGTGAGGTAAACCTCTTACCAAACCATTCTTAACAATCTTATTTATGGTTTTGAAGTTAATATGACCAAGCCTTCTATGCCATTTCATTGATTCATCCAATGTGGCCTTTGCAACAAGACAAGTTAAATTCTTTTAGGAACAATGTTCTTCATGTCAACACTGTACATATTGCCCTTTCTAGGAATTTTAAGAAGTACTTGACTTTCATCAGGCATCTTAAAATCAGGAGAAAGTGCAAGACATTCAGTCTCATAGAAAAGAACATTGTTCTTTTTGTCACACATTTGTGAGACACTAAAAAGATTATAATTTAGCTCTTTTACATAGAACACATCTTCAAAATCTAAATTTCCAGTTTTAATGGTACCTTTACCAGAAATTTTGCCATCAACACCTCCTCCAAAGGTAACATAGCCTCCATCTATTGATTGAAAATCTGAGAGATAAGACTTGTTGCCTGTCATGTGCCTAGAACATCCACTATCTGAGTATCCTTGATCCTCTTGCTGATCATTTGAATGTTCCTGCACATAAAAGAGAAGTATTAGTTTCTTTTGGGGACCCAAGCCATTACTGACTTGGATCTGCCTCTTGCATCAATGTAATTTAATCTCTTAAGGACAGTTGATGCAACATTGGATTTAAGAATCCAACATGCTGAGGCCTTAACAGCATTTGCCCTATTTTTCCAAGCAGCAGTACTAACTGCTTTCCTAGCAGTCTTAACTGCTGGCTTTGCAGTTTTACTCTTTGGTTTTCAAACTTGTTTTTGGACCACTGCTTTTAATTGAATGGGCCTTGTAACAGTTTTTGGTGCATGTTTTGAAGTTATTTTTGCACTTTTAACTGTTGGTTTTGGGTTAACAGTCTTAAATGGTCTAGCAGTTGAAACTGCTTGCCTAGCAGTAGAGACTGCTATCGAAACTGCTCTGGGTTTTATACTCTTGGACTTAGAGTGAAAGTGAGTTTGAGGAGTTTGCCTTTTGAAATTCACCCTATTGTTTTCATAACCAGATACCCAATGGTTGCAGAAAGCTGCAAGATGGTCAAAACTACCACATGTGTAACAAGCTTTGTTATAAAAAGCAAAGTCATCACCTAATTGGTTAGACTTGAGGTTGTTCCAATTCCTTTGGTTACCTCTGGGCTTGTTGGTGGTTCTATATTGCTCACAATATTTAACTGGTTGCCTAACATGCTTAATGTTTGATTTAGGCTTATCAGTATTGTGTTTGACTATCTTAGGAACACTTGTTCCCACTTTCTTAACCACTTCAGGTTTAGACATAACCTGTTCTTCTTCATCACTATCAGTTGTGCAATCTTCAACAACTATAGCATCTAATTTCTTAACAAAGGACACCTTGTCCTGATAAAGTAAAGTTTTATCTAAACTTTCACTTACTTTTTCTACCTTAAGACTCTCAGTAGTCTTAGAACCATATTCCATTATTGGTTCTTGAAACTCAGGTAAACCTGAATTCCTTAGGTCAATCCCTGGGGGTTTTGGGATGCCTCTATAAGGAGGTGGAACACTCTTATATCCTACTCCTGACTTAGCTCTATTAATCACTTGACATTCTACTATGTTGTGCACACTTCTAGAAGCATGTTCTAGTGCCTGTGTAGTCAAGTGAATGTTTCCATTTTCCTTTTTGACCCTATTAAAAGCTTCTCTCAAAAGCTTAATTTAAGCATCTCTAAAGAATATGTCCTGTCTTAGGAGAGCTTTGTCATAAAAAAAAGCTAATTCATTTTCCTTATAGTGTGTGATTTGTTTTTCTAGAGTCTCTAATCCACACTTATAGTTTATAAAGTTTTGAAAAGTGCTGCTTAGCTCTTTCTTTTGATCATCATATTGTTTGATTAAAACTTGTAGAGCATTAAGAGCAGTGCAAGTATTTGAACAAGCTTTATGATTTTGTACCTCAGTAGCAGAAAAAGCCATAAGTGCCATCTGAGTAGGAGTTTCTTCTTCATCTGCCATGAAGCTCCAATCAAAACCTAAGCCATCAATAGCTACCATAGCTTTTGGCTCAATAACCTCCTCTGTTTTGGATTTGCTTCCAAAACCTCTATTCTTGCTATCTTGCTGCATTGGTCTTCTGCACTCTCTTGAGAAATGACCCATCATGTGGCAGTTATAGCACTCTATCTTTGACTTATCAAAACCAGCAGCATCAGTGTTACTGATTATGAGCTTCTTCCCCGTCTTGTGATAGAAATTCTTAGCTCTCATGCTAAGAAGAGAAATTTGCCATTTTAGATCCATTTCCTCCAGATCATCTTCATGGATCTCTTGGAGGTCTTCATAGGTGAGCATGGATCCATTGTTTTGACTTGTAAGAAAGGCACAACAAGTCTTTTCATCCAAAATACTAATGGTACTACTTGATGAACTAGTAGCACCAACATCATCAACAACTTTCACCTCTTCACTTAATTTTGAGGTACTATGAGATGACATAAATGCCTTGTTCCCAGTATTAGAACTAGTACCTCCATTCTTCTTCAAATCTTGCTCCACAATCTTGAAGTTGCTATACAAGTCCATCAGCTCCATGGTGTCTAAGTCTGGTTTGTTCTTCCAGACAACAACATGCATAACCCACTCTTCTGGTAAGCTTCTCAGAAATTTTGAGTTCAAAGCTTCTTGAGGCATTTCAATTCCAAGAATAGCAAGTTGGCTCACAATATTCTGAAGCCTATTAAACATATGGTCAAGAGATTCATTGTATTTAGAGGAGAAGTTTTCAAACTGCTGCTTGAGCAGTGTCTTGTGGGTTTTCTTGGTGGCTTCATTTCCACCATACCTGGCAATAATAGCTTCAAATAATGACTTGGCATCTTTGAACTTGTTGATGTTTAGAAGTTGATCATTGGGAATGGTCATCATCAGCATGCTTCTTGCCTTCAAGTCATTTTTCTTCTTTATTCTATCTTCTGCAGATGTTGGCTTTGTCTGCAGAGTTGACACTACTTTTCCGTCCACTGTTGATGTAGTGGTTGTAGGCTGGTAAGAGTCTCCATATTCAATGATTTCCCAAAGTGCATAATCTTGCACTTGGAAATATTGCTCTATCCTCAGCCTCCACATCTCAAACTCATTCTGTTTGAGCATGGGAATCTTCGCAGCAACATTTGTCTGAATAGATTCAACTTCCATTTCTACTTCTTCTTCTAAATCAAATATCAGCCTGTAGCTTTGATACCACTTGTTAGGATTTTTGACACACGGTTAAGGTGGTTAAACCTTTTGTACTTTATGTGTATGATATATTGAGTTAATATGATTAAGTATGTGGAATCTACTTAATCACACTTAGAAGGTTAATTTTGTTATGGAAATGGAACAGATGTGTTAGTTCTATGACAATGAACAATGAAAGATGAACACCAAACGATTCAATATTATTAAAGATAATAATACGAGTGATCTTGAGTTATCACTAGGGTTACAACCTTGAATCTTAAGTTTTTCTTACTTGTGATATTATTGTGTTTGTTCTTATCTAACAGTTATAAAAGTTCTAAGTGTTTTTCACAATAACAACCAACCGATAATATCTAGTCTAAGATCTTCTTTTATAGTCCAAGAAGATCTTTACAATATTGCTTAAAGTCTAGTCGAACTACTTTCTAACTTATCTTGAGTGTGTCAGTACATAAGATACAACATGTATCTAAGTACACAACTTGATATTGATCACTTTGCTAAAAGATATTATCTACCGTATATCCTTGACTTTAGTACACAAATATCTTTTCAATACTTATCCAACCAGCAGTTGTATATGTGACAATTATCCACTCAGCAGTCTCAAATAGCAGTCCCTTCTTTGTACTACCTGTACCAACATCAGTTAGTACAGTTAGTTATAACTTGAACAGTCCTAAGATATACACCAGCAGTTGGAATTGTTAGAGTATTCTTCTCAGCAGTTGGAACTGTTAATACTTGTAATTCTTGATACTTAATCTTTAGAACATTTAATTCCCAACAATCCCCATAGTCACATTTTGATAACGTTCAAAATTTAGCCATTGACATTTTATTGTGATTCTTGATCAGGATCTTTTAAGCTATACGTGGTGATGTTGAAGGTGTAGGCCAATAATATTATTTGTGATTTTGGTGTGAAATCTTCCATAGAATGCAATTCCAATGATACAGGAAGAATTTGAGTATGAAAAATTTTTACGCCAAATTTCGCCGAAAAAATTCGAATTTTGACCTAAAAATTTGAATTTTGGGCCAAAATTTTCACTCTTATACCAAAATTTGAATTGTGAAACAAAGGACCAATTGCGAAAGGAAGTCTGATTTGCGAAATTATGAACCAATTGCGAAAAAATGGCTTGAATTGCGAAAACTTGCACCAAATGCGAAAGACCAACCAATTCCGAAAGTTTAGCCCAATTGCGAAATGAATTCCGGTAACTGGCAATTGCGAAAATCTTAGGCAATTTCGAAAGTTTGCAATTGCGACAACCAGTGCAATTTCGAAAGTTTATGGCAATTTAGAAAGTCAATCCAATTCCGAAAAACTTGCCCAATTTCGAAAGTTGACAGTTCACCAACTCTTTGTCCTTTTGTCACTTGCCCACAGACTTGCCCATTCTTGTCAGAATACCAACTTTCACCAACTTTGACTAAATATTCTTATACAAGAATATTTATCAATAAAAAATAAAGAAGATCTAAAAACAAGTCATGGACAATCTTCAATAATTTCCAGTCGATCTAAGAACTTAGAACACCACAAAAATCCAACCTTTAAATGCAAGATTCGACTAGAAAACTAAGAAATCTTCACAACCCAACTCATTAACTCACTAATAAACACAACTTTTAACCATAAAGTTGGGTCGTTAACTCACTAAGTTGGGTCGTTAACTCACTAATAAACCCAACTCGTGAACGATTCCAAGACAATCACAACAGCTCACGTTTTCATGAAACAAAAACGCAACTGTTGGGTCGTTATGAACATAAATCGAACACAAATAAGCTCGCTATTTCTATGGAAAACTACCAAAACTCGGCTGTGAACAGTAGCCGATCTAAAACACACCAAAAATCACATTTGTTACCTCAAATACACCATGATTCGCCCCCGGTTAGCTCTGATACCAATTGTAGAGACCAAGAATTGTGTTTATCACCTTCTGGTGGACGAGGTTGATGAAAATAGAAGAGATCCATGGTCGGTTTTAGAGAGAGGAAGTGTAGAGAGAAGGTGGAGAATGAAAACCGGATTTTATTGATATGGATAAGGTTTCACAGCCACACCCCACAAGTGAAGACTTGTGGGGTATTTAAATGCCTTACAAGACAACTATTCGAATATTACATTTTCAGTCCTTGCACTATATGCAAACTACTTGTCTATTCCAATTCACGTAAATATCGCTCAGCTTCATTTCTAACAACAATACATTGGTCTCAGATTACAGAAATCATCACAGCTTTATAGATTGGGTGCATAACCGGATAAAAGGATATGCTAACCTGCCATGGCTGCAAACACAAATTTATTCATGATGCCCCGCTAAGATACAGGCTACTTTCATCCATCATATTCCAGCTACACAATATTAACCCATATAACACTACCATATAGCAGCCCTATTTACCCCCAGGACTAAGCGGCAAAAACTTTATTGACTTTGACTAAAACCTATAGTGATGACATGTAGTCATCATAGGTCGTTGCTAAAAGCTCTCGTTCTTTTACCATAAAAGCAGATCTGATTAGCTCTTACCCTCACAAACTCTTATCCTCTCGAACTCTTATCTTCACACCCACCACACTCACCACCACGTCACTTGCCACCACCACCACCACCACCCGATTTTGGAGCTTGTGAAGATAGAGCGAAATGATGCTTGTAAATGTTCATGTGGAGTAGGAGATATAGTGCTAAGAAAATCACATCAACCTTATAGCCTTGGTAAACTTTACTATGCATGTCCCGTTCAAAGGTGAATAATTAGAAGTTTTTTATTTATGTAATATATAAATAATTTGGTCATTAAAAAGACATTTCTTATGATTTTCTTACTTCGTAACAACCAGCAAAACAATATTATGGATGTGGACATTTCATATGGAAGGATGATCTAGATCTCCGGCTCTGTGTAAGTTCTTATCATGGACCTTCAACACCTCAAAGTTTTTCTCCGGGACCTTCAATACATCCAAGTTCTTTTCCGGGACCTTCTAAATCTGCACTAAGGGAGTGCTCAAATTGCAAGGTCAAATATCTAACGATAAAGATGCTGGAGGCTAGACTAGAAATGGAAAGGCATCAAGAGAACCACGCATGTCAGTCAGTTACAATACTTTATGAGCTTTTAGATGAAATGGTAAATATTAGTGTGGGCTAGTAATCGATATGTTTATTTTAATGTGTTAATGTTTCCCCGCTCAGGCGGGATTGTGTTTGTTGTTGTTTAATGTGTTAACGTTTAAACGTTTATCAATTTGGAATGTAATTCGTATGCTTTAGTTATTTGAGTGGCTATATTGTTCGTATGGTTAAAATGTATGCTTCTGATGTGTTAATTTGATAATTGGTTGTGGGAACAATTTATGAACAATATTGATTGCATAGTTGTTAGTTCTGACAGACTCGGGCTCGGCTCGGCTCGTTTTCACCCCTAGTTTCATCGTCTAGTACAACAAGTAATTCAAACCGTCTTTAATTATATAAATCATTTATAAATTAATTTTAATTAATTTCAATCATTTAAATAATTTTTTAAATTTAAATTATTTAAATTATTTTTATTTAATTTAAATCATTTATAATTAGTTTAAATTAATTTTAGTTAATTTAAATTATTTTTAAAGTAATGAATTTAAATTATTTTTAATTAATTTAATTCATTATAAGTTATTTTTAAATAATTTATATCATTTTTAACAACTATAAATCATTTATAAATCATCTAAAACATTTTTATTCATTTGTGTATTTACTTTTAGCAAGGACATGTCTTTGTCAAACGTATTTACCCAAAACATATATAAGTAAATTTAAGCTGTTGGTCAAAATATAGGTCAACACCTTTGGCGAGAAAATGTCATCTCCAAAGGTTGGCCGGGAAAAAATAGCGGGAGCAATTAGCCGAAATAAAAAAGTTGGTAAAAAAATAAAAATGGGTCAACCTTTTGGCAAAGACGTGTCATCGCCAAAGGTTTTCGTTAAAAACTTCATTCACTTTTTTCCCGCCAAAGTTTGAAACTCAATATTTTTGTCGTTTAGCGACCTTTGACGAGGACATTCGTGTCCTCGCCAAAGGTCCGTCGCCCGTCTTCCATTTATTGTTGTAGTGCTATCTGAAATTTATTTTCAACATATACGTACATGCATATGTACAAAAAATTACTGTGGAAAAGAATGAAATGTCAAGTCAAAAATTCAGAAGAACGCATTTGTTACATGAATACTTGACAAGAAGTCGCCTGACTAGCTAGAACCCATCTAGAAAAAATATACAGGTTAATATATATTTTTTTGACTACGATGATTCGTAAAAGCACAAAAAAACAGTAAAAAAATTTGAATTGTCAATTTACATGCATATACTGCGCACAACAAAATAGGAAAACACAGTCACAAAAGCAAAAGAGAACTAGTCCATTGCTTCTCCCTCTAGAAACAACAAAAGTTGCAATAAATATTTGACACTCAAATTTTACTGTAAAGTCATTTTTTAACATGATCTTGTTCATTGATTTTTTAGCATGATCTTGATTATTATGTTTAAATTGTTATTGAGATATGATACTAAAATAGATTGACAACTTATGAAAGTTGTTGTGTCACAATTTTTTTCCAAACACCATAGCCAACATTTATATTTAGATATCTAGTTGTGTAACATGTAAAAAGAATACAGTAAACTAGTAGACATAAATTCATAAACTGTGTTGAGAATGCATAAATGACATATATGTGACCCATCATTTGTCTTGCTTGTATAAAGTCAATATAATCCCACATGAACCGGTCACAACCAATAAGTGTTTCCTTTGAAAATGAAAACAAAACAGAAACGTGTGGAAGAAAGGACTGAAATTTCGATGTCACAAACGTTGTAGTGGAGTGCTTTTCACACACATACACTCTTTCATAGAGTATTTAGGAATAATATATGCGCTTAGAGCACTTCCAATGGCTAACGCACTTGGTGTGTTAAACCTTAACTTTCACCGAGTTAAGGTGCGTTAACCATTGGGACTACCTGCGTTAAGGGTGCGTTAACGCACCTGCGTTAACCCATTAACACATAGTTAAGGTGAGTTTTAATTAAAAAAAAAAAAAAAAAAAAAAAAAATTCATTTCTACCCCCTCTAGATTACTATGTATCCGTTGTGTTTAATTTTTTTTTTTACAAAACACCCCCTTGGTTCTTAAGCAGGATAATCAAATTCAAATTTAAAATTCAAAATTCAACTACAAGCGGGATAATTTAATTTCAATTTCAAATTTCAGGGTGTCTATATATACAACACCACCAGAGTATTATTATCACACACACAAGTCATACACAACTCACACACAGATTCTCAACAATGTCTCGCAAATATTTCTCCCAACAATTCCCAACTCACCGTGACTTCTCCCAACAATTTCCAACTCACCGTGACTTCTCCCAACAATTTCCAGAACAACACGATTTTACCCAGCAATTTCCAAATGAACCGGTGAACACTCCACCGGAAGATATCTTTCCGGTGTTCACACCGGAAAATGAACCGGCCAACAATCCACCGGTTGTTGAACAACAACCAAATCCACCGGTTGTTGAACAACAACCAAATCCGTTTGGACTGAGTGAGGATGAACTCCGACTTCTGGAGCAAGATCTCGAAGTGAGGAGAGAAATAGAACAACGCGAACTAGAAGAGGAAGCTGCTCGTATGGAGCGGGAGAGAAACTGGTTTGATATTATGGAAGGAAAATATTATGATGGGGAGTTTAGGTCCTCTTCGAGTGAGGACGGTTGGGTTTTAGATGATTCATTTTCTTAATTTGTAGTTTTAATTTCTATTAATCGTACTATGTATTGTGTTTTAAGTTTAATGTTTAATGTAATTTGTATTTTAACTTTAATGATTAATGTAATTCGTGTTTAAAATTCGTGTTAGTTGTTAAATGAAGTATTAATTATAGTTTAGGGGTTGATTTTGAAAATAGTTGAGTTAAAGGTGAGTTATGATTGTGGGTGTTTTTTTTTGAGTTAAAGGTGAAAAGGTTAAAACTGACGTGGCAGTGTGTTAAAGTTTAACTCCGGGTTACCACTGAAAGTGCTCTTATGCTCACCACCGCACGTGGTACGGCATGATCATGCCTGGTCCTCTATTACAAGGGTGTTAAGCCATGCGTGGTTGGTGATTTTGGGTTGAATCGGTGGTGTTGGGCACCTATTGAAATGATGGTGGTGATGGTGTTTAATTTTTGTGTGCTTTGGTGTAGTGTGAGATAATTTTGTATTTAAGTGAGGTATATATATATATATATATATATATATATATATATATATATATATATATATATATATATATATATATAGTACGAAATATGATGATTGTTACTGCGAAGTACGATGAGAAGGTGGTGGAAATAAAGATGATGTGACGCTGGAAGTGAGGTGTTAAAGAAGTGAACTATGTTTTATTTTCACCAATATTAATATGGATTTTTTACCTTGATTAATACGGTTATAGGCTCATATAAAGGACGGTTTTGTAAAAACAAACATGATGTTTAAGTTATATAACGCACTACAAAAAAATTATCATCTAGTAACACATAAAAAAAAGTGTCACCAAAAGTAAAAAAAGTGTCATTAAAAATGAAAAAGTGTCACCAAAAGTATAAAAGAAGTGTTACTAAAAAAATTGTGCTTCTCCCACACATAAAAAGTGTAGGTAGAAGTTCAGTAGGTAAAAATCTATTTATGGTGACATATAAAAAGTTTGAGCACATAGTTTTCGCCTTTTGTGACACATTTTATAATAAAAAGTATCACTAAATCTCAAAATTTAGCCTTTTCTCACACTTTTAAAAAAGTGTCACTACAAAGTTAGATTTAATGACACTTTTTTTTGTGTCATTAGAACCCTATCACTAAATGTCTATATTCTTGTAGTGACGTTTGTGTAAATATCAAATAGAGTAAATTACATGGTTGGTCCCTGTGGTTTGTCCAAAATAACAACTTTAGTCTCTCGAAGTTTAAAGTTGCATGGTTGGTCCCTAAGTAGGTAAACAAATAACACCACAGGTCCCTTGGTTAAACTGGTGTTAACTAGGTTAGTTAAAATTTACAGGTTAGCCCCCTTTGGTTAAATAGCGCTACATCGTTAATCCTTTTACTTAACGGCCGTTTGCAAGGCTTACACAAATGGTCCTTGAGTCCGTTTTTTCTTCCGTTTTCGTCCATTTTTCTTATGTTTTTTTCCGTTTTTGTCCGTTTTTCTCCGAGTTTAATAGTTTGCCGTTTTTCCTAGTTTCTCCGTCCTTTTAACTTTTTGGTTTGTTAATTTACGTTTTCCGCTTTTGTTAATTTTGCACCTCGTTATCCTTTACTTACGGCCGTTTTCAGGCTTCACGGTTTGGTCCGTTTTTCTTCCGTTTTCGTCCTTTTTCTTATGTTTTTTCGTTTTTTTTCCGTTTTTCCGTTTACTTACGTTTTTGTCCGTTTTTCTTTATCGTTTTTTTTTCCGTTTTCATACGTTTTTGTCCGTTTTTTTACGTTTTTTGTCGTTTTTCTTACGTTTTTCCTTTTTTACGTTTTTGTCCGTTTTTCTTACGTTTTTGGTCCGTTTTCTTACGTTTTTGTCCGTTTTTCTTATGTTTTTTACGTTTTGTCCGTTTCCGTTTTCCTTTTTCTTACGTTTTGTCCCTGTTTTTACTTTACGTTTTTTCTCGTTTCTTTCTTTTGTTTTTAGTCCGTTTTTCTTACGTTTTTTCCGTTTTGTCTTTTTTACGTTTTTGTCCGTTTTGTTTTTTCCCTTCTATGTTTTTTACGTTTTTGTCCGTTTTTCTTACGTTTTTGTCCGTTTTTCTTACGTTTTTGTCCGTTTTTCTTATGTTTTTTACGTTTTGTCCGTTTTCTTACGTTTTTGTCCGTTTTTCTTATGTTTTTTACGTTTTTGTCCGTTTTTCTTACGTTTTGTCCGTTTTCTCTACGTTTTTGTCCGTTTTTCTTATGTTTTTTCGTTTTTGTCCGTTTTTCTTACGTTTTGTCCGTTTTCTTACGTTTTTGTCGTTTTTCTTATGTTTTTTTACGTTTTTGTCCGTTTTTCTTATTTTTTTTATTTTGTCCGTTTTTCTTTCGTTTTGTCGTTTTCATATTTGTCCGTTTTTTATTTTAAGTTTTGTTTTTTTATGTTTTTATTTTTGTCTTTTTCTTACGTTTTATTCGTTTACATAAACTATTTTGAATTTTCTTTTTTTTACGTTTTTTTTTTCTTACGGACAAACTATGATAATTTTGTATTTTTTTATTTTTGTGTTATTCAAACGGACGATATTACATAATTAAAACAGTTTAAATCTTGTTGAAAAAACTTTGTAAATAGGACAATTAATTGTCTAAAACGGACAAAAACGTTATAAAATTTATTCTTTAAATACGGAAAAAAAAAAATGAAGTAAATACTGAAATATTCGAAAAAAAATTTGAAAATTATCAAAAAAAAAACGGACAAATACAAAAAAACGTATGAAAAACGGACAAAAACGTATGAAAAACGGACAAAAACGTAAGAAAAACGGACAAAAACGTAAGAAAAACGGACAAAAACGGAAAAAAACGTAAGAAAAACGGACAAATACAGAAAAAACGAGAAAAACGACAAAAAACGTAAGAAAACGGACAAAAACGTAAAAAAACATAAGAAAAACGGACAAAAACGTAAGAAAAACGGACAAAACGTAAGAAAAACGGACAAATACAGAAAAAACGTAAGAAAAACGGACAAAAACGTATGAAAACAGAAAAAACGTAAGAAAAACGGACAAATACAGAAAAACGTAAGAAAAACGGACAAAAACGTAAAAAAACATAAGAAAAACGGACAAAAACGTAAGAAAAACGGACAAAACGTAAGAAAAATGGACAAAAACGTAAGAAAAACGGACAAAACGTAAGAAAAACGGACAAATACAGAAAAAACGTAAGAAAAACGGACAAAAACGTAAAAAACATAAGAAAAACGGACAAAAACGTAAGAAAACGGACAAAACGTAAGAAAAACGGACAAAAACGTAAAAAACATAAGAAAAACGGACAAAAACGTAAGAAAACGGACAAAATGTAAGAAAAACGGACAAAAACGTAAAAAACATAAGAAAAACGGAGAAAAACGTAAGAAAACGGACAAAACGTAAGAAAAACGGACAAAAACGTAAGAAAAACGGACAAAAACGGAAAAAAAACGTAAGAAAAACGGACAAAAACGTATGAAAACGGAAAAAACGTAAGAAAAACGAACAAAAACGTAAGTTAAACGGAAAAAACGTAAGAAAAACGGACGAAAACGTATGAAAACGGAAGAAAAACGGACTCAAGGACCATTTGTGTAAGCCTTGCAAACGGCCGTTAAGTAAAAGGATTAACGATGCAGCGCTATTTAACCAAAGGGGGCTAACCTGTAAATTTTAACTAACCTAGTTAACACCAGTTTAACCAAGGGACCTGTGGTGTTATTTGTTTACCTACTTAGGGACCAACCATGCAACTTTAAACTTCGAGGGACTAAAGTTGTTATTTTGGACAAACCACAGGGACCAACCATGTAATTTACTCTATCAAATAACATGTTTAAAAATTAGAGTAACATGTTTAAAATCCAATAACATGTTTAAAATCCAAACATGATGTTTAAGTATGTTCATGTACAGATAACAAATTAATTTAAAATCCAGTAACATGTTTAAAATTTAGAGTAATTTTTTTTGGAAAATTTTCTAGCTGCATATGATCATTTTTGGAAGGTTTTAGAAAACATATACAGTGTTGCAAATATTATATTGAGCGTACTTCGATTGAAAGTTTCTTTAGTGTCTCAACTTTCTACACTTCAAACCTGCCACAGAAAGAATTTCCTCTGACACGTTGTTTTCTATGGTCAAAAATCAAAATTCCCGTTCACCTAGCCTAATAGCCTATGTTACATACTTACATGCCCCCTATATATACACACACATGCATAACATCAATATCAATATCATTTCATTTTACTTATACGAAACCTTAAAAAGAATCTCATATACAAAAAGAAATGAATAACAAAAGCTTATTTTCTTCAATTTTCATTGCTCTTTTGATCACCTTTTGTGTACCTATGGCTTTATCTCAAGAAGTTGGTAAGTCCATATATAACTCTCTAGCTTCAACATTATACTTCTTGTTTACTGTTTGATTGTTTATATTTCGTGTTCTTGAGATACGTTTATAATGGTTGTATAGATGATGAGCATGAGTTCACGTATGATGTGAACAGTCCAAACGGGCCTGATCACTGGGGAGAGATCCATCCCGAGTGGAGCATGTGTAATCAAGGAGACATGCAATCACCGATTGATCTCACGCATAAAAGGGTTCAGACGACATCTAAACTTGGAAGACTTAATAGAGATTATAAACCTTCTAATGCAACGCTTATTAATCGAGGCCATGATATGATGGTAAATTTGTTGGAACGATCCTTGCTTAAACATTCATCATATTAGGATAATTTATTTGGCGAAAATTTATATAAACTCTAGCAATAATAATTTTGTACAACAATACAGTTGAGATGGATCGGGGGAGCAGGACATATCTATATAAATGGAACTGAGTATCAACTTAATCAACTTCATTGGCACACACCTACTGAACACACCATCAACGGACAAAGGTACAGAAAATTTCTTTTAGTTTAACCATAGCCAACTGCTAACACACACTAATCTTTGCTAAATGTGTAGATTCAATCTAGAGCTACACTTAGTTCATCAAAGCGCAGACGAAAAAATTGCAGTGGTTGGGATCCTATACAAAATTGGTCGCCCTGATTCCCTTTTATCAGTGGTAAACTTGATAAACATTTCTAGTAACTATTATTAACTTTGATCGAACCTATAGTTTTTCGTTTCTTATAAAATATTGTTGTTCTTATTTTCGAAATATGTAGATGGAACCATATTTGAGAGCAGTGGCTTCTACAAGGGGAGTCGAAACAAGTGTTGGAATAATTGATCCACAACAAATAAAAATTGGGAGCAGAAAATATTATCGATATATTGGTTCACTTACTACTCCTCCATGCGACCAAAATGTTACCTGGACCATTGTTAAAAAGGTAGTTATAGTTTGTGTTCATTTTTGGACCATTCTTATTTTACTAATCGAACTAAGTGTTTATCGTAAAGATATAATTAAATTACTCAAGATCTCCGTTACTAGTCTTATATTTTGGTCCTTAAATCTTATTAGGTGAGGACCGTTTCGCTAGAACAATTGCGTGTAATACGTGAAGCAGTCCACGATGTGAGTTTTACATATTTTGTTATACTATAACTTGCATGCAATTTTGATATAGATCTATGTTTACTCAAGCTTGTGCTGTAACAGGAGGCTGATGCTAATGCAAGACCGGTTCAAGCATTGAATGATCGATGGTTGAAGCTTTACATACCAGATGACGATGAAACAAATTAAGGATTTCAACTATATGGATATATAACTCAGGAACAACACATTTTATTTTATTTCTATTGATTATTGATTTATATTACTCGATGGACACAAACTATATATTTCATATTTTCTACTGTATGATTTTGTATACATGTGATTGAATTATTTTGTATGATTCTTATATACATAAATAAAATTTATGATGTATTTATATGTAATTTAAACATTGGAAATTGCCCATAACTTTCATGATATTGCTTGGTTGAAAATTGTTGACAGATGATTTAAAATTGTAAAAGAAATTAGAATTTGAAGGAAGTTAACCTCTTAAAGAAGTGATTTTAGCCTTCTCTCATGGCTTGGAATTTTCCCTTTTGTTGGTCATTGCTCTTATATTTTATTGCTAAATACTCAATAAGAATCTTATTAGATAACATGTGTTAAAATGATATCAAAACAGCTAACAACTCGCTTAATCACCCAACCAACCACCCATTGGTGATCATTAATTTTTATTATAACAATATACACAGTTGACTTGTCCCCAACATAGATTCAAGTCTTACAATACAAAGATAAAGATGACAGTCCCTCTAATAGGTGCTGCCTACAATTACTCACACTCTAACCCAAACCCAAACTGTAAACAAGAAACTAAACCAAACAAACAATCAAGATCACGCAGATCTTGATGTAAACTTACAATAAAACCAACCTAACTCTAAAACCCAGATGATGATTATCACTCCAAAGAGAAAGAGAGAAAACTTGTGTGTGAAACGGGTGAGAATCAATACTCCAAACCCTAGTTGATAAGATGAATATATATAGCTGATATTTCCACTTAGCACCCTGCACTTACACAAACTAAACAAACATAGCTCAAACATAAGAGTTAGAGGAATCAGTTATAAACTATTTATATTTATAACCCTGAAGGTTCATAAGTTCGCTAGTTTGTGTTAATAATTTTAGCACCCCCTCTCAAACTGATGAACCTGCATAAAGATTAACCATGCCCAGTTTCCTGACCATAACACCATGTTGCACAGAACCAAGTGCTTTAGTTAAAATATCAGCAGTTTGATCTTTAGAATCAACCTTAACAATTTTAATTAAGCCACTTGCAACCTTTTCTCTTACCAAATGCACATCTATATCAAAGTGTTTAGTTTTTCCATGCATAACTGGATTGGCAGCAATCTGAATTGCAGACTTATTATCACAATACAACTCTACAGGCAACAAATTCTCAGAAATATCAAGATCTTTCATAATCTTAACAATCCACATAACCTCACAAGTAGCAGAGGCCATTGCCCTGTATTCTGCTTCAGCAGAAGACTTAGACAATGTAGCCTGCTTCTTGCTTTTCCAAAAAACTAAATTTCCATTAACAAAAACACAATAACCAGATACTGACCTTCTAGTGACTGGACACTTAGCCCAGTCTGAATCAGTGTAAGCAACAACATTAAAACCACAATGACTTTTACTAAATCCAATACCACTACCAGGTGCCAATTTCAAATACTTAAGCACTCTTAAACCAATATCAAAATGAGACTGTAAAGGAGCATGCATATGTTGACTTAAGAAATGAACATCATAAGCAATGTCAGGCCTAGTCATAGTCAAGTAAATCAATTTCCCTACAAGTTTTTGATAGTTGGTAATATTCTTTAAGTACTTATCACCATCTGTTTCTTTGTGAGCTAAAACAATATTTTCTAGTAAGGGTGTCATAATAGGCTTGCAGGCCAACAAACTATATTCATGTAGAAGTTCAAGACAGTATTTTCTTTGATTCAAACATAAACCATTTTTAGATTTTAAGACCTCAATACCAAGAAAATACTTTAGCTCACCCAAATCCTTAATTTTAAACTTATTCTTCAAAAACATCTTAAAACTTTCAATTTCAGTTTCACTATTGCTTGTGATAACAAGATCATCCACATAAACCAGCAAGAACAAAACTGTATCATTCTTACTTTTAATAAAGAGATAATGATCATTCTTAGATTGCTCAAAACCTGCTTCAAACAAGGCTTCAGACAGCTTATGATTCCACTGTCTAGGAGCTTGTTTCAAGCCATACAAGGATTTTTTTAACAAGCAAACTTTATTGTCCCCTTCCTTAAAAAACCCTGGAGGAGGTAACATGTACACCTCTTCATTTAAATCACCATAAAGAAAAGAATTATTAATGTCCATCTGAAACATTTTCCAGTCCATTTGAACTGCTAAACTAATCAGACATCTAACAATACCCATTTTGACTACAGGACTAAAAGTCTCCTCATAATCAACACCCTCTTTTTGACCAAAACCTTTGGCTACTAACCTAACCTTATATCTTTCAATCTCACCAGTAGATTGATATTTAATTTAAAAAACCCATTTACAGCCAATAGCTTTCCTTCCACAAGGAAGCTCAACAATTTCCCAAGTACCATTTTCATATAAAGCATTCATTTCCTCAGTCATGGCATTTATCCAATTAATATCTGTTGAAGCTTCTTCATAAGAAGAAGGTTCACCAGACTTATTCAGATTTGAAACAAAACAATAATTCTCTACTGTAAGCACAACATGATTAGCATATCTTTGTAAACCATATTTAGCTTTATTATCAAGCACATATTCATTCAACTTAGCAGGCAACTTATAAACCCTATTAGACCTCCTAATGCTACCTTCCTCAGACTGAACAACATTTTGAAAAACAGGAACCTCATTTTGATTTTGAGAAATATTTCCCTCAGATTGATTTTGATCATCTAAGGGAGTTGCAATGTGTTGTTCATCATATCCAGGTTGAGGACCAACTCCAAGTACTGGTTGTTGAAATATCTGTTCTTCAAAACCAGACTCATTAGAGTTATCTACAGACCCTGGTTGATGCACATTACCTTCTCTACCAGAAACAGATGTATTTTCAGGATGGGACATAAAATTGTTTAAATCTTCATCATTGGGAGTTGAATTTTTGGTTGTTATTTTAGACTCAAAAGAATTAAAAAAGTTTAAACTTGTGACATCTGCATCAGTCTCAGAAATAGAACTATTTTTACTCATTTTAAAAGGAAAAACAGTTTTATAAAATTTCACATCTCTTGAGTACAATATAGATCTATTTTCAAGACTTAACAGCTTATAAGCCTTTTTACCACTAGCATAACCAATTAAAACACACTTTTCAGATCTCTCAGAAAATTTGTCAGTTTCTTTTAAAACGGGTGGCAAAACACAAACAACCAAAAATCCTAAGATGAACAAGACTAGGTTCCCTACCATATACCATATAAAAAGGAGATTTCCCATTCAGAACAGATGAAGGTAACGTGTTAATCAAGTATGTAGCAATTAAGATACACTCAGACCAAAACACAAGAGGAACCCCCCCCCCCCTGAAACATAAGACTTCTAGCTACATTTAGCAGATGTATGTGTTTTCTTTCAGCAATCCCATTTTGCTGAGGTGTATATGCTACAGTGGTTTGATGAATAACTCCCATATTATTTAAAAAATCATTCATTTTATTATTCACAAACTCAGTTCCATTATCAGACCAAATAACCTTAATTTTCTTATCAAACTGAGTCAAAACCATATTAAAAAACCTGACAAACATGTCAAAAACTTCATCTTTCCTCTTAAGCAAATACACCCACACAGATCTACTATAATCATCCACCACAGTCAAAAAATATCTATAGCCCTCCCTACTAACAATTTTATAAGGTCTCCAAACATCAAGATGTATTAATTCTCCAAAAACTTTAGATTTGTATTCACTTAATGTAAAAGCATCTCTAGTTTGTTTAGCCTTGTGACAAATATCACAAGGACCGTTATGATCAACATTAGCCAATTTAAGAGAACCTTTAAGCATTTTTAAAACCTGGTTAGCAGGGTGACCTAACCTATTGTGCCAAATTTCTTTAGAAACATAACAGACAAAAAATTCACTGTTAACCACACAAGCAGACACACCATAGTTCTTATCAAACAAATAAAGACCACCAAACTCACTACCAGTCCCCAGCACTTTCTGCTTTTTCAAATCCTGAATATAACAAGTAGTTTCATCAAAACCAACACTAAGTTTACTATCCTTAATCAACTTATTAACAGATAATAAACTAACACAATACTCAGGCACAACAAGAACATAAAACAAAATCACATCCTTATTAAGTCTCAAATTACCTACATGTGTAATTTTAGCCAATGTACCATTAGGATGACCAACTGTAATTTTTAATTCAGAGATATCAACCAGATTAAACATATCTTTACAACTATTAGTTAAATGTTGATTAGCCCTAGAATCAATAATCCATCCCAAATGATAATTAACACTGTTAGGATTCGATACACTATAAGGTGGTTAAACCTTTTGTACTTTGTGTATATGATATATTGAATGATATGATTAAGTATGCATAATCTACTTAATCACACTTAGAAGGTTATTATGGTTATGGAAATGGAACAGTTGTGTTTAATTTGTTATATGACAATGAACAATGAAAGCTTATCACCAAACGATTCAATATTATTAAGATAATAATACGAGTGATCTTGAATTATCACTAGGGTTACAACCTAGAATCTTATGTTTCTATATCTTGTGATATTGTTTTTGTTCTATGTTCTTGAGAGATATATATTTTAGCACTTGTTAGAACACACATATCTCTAGTCTAAGATCTTTCTTTTATAACATAAGAAAGATCTTTACAATAATGTTAAGTCTTGTCAAACAGTTTGCTAGCTTATCTTATGTGTGTCAGTAACTAAGATACAACATGTATCTAAGATTACAACTTGTTCTGAGAATATAAGATAAAGACTGAGCACATGGGGTAAGATATTATCTACCGTGTATTATTGACTTTCAGTCAACCAGACTTAATATCTTCATCAAGCAGACTTAACTCTGTTAGTCACCAGAATTAACACTTGACTTAACCACCAGACTTACCAAGTACTGAAACCTTCCAACATCAAAAGCTTTTGTTAGCAGATCTGCAAAATTATGTTCTGAAGCAATTTTCATTACTTGAATTAACTTTTTCTCATTGCAATCTCTAATAAAATGATTTCTTATTTCAATGTGTTTTGTTTTAGAATGTTGTACCAGATTTTTAATAATGCAAATTGTACTACTATTATCAATATGAATGACAGTGTTTGATATGTGTCTAAATACACATATATTTTACTTTATTTAAACCCACAAAAACAGCCAAAAACACTTTGAAATGTCACATAATACTATAAATATCATTGGAATGTGTTTTTTATGTGATTCAGATACAAAAAAGATTAAAATTAAGTGAAAATGAGCAAAGTTTGCATAAATGGCAAGTCTAGTCCCTGAACTTTCAAAGATTGTCAGAAATGGTCCCTGGATAAATTATTTTGAAGAAAAGTCAACAATAGTACCCAGGAATCAAAGAATGACAATTTGTACCCTTGGAAATAGTTTTGGATTTTGGCACGAATGGTCCTTGGATTTTCAGCATTATTCAATAATGGTCCCTAAACTTAAAATCAAATCCAAATTCAACCCTTTGCTAAACCCAGGGTCAAACTCAAGTTTGACCCGTCTTCTTCCCCAACTTGCCCGCCAATACCACCACCATACCCACAGGTTTCTCTGCAATACCAACCCCCTCCTATCCCACTTACCTAACAAACCAAAAGCAATTTATGCTTCCCCTCCACCTCCACATCTAACCAAAAATCTTTAATTGCCCTTAACCTGCTTTGGATACTTTTGGCGCCAAAAGCATTTTCAATGGCTAGGATGAATTTCAGAGAACCAAAGGCTAAGATTTGAAGTGGAAAAGTTTAAGAGTCATGTGGGAAGTCCAAGAGGTCAATATATATCAAGAATGGAGCAAAGGAGAAGAGTGCCATTTTTAGATTAGCAATGGTCATGTAGTTGTAGTTTTACTGGATCATGGATTAGCCATGATCTCTAGTTAATCAATTTACTGCTTTCTTTATTTAAATGTCATTTTAATGCTTTCAAGTGTTTTGTTTAACATTGACAATGTGTAACAAACCTTATTTACAGTTTTAATCTCAATCTATCTTTAAATTTCATGTTTTTCTTATCCGTACCATTTAAATTCATGTCATTTAAATTAATGTCGATTATGGTTGTTTACTGGACTCTATAAGCCACATAAGTTCCTGACAAAGCTCACTAAGCTTTTAGATACATATAAACATACTTTAGTCTTTAAAAATAAAAAATACTAAAAAGAAATCAAGAAAATAGAAAAACAAACAAAAATTGGTGTTCTTGGTGAAAACTGCATGGAGCAAGGTTAATTTTGGATTGCCTTTGGTTTAGTGGCTTATTGGTAAGCTATAGGATGTGTTCTGTACCCTTGGTTCTTTGGTTTTCAGCAGGATTCACTTTGTAAGCCATTTTATCCATTTATGCATTTTACTGCTTAAGTTTTTATTTTGTTTTGTTCTTTGTGTTTTCATGTTTTCTTGTTGTTTGTTAGTCATATTATAGCTTAATCTTAGTTAATTATGTTTTGGATTGGATTGTTGCTTTGAAACTCATTTTGACTGTCAATGGGCATGTTCTTGATAATCCTAGGCTTAGACTGTGTGACTACATGTTTAGGCTTAAAAAGGTTTGATTTGACAGATTATAACCCCTGGATTTGATATAATAGGTGAATACAGTCTTATGGATTGAAAATCTCAATTTGGTTCCATTTAAGGGTTGTTTGGATTTGATGGTTTAACTGTGTTATAGGTTATGTGAGGTGTTGTTCTTGTTTGATTATACGCCAATATGACTTAAATAACTCAGTGATAACTTCAATTAAGTGGTGTAGCATGTGGGAAGTCAAATTGACACTTGATCCTTTTCATATGAGCACTGTAAGATTGTCATGACCTAGAACTCTGCATAAGTGTTTAATAGTTGTTAATCTTTGTTTATTCCATGTTTTGTTGCTTAATATTCCATAATTAATCAGTAGATTTAGTTTTAAATTCATATTAGTCAAACTTTAGTTTAATTTCATAAAGTCAAGCTTTTTATTAGTTGATTTTTCCCTGTTTCTCAGCCACATGTCCAATTTCACAAGCTTGTAGCTTGTTGAATCCTGGACTTGTGCCTGTTATTGTTGTTGTTCTTAGAAGCCCTTATGGCCTAGTTGTTTATGTTTGTGCTTATTTTCCTTTTATAGCTTATTTAGAGTAATTCTCATACCATCTATTTTGTTCCAAGTTACTCACTTCACTGAGCAAACAGTGAAGTTGAGCCATTTTCCTAAGCTTATTAAAAGCTCCTCATTGACCTTGAGCTTGTGATTTTTGGCTTCCCATGAAGCTAATCCATCACACTCAGTGGCTCAGTGCTTGTTGAGCTTTTATAAGCTTATTTGATAAGTTAATCAAGAGCTTGTTGTTTGCCCCTTTGCTGAGTGTACTGAGAAATCAGTATGCTCAGCCTATTTCACAAGCTTCTTTAAAAGCTATCTAGTGATCTTGAGCTTAAGTGTTTTGGCTTTATGTGAAGCTCATCCACCCAACTCAATGATCCTGTGCTTAATTTTCCCTTTGTAGTTCATCTGCTAGGGCTGCAAGTAGCCTTTAACTTGTCCCAATTTTCACAGTATACACTGAGCATATCAGCAGAATCACTTGCACTATCAGTAGAATCACTTACATCATCAGCAGATTGCTTTTACTCTAGCGGTACCTTGCTTGAACTAGCAGTACCTTGCTTTTGCTCTAGTAGTACCTTGTTGATTTGCTTATTCAGAGCTTATTAGTGCTTGTGTCTTGTCCATCTAGCTTATTTTTATCTTATTTTATCTTTTGTTTCATGTATAAAGCTTTTTCAAGCTCATTTTATGCTTATGACTTCACTGTGAGCCCAAAAGCTCTACTGAATAAGTCATAAGCCCATAATCTGCTTATTTCTAAGTTTGTAAAGTTTTATTTTTGTTAAACTTGTATAATATTAGTGTACAAATAGTTCCAGAAAAAGAAAAACCAAAAAGAACCATTTTAAAGCTAAGTGATAGCTTCTATTTAGAAGCTTATTGCTTATTTTTCATTAAGCACATAGTGTTTTTATATTTTTCCTAGGTTCTTTTATTTATTTTAGAATTATGTAAAAAGTTTCAGATTTTTCTTAGGTTGTTTAATATTTATAATAATTCAATAATAGTTTTTATAATTAAATAATAGTAAATAATTAATAATAAATAGAATAATTGTGTAATAAATATATTTTCAGTTTCAAAATTTATTTTATAATATTTTAGATTTTTCTTAGTTTTAATTTTATTTTTCTAAGCTTATTTTAGATTTTCTTATTTTTTAGGTAATTATTAAATAGTTTTATTTAGTTTTTAATTTATAATAATTAATTAAATAGTTTAAAATTTATTTTAATTTTCTAATAATTTTCTTATCTTTTCAGGATTCCAAAAATATAATTTTCACATTTGTGGGAGGTATATTGGACAGAATTCACTTTTTATTTTGTACGTTTACGTTTAATTTAATTTAAACGTACGTTTGTATATCCTTTTACATTTCTAGGGTTTCTGATTGCACGTTTTTATTAATATAGCTGTGACAGAGCTATTGCTATTCACATTCCTAGTGTTAGTCAATCAGATCCTTTGTCTATATTCAACATCACCCGATCATACACATTCGTTTTATTACAGTTTACACACCTCGTTGGGAAGAACGACCCAGGTTTGCATATTTCCTTTGCAATACCTTGGAAACTCACTATACTATATTTGACGTATCTGCCCCCTAAAAAGGCGGTTATCAAATTGGCGCCGTTGCCGGGGAGGTGTGCTGCGTATAATGAATTTGTGTTTTGTTGAAATATCTATCCTTTGTATATATACTATATATAATATCATATTTCATTTCCAAAAACAATATAAAACACAAAAATATTTTTCTTTTCTTTCTATATATATAAAAGCTAAAAATACAAAAACATTTTCCCTTTCTGTTTATATTATACAATCAAAAATCAAAAATATTCTCCTTCCCTTATCATTCATAATTCTGTGAGTGGCAATCCCACTCCAATTTCTCATCCAGTCATTTCTTCATGACAAATTAATTCGGGGTCGAGTCAAGCTAGCGACTCGGTTATCAAAAACAGTAGTATAACATGGGTTTTCACCCATGTTTCTGTCTTCTTTCCCCTTTCTACCACCCTAAGTGTGGGGGAGATGCCCCACATGTTGTATATAGATCTGAAAAATAAATGAGAAAATTGTATATATTAAAAAATAATAATAATTGTTGTGTTTCCACACTTGGCTAGTAATGTTATCTTTTTACGTTCAAGGATTCGGCATAATAGCCGGGACTTTGAATATTGAGAACAATATTCAGTTCTAAGTGTGGGGGGGAAATTCTGGCGAATTTGATCAAATATGTACCTTTTTATGCCGTTTTTCCCCAAAATGGCCAAAATTTTAATTTTTTCATTTAGTGGAAGTGCTATGCACTAAACACAACAAATGGTTATCAGTCCGCCATGTCTATCCCACATAAGGATTGGCTAATCCGAGAGCAAACGGCTCTTGGTAAAGATATATCAAATCCGCTTATGGCTTACAATTTGCCTAAAATTGTATGGTATTCAACTCACCATATCTTTATAAGCGAAGAGTTGGCTAGCCCGCAAGGTTATGGCTTGTGGAAAAGGCATTGAAAAACCATGATTGGTAATCAGCTCACCAAAGATAATAGTTGTAATTTATCTAAGAGTTGGCTAGTCCAGAAGCAAACGGCTTTTGGTAAAGACAAGTCAAATCCGTTGACAGCTGATGGTTTGCTCAAAATCATTTGGTTATCATTGTACCAAAGTATCATATACTAAAACAATTGGCTACTCCAGAAGTAATGGCTTTTGGTAAAGAGATGAAACCCATTAAATTTTCATAAAAGATTGCTAGGGACTAGTAATAGTTTAGTGTGTGGGATTTGATATGTGTCTAAATACACATATATTTTACATTGTTTAAACCCACAAAAACAGCCAAAAACACTTTGAAATGTCACATAATACTATAAATATCATTGGAATGTTTTTTTATGTGATTCAGATACAGAAAAGATTAAAATCAAGTGAAAATGAGCAAAGTTTGCATAAATGGCAAGTCTAGTCCCTGAACTTTCAAAGATTGTCAGAAATGGTCCCTGGATAAATTATTTTGAAGAAAAGTCAACAATAGTACCCAGGAATCAAAGAATGACAATTTGTACCCTTGGAAATAGTTTTGGATTTTGGCACGAATGGTCCTTGGATTTTCAGCATTATTCAACAATGGTCCCTAAACTTAAAATCAAATCCAAATTCAACCCTTTGCTAAACCCAGGGTCAAACTCAAGTTTGACCCGTCTTCTTCCCCAACTTGCCCGCCAATACCACCACCATACCCACAGGTTTCTCTGCAATACCAACCCCCTCCTATCCCACTTACCTAACAAACCAAAAGCAATTAATGCTTCCCATCCACCTCCACATCTAACCAAAAATCTTTAATTGCCCTTAACCTGCTTTGGATACTTTTGGCGCCAAAAGCATTTTCAATGGCTAGGATGAATTTCAGAGAACCAAAGGCTAAGATTTGAAGTGGAAAAGTTTAAGAGTCATGTGGGAAGTCCAAGAGGTCAATATATATCAAGAATGGAGCAAAGGAGAAGAGTGCCATTTTTAGATTAGAAATGGTCATGTAGTTGTAATTTTACTGGATCATGGATTAGCCATGATCTCTAGTTAATCAATTTACTGCTTTTTTTATTTAAATGTCATTTTAATGCTTTCAAGTGTTTTGTTTAACATTGACAATGTGTAACAAACCTTATTTACAGTTTTAATCTCAATCTATCTTTAAATTTCATGTTTTTCTTATCCGTACCATTTAAATTCATGTCATTTAAATTAATGTCGATTATGGTTGTTTACTGGACTCTATAAGCCACATAAGTTCCTGACAAAGCTCACTAAGCTTTTAGATACATATAAACATACTTTAGTCTTTTAAAATCAAAAATACTAAAAAGAAATCAAGAAAATAGAAAAACAAACAAAAATTGGTGTTCTTGGTGAAAACTGCATGTAGCAAGGTGAATTGTGGATTGCCTTTGGTTTAGTGGCTTATTGGTAAGCTATAGGATGTATTCTGTACCCTTGGTTCTTTGGTTTTCAGCAGGATTCACTTTGTAAGCCATTTTATCCATTTATGCATTTTACTGCTTAAGTTTTTATTTTGTTTTGTTCTTTGTGTTTTCATGTTTTCTTGTTGTTTGTTAGTCATATTATAGCTTAATCTTAGTTAATTATGTTTTGGATTGGATTGTTGCTTTGAAACTCATTTTGACTGTCAATGGGCATGTTCTTGATAATCCTAGGCTTAGACTGTGTGACTACATGTTTAGGCTTAAAAAGGTTTGATTTGACAGATTATAACCCCTGGATTTGATATAATAGGTGAATACAGTCTTATGGATTGAAAATCTCAATTTGGTTCCATTAAAAGGTTGTTTGGATTTGATGGTTTAACTGTGTTATAGGTTATGTGAGGTGTTGTTCTTGTTTGATTGTACGCCAATATGACTTAAATAACTCAGTGATAACTTCAATTAAGTGGTGTAGCATGTGGGAAGTCAAATTGACACTTGATCCTTTTCATATGAGCACTGTAAGATTGTCATGACCTAGAACTTTGCATAAGTGTTTAAAAGTTGTTTATCTTGCTTACTTTCATGTTTTTGTTGTTTAATATAACATAATTAATCAGTAGATTTAGTTTTAAATTCATATTAGTCAAACTTTAGTTTAATTTTTCCCTGTTTCTCAGTCACATGTCCAATTTCACAAGCTTGTAGCTTGTTGAATCCTGGACTTGTGCCTGTTATTGTTGTTGTTCTTAGAAGCCCTTATGGCCTAGTTGTTTATGTTTGTGCTTATTTTCCTTTTATAGCTTATTTAGAGTAATTCTCATACCATCTATTTTGTTCCAAGTTACTCACTTCACTGAGCAAACAGTGAAGTTGAGCCTTTTTCCTAAGCTCATAAAAGCTCCTCATTGACCTTGAGCTTGTGATTTTTGGCTTCCTATGAAGCTAATCCATCACACTCAATGGTTCAGTGCTTGTTGAGCTTTTATAAGCTTATTTGATAAGTTAATCAAGAGCTTGTTGTTTGCCCCTTTGCTGAGTGTACTGAGAAATCAGTATGCTCAGCCTATTTCACAAGCTTCTTTAAAAGCTATCTAGTGATCTTGAGCTTAAGTGTTTTGGCTTTATGTGAAGCTCATCCACCCAACTCAATGATCCTGTGCTTAATTTTCCCTTTGTAGTTCATCTGCTAGGGCTGCAAGTAGCTTTTAACTTGTCCCAATTTTCTCAGTATACACTGAGCATATCAGCAGAATCACTTGCACTATCAGCAGAATCACTTACATCATCAGCAGGTTGCTTTTACTCTAGCAGTACCTTGCTTGAACTAGCAGTACCTTGCTTTTGCTCTAGCAGTACCTTGTTGATTTGCTTATTCAGAGCTTATTAGTGCTTGTGTCTTGTCCATCTAGCTTATTTTTATCTTATTTTATCTTTTGTTTCATGTATAAAGCTTTTTCAAGCTCATTTTATGCTTATGACTTCACTGTGAGCCCAAAAGCTCTACTGAATAAGTCATAAGCCCATAATCTGCTTATTTCTAAGTTTGTAAAGTTTTATTTTTGTTAAACTTGTATAATATTAGTGTACAAATAGTTCCAGAAAAAGAAAAACAAAAAAGAACCATTTTAAAGCTAAGTGATAGCTTCTATTTAGAAGCTTATTGCTTATTTGCTTATTTTTCATTAAGCACATAGTGTTTTTATATTTTTCCTAGGTTCTTTTATTTATTTTAGAATTATGTAAAAAGTTTCAGATTTTTCTTAGGTTGTTTAATATTTATAATAATTCAATAATAGTTTTTATAATTAAATAATAGTAAATAATTAATAATAAATAGAATAATTGTGTAATAAATATATTTTCAGTTTCAAAAATTGTTTTATAATATTTTAGATTTTTCTTAGTTTTAATTTTATTTTTCTAAGCTTATTTTAGATTTTCTTATTTTTTAGGTAATTATTAAATAGTTTTATTTAGTTTTTAATTTATAATAATTAATTAAATAGTGTAAAAATTTATTTTAATTTTTAATAATTTTCTTATCTTTTTAGGATTCCAAAAATATAATTTTCACATTTGTGGGAGGTATATTGGACATAATTCACTTTTTATTTTGTACGTTTACGTTTAATTTAATTTAAACGTACGTTTTTAATTCCTTTTACATTTCTAGGGTTTCTGATTGCACGTTTTTATTAATATAGCTGTGACAGAGCTATTGCTATTCACATTCCTAGTGTTAGTCAATCAGATCCTTTGTCTATATTCAACATCACCCGATCATACACATTCGTTTTATTACAGTTTACACACCTCGTTGTGAAGAACGACCCAGGTTTGCATATTTCCTTTGCAATACCTTGGAAACTCACTATACTATATTTGTCGTATCTGCCCCCTAAAAAGGCAGTTATCAAATTGGCGCCATTGCCGGGGAGGTGTGCTGCGTATAATGAATTTGTGTTTTGTTGAAATATCTGTCCTTTGTATATATACTATATATAATATCATATTTCATTTCCAAAAACAATATAAAACACAAAAATATTTTTCTTTTCTTTCTATATATATAAAAGCTAAAAAAATACAAAAACATTTTCCCTTTCTGTTTATATTATACAATCAAAAATAAAAAATATTCTCCTTACCTTATTATTCATAATTCTGTGAGTGGCAATCCCACTCCAATTTCTCATCCAGTCATTTCTTCATGAACTAACTAATTCGGGGTCGAGTCAAGCTAGCGACTCGGTTATCAAAAACAGTAGTATTAGATGGGTTTTCACCCATGTTTCTGTCTTCTTTCCCCTTTCTACCACCCTAAGTGTGGGGGAGATGCCCCACATGTTGTATATAGATCTGAAAAATAAATGAGAAAATTGTATATATTAAAAAATAATAATAATTGTTGTGTTTCCACACTTGGCTAGTAATGTTATCTTTTTACGTTCAAGGATTCGGCATAATAGCCGGGACTTTGAATATTGAGGACAATATTCAGTTCTAAGTGTGGGGGGGGAAATTCTGGCGAATTTGATCAAATATGTACCTTTTTATGCCCTTTTTCCCCAAAATGGCCAAAATTTTAATTTTTTCATTTAGTGGAAGTGCTATGCACTAAACACAACAAATGGTTATCAGTCCGCCATGTCTAACCCACATAAGGATTGGCTAATCCGAGAGCAAACGGCTCTTGGTAAAGATATATCAAATCCGTTTATGGCGTACAATTTGCCTAAAATTGTATGGTATTCAACTCACCATATCTTTATAAGTGAAGAGTTGGCTAGCCCGCAAGGTTATGGCTTGTGGAAAAGGCATTGAAAAACCATGATTGGTAATCAGCTCACCAAAGATAATAGTTGTAATTTATCTAAGAGTTGGCTAGTCCAGAAGCAAACGGCTTTTGGTAAAGACAAATCAAATCCGTTGACAGCTGATGGTTTGCTCAAAATCATTTGGTTATCATTGTACCAAAGTATCATATACTAAAACAATTGGCTACTCCAGAAGTAATGGCTTTTGGTAAAGAGATGAAACCCATTAAATTTTCATAAAAGATTGCTAGGGACTAGCAATAGTTTAGTGTGGGGGATTTGATATGTGTCTAAATACACATATATTTTACATTGTTTAAACCCACAAAAACAGCCAAAAACACTTTGAAATGTCACATAATACTATAAATATCATTGGAATGTGTTTTTTATGTGATTCAGATACAAAAAGATTAAAATCAAGTGAAAATGAGCAAAGTTTGCATAAATGGCAAGTCTAGTCCCTGAACTTTCAAAGATTGTCAGAAATGGTCCCTGGATAAATTATTTTGAAGAAAAGTCAACAATAGTACCCTGGAATCAAAGAATGACAATTTGTACCCTTGGAAATAGTTTTGGATTTTGGCACGAATGGTCCTTGGATTTTCAACATTATTCAACAATGGTCCCTAAACTTAAAATCAAATCCAAATTCAACCCTTTGCTAAACCCAGGGTCAAACTCAAGTTTGACCCGTCTTCTTCCCCAACTTGCCCGCCAATACCACCACCATACCCACAGGTTTCTCTGCAATACCAACCCCCTCCTATCCCACTTACCTAACAAACCAAAAGCAATTAATGCTTCCCCTCCACCTCCACATCTAACCAAAAATCTTTAATTGCCCTTAACCTGCTTTGGATACTTTTGGCGCCAAAAGCATTTTCAATGGCTAGGATGAATTTCAGAGAACCAAAGGCTAAGATTTGAAGTGGAAAAGTTTAAGAGTCATGTGGGAAGTCCAAGAGGTCAATATATATCAAGAATGGAGCAAAGGAGAAGAGTGCCATTTTTAGATTAGCAATGGTCATGTAGTTGTAATTTTACTGGATCATGGATTAGCCATGATCTCTAGTTAATCAATTTACTGCTTTCTTTATTTAAATGTCATTTTAATGCTTTCAAGTGTTTTGTTTAACATTGACAATGTGTAACAAACCTTATTTACAGTTTTAATCTCAATCTATCTTTAAATTTCATGTTTTCTTATCCGTACCATTTAAATTCATGTCATTTAAATTAATGTCGATTATGGTTGTTTACTGGACTCTATAAGCCACATAAGTTCCTGACAAAGCTCACTAAGCTTTTAGATACATATAAACATACTTTAGTCTTTAAAAATCAAAAATACTAAAAAGAAATCAAGAAAATAGAAAAACAAACAAAAATTGGTGTTCTTGGTGAAAACTGCATGGAGCAAAAAGTTATAGGTAGCTTAGAATCAGCTAACATTGTTCTAGCAGCTTCAATTAGTGTTCTATTCTTTCTCTCAACAACACCATTCTGTTGTGGTGTTCTAGCAACACTAAATTCTCTCCTAATACCTTTTTGTTTGCAGAAATCATCCATAACTCTATTCTTAAACTCTGTCCCATTATCACATCTAATGACTTTCACTTTCTTGTCTACTTGGTTTTCTATCTGTGTAATGAATGTCTTAAGGATGCTTGTAGTCTCATCCTTAGTAGATAGAAAGAAAACCCATGTAAATCTAGTATAGTCATCAATTATAACAAGACAATATCTCTTATGCATTATACTACTTACCATATGAAGCATAAACAATGATTGATTGATAGAGTTAAAAATCTTGGGCTTACAAGTGGCTTTGTGTTGTTTGCCTTTAAGACAAGCAATGCATGTTTGATCATTTTCAAATCTTTTGTGAGGTAAACCTCTTACCAAACCATTCTTAACAATTTTATTTATGGTTTTGAAATTAATATGACCAAGCCTTCTATGCCATTTCATTGATTCATCCAATGTGGCCTTTGCAACAAGACAAGTTAAATCCTTTTTAGGAACAATGTTCTTCATGTCTACACTGTACATATTGCCCTTTCTAGGAATTTTAAGAAGTACTTGACTTTCATCAGGCATCTTAAAATCAGGAGAAAGTACAAGACATTCAGTCTCACAGAAAAGAACTTTGTTCTTTTTGTCACACATTTGTGAGACACTAAAAAGATTATAATTTAGCTCTTTTACATAGTACACATCTTCAAAATCTAAATTTCCAGTTTTAATGGTACCTTTACCGGAAATTTTGCCACCAACACCTCCTCCAAAGGTAACATAGCCACCATCTAATGTTTGAAAATCAGAAAGATAGGACTTGTTGCTGTCATGCTCAATCGGTTCCTTGAACATCCACTTTGAGTTCTGATCTTTGTTGTCATGCACAGAAATGAGAAGTATTAGTTTCTTTTGGGGACCCAAGCCATTACTGACTTGGATCTGCCTCTTGCATCAATGTAATTTAATCTTTTTAGAACAGTTGATGCAACATTGGATTTAGTTGAATTCCAAACCCAACATGCTGAGGCCTTAACAGCATTTTCCCTCTTTGCCCAAGCAGCAGACTTAACTACTTGCCTACCAGAATTAACTGCTGGCTTAGCAGAATTAACTGCTGGCTTTGTAGTTGTCCCCTTTTGTTTCCAAACTTGTTTTTGGACCACTGCTTTTGTTTGAATGGGCCTTTGAACATTCTTTGGTGCATGTTTGTAAGATGTTTTTGCACCCTTAGTTGTTGATTTTGGGTAAACAGTCATATATGGTCTAGCAGAATTAACTTTATTGAAGTCAGACTTAACAGAGACTGTTTTGGGTTTTGTTCTATTAATATTAGAACTAGAGTGAAAGTGAGGTTTAGGTGTTTGCCTTTTGAAGTTCCCTCTATTGTTTTTATACCCAGATACCCATTTGTTACAGAAAGCAGCAAGATGATCAAAACTACCACATGTATAACAAGCTTTATTATAAAAAGAAAAGTCATCACCTAATTGGTTAGACTTGAGGCCATTCCAATTTCTTTGGTTACCTCTGGGCTTGCTAGTGGATATGTATTGTTCACAATACCTAACTGGTTGCCTAACATGTTGAAAGTTTGATTTAGGCTTAACAGTATCCTTTTTGATCACTTTAGGAACCCTTGTTCCTGCTTTCTTAACTTGTTCAGGTTTAGACATAACCTGTTCATCTTCATCACTATCAGTTGTACAATCCTCAACAACTATAGCATCTCCTTTCTTAACAAAGGACACCTTGTCCTTAGAAAGTGAATTTTTATTTAAACTCTCACTTACTTTTTCTATCTTAGGACCCTCAGTAGACTTAGAACCATATTCCATAATTGGTTCTTAAAACTCAGCAAAACCTGTGTGTGCTAGGTCAATACCTGGAGGTGAAGGAACACCTCTGTATGGTGGAGGAATAGATTTGTATCCTAAACCAGACTTAGCTTTATTGATTACTTGAGCTTCCCAAATTTTATTAACTCCAACTGAGGCATGAGCTAAAGCATCTATTGTTATCTTAACATTTTCACTGTTATTTAGGGCTTTAGCTAATGATGCTCTTTCTGAACAAATTATATCAGCTTGAAAATCTATTTTTCTTTGGAGAGCATTCATGTCATCAACAAACTTAGACTCATTTTCTTGAAAATGTACAAGTTGTTTTTCAACAACAGATATACCTCTTTTATGATTACCTAAGTTGGCTAATGCATCATATAATTGTTCTAGTTGATCATCAAATCTCTTTTTAAGATCTTCATAAGCTTTAAGAGCAGAGCATGATTCAGTACATTTAATTATGGAATTTACCTCTGAATCAGAAAAGGCCATTAGAGCAGTCTCAGTGGCCACCAGTGCAGCATTTGTTGGTGCTTCCACTTCATCAGCCATGAAGCTCCAATCATAGTTAATACCATCTATGGCTAGCATAGCCCTTGGCTCTTCAACTGTGACTTCCTTCTTCTTCTCTTGCCTATACCATGTGCTTCTATTGTCCTGCTTCCTTGGGGTTTCTACATTCTTTAGCAAAGTGTCCTAACCCGTGACAGTTGAAACACTCTACTTTCTTCTTATCAAATCCAGCAGTTTCATTACCATCAATGGTAATCTGCTTACCAGTTCTCTGCCAGAACTTTTTAGCCCTCATGCTAAGTAAAGCAACCTGCCATTTGATGTCCATCTCTTCCAAATCATTATCATCCAACTGATCAAGATCTTCATGAGTTAGAGGAGAACAACTAGTTTGACTAGGCATAAATACATAGAATGCCGGATCTCCAAGTCCAGCAGCATTCTTTTGTGAACTAGTACAAGGACCACCATAGATAGCAGTAGAAACACCTACTTCTTCATCTACCTCATCTGACTTACTAATACTAGGAGATGACAAGAGTGCCACATTCCCAGAACTAGTACTATAGATTCCAGACTTCTTTAGACTTTGTTCAACAATTTTGAAGTTGTTGAACAAATCATTGAGTTTCATGGTTTCAATGTCTGGTTTGTTCATCCAGACAACCACATGAGTATGGAACTCATCAGATAGGCTTATCAAAAACTTCATGTTGAGATCTTCCTTGGCTATCTCAACACCCAACACAGCTAACTGACTGACAAGCTTATGTAATCTTGAGAACAGCTTATCAAGTGATTCATTGCTATTTGAACTAAAGTTTTCAAATTGTTGTTTTAGCAATGTCTTCTGTGTTTTCTTGGTAGTTTCATTACCACCAAACCATGCACAAATCTCTTCAAAAAGAGTTTTTGCATCTGGATACTTGCTAAAAGATAGCATTTGTTCACCAGCAATGGTCATAAGCAATAAGTTTCTTGCCTTTTGATCATTCCTCTTCTGTATCTTTTCATCATTGTTAGATGGTCCAGTATTCCTTCTCCTTTCAGTTTTGCCTTCAAGAATAATATCTGTATAACCTAGTGTAAATGAATTACCATACAGAATGATATCCCAAAGAGCATAATCTTGAACCATGAAATATTGCTCAATTCTCAACCTCCATAACTCAAACTCATTCTGTTTGATCATGGGCAACTTTGCAGCAACATTTGTAGCAGTATCCTGAACATCCATTTCTTAAGCTTCTTCTTCTAAATCAATAATATCAGCCTTTCTTTGATACCACTTGTTAGGATTCGATACACTATTAGGTGGTTAAACCTTTTGTACTTTGTGTATATGATATATTGAATGAATATGATTAAGTATGCGGAATCTACTTAATCACACTTAGAAGGTTATTATGGTTATGAAAATGGAACAGTTGTGTTTGTTATATGACAATGAACAATGAAAGCTTATCACCAAACGATTCAATATTATTAAGATAATAATACGAGTGATCTTGAATTATCACTAGGGTTACAACCTAGAATCTTATGTTTCTATATCTTGTGATATTGTTTTTGTTCTATGTTCTTGAGACATATATATTTTAGCACTTGTTAAAACACACATATCTCTAGTCTAAGATCTTTCTTTTATAACATAAGAAAGATCTTTACAATAATGTTAAGTCTTGTCAAACAACTTGCTAGCTTATCTTATGTGTGTCAGTAACTAAGATACAACATGTATCTAAGATTACAACTTGTTCTGAGAATATAAGATAAAGACTGAGCACATGGGGTAAGATATTATCTACCGTGTATTATTGACTTTCAGTCAACCAGACTTAATATCTTCATCAAGCAGACTTAACTCTGTTAGTCACCAGAATTAACACTTGACTTAACCACCAGACTTAACTTCAATGACCAAACTTAACCAGCAGATAACCAGCAGACTTAAC
Source organism: Artemisia tridentata subsp. tridentata (assembly GCA_021014915.2). Classification (NCBI taxonomy): domain Eukaryota; kingdom Viridiplantae; phylum Streptophyta; class Magnoliopsida; order Asterales; family Asteraceae; genus Artemisia; species Artemisia tridentata. Next base: position 360,137,201 of record CP139505.1, read on the forward strand.
TTTGGAACTCACCAGACTTAACTTCTACTGCTACCAGACTTAATCACTTGAGATATTTTCCCGATACTTAAACTTCAGAATATTTAATTCCCAACAAACACCATCCAGACTAACATTGTCACAGAAAAAACTATAAAAGTTTTGATTAAAGAAAACACTGCAGTTAACAAAAGAGCAAGAACTACCTGCCATATTGGCATGAGCAGAACTAGGTTTCTCATTCAAAAGATTCATTAACTTCATAACCTGCTCATTAGTAAAGGACACAGTACCAACACTATTTTTCATACCATTATTAACCACATTAGCACTTTTGGGATCATTGGTTTTGTTAAAAACAAGTTTTAGATTAGGATTCTTTTTGAATCCTGGAGGGTAACCAATGATCTCAAAACACCTATCAACAGTATGCCCTTTTAAACCACAATTAGTACACAACAAACTATCATAGTTTCCTCTATTATTATTTCCAGAATTATTGTTTTAATTTCCAATGTTTCTTTTCCAATTAGCATTTTTATTATCAACAGTTTTAGAAACAAATGCAGAAACCTGAGCCTTCTCAGTTTTCACATAAGTGGTAGGAATCCCTCTGTGGGATTCTTCCCTAGAAATTATCACAAAAGCATCCTTAACTTCAGGTAGGATTTCTCTAGTTAAGATAGTACTTCTTGATAAGATCGTTGTAGCTCTTAGACTAAGTCTAACATAATTTATATCTAGGAATGATAATGTTCATAAGATCAATAACTTAGCGGAATAAGAACAATATCATAAACAAGGTTTTTCTTCATCATCATCTCTACTCTAACAAACTTACAAACCTAGGCATCCATTGTGGTAACTTGATGCCTAGAACACACTAATTAATTAACATGTTCTACCTTGATCAAGTAGAACATGTTCTCTAAACTAAAACACTAATTAAACCACTAAACCCTAGACGTTTTCCCAATCCCTACGCCTAGGTTCTCACACACACACACCTTTGGTGTTTACATCTTTGACACACACACCAAAACCTACGCCTCTAATCCTCTTTATATACTAGAGGATTAGGGTTTACAAAGGATATATTCTATAAATATAAAAGATCTTTATCTTGTTGCAGAATTCTTCCTTTGTCATCTTTAGTCCTTCATCTTTCATATGTTTTGTCTTATCAACTCAAATATAATTCCCAACAATCTTCCCCTAGTTGATAATGACAAAACCTCATAATCACGAACTTCCCCTGAAGCTAAAATATATGAAAGATAATGACTTCCCCTTAATCCATGCTTATCACCAAGGATCTTCAAGTTGCAGCTTCAATATAGATATTCTTCCCCTTTTTGTCTTATCCACTAGGAGACTCAAAATAAATGCAACTTTGATCTTTACAACCACAAACCAATATTACACTTCCAATCCAGTCTTCCAAAGTCTTGTATTACCCTCCATGAAGTACACCAAAATGCTTACTAAAAATGAATCCAAGACAGTAGAAACCTAAACCTTCAGTAGTAATAACGACTCACAGGTGTTAAAATCTTCCCCTCGAATGATGCATGTAGTGACCAAAAGAACTTGTCGAATAACTATCCACCATAGTAACAAGAAGATAAGTTCTTTATCTTGAACCTGATTCACAAAAATATTCAAGAATAATAAACATCTGGTCACAATTCAAATTCCAAACGTGTGTATTCTGTCCAACCATCACGATAACCTGTTTTGGACCTTAACCAATAGCTTCAACAAGCAGCACATAAGGATTATTGACAGTAGCTTCCCCTTAAATAAGCAACTCCAATAAATCTCAAACAATCATCTTGTGTGTCTTATTGTGTGTGTCTAACATCTTTCTTCTAACCGAGAACTAAAAATCCAACTAAAAACCATCTTTTTGTGTGTGTGTTTCCCCTGTGTGTGTGTTATGCTTCCCCTCACTTCGTGTATCTCATGGTCATCAATAAAACTAAAAACAATCAAACCTATCCAAAGTACTCTTGAACCATCTTTGAAACGTGCAGCAGTACTTTCAATCCGAGAGCAGTACTTTGATTACGAGATCAGTACTTTCAATGAGACACGCAGCAACAATACTTTAATTAGGGGAGCAGTACTTTCATTATCAGTACCTTCATTAAACACCAGCGCTCCACGCATGATAAATCAGTCAACATCAGCTGCAGCACCTTGTAACAGTATGTTGAACTTAATTCAATGGAGCAGTACTTTGATATAAGTGGAGCAGTACTTTGAATATGAAGAGCAGTACGTTGAAAAGAATACTTGAGCAGTACTTTAAATAAAATCATCCCACGTGATATCAGTAATGCCTCTGATCTATGATCCCAAATAACCAATTAAATATTCGGTTGACCACAAATTGGATAATCGATCTCATCTCCAAAAGACGACACAGCAGTATGTTCTCAAGCAGTACTTTAAAGTACTTTGGGAAGCAGTACTTTGAGAATAGCAGTAGCATAAACGAATCTCAATACTCCACTTTATGCATTCATAAAACTTTGATCAAACTTTAATCAATTCTTGAACTGTCTCATCTACTGACCCAGTGATATCAACAATAAAATAATCCAACCTGCTCTTGGCCTTGTTGACTACTGACACCATCTTCAAAAATTCAACCAATTAGAAATTCACTTGGCGATAACTTGCACTGACTTACAATCTCATTAATGCAGTACATAACATTGACCACACGCTCCAATTTAATCCATTGACCAATCAAACAATTAACCTGTACTACATGATGCACTAGTCGACAACCCATCAATTAATAAAGTGATAAATCACATACCGACCCCACTTAATTCAATCTCTTGTTGCCGCATAAAATCCCACAATTCATAATAATCGAAAACTCAATTGGACCTTATCGACCAATTAAATCACAAATCCACTTGCGACAAGAATTAATGAAGACCAGTTAGCAGCAGCTTTAACCAATTAATTCAAACAGCCATTAATGCAATAATCGACCAATTTAATTCTCGGAATGACTAGATTAGATCACGTGCGAGCAAGCACATGATAGCCATCGACCCCATCAATAAATGCAGTACGAGGTAAACAATTAAGGATAAATGTAATCAACTTCGTTATAACGCAACAGCAGCATAAACGACAAACTTTTAAACCTTAAAAATCAATTCGATACCCCAAAAATAACGATTATCATACCTGCTCCAAATCTGCTTCTGTCTGTCGACAAACCTTGTAAATCATCTTCACATCTGCTGTCTTCCACGACAATAAAACCTTGTAACATCCCCTAGATATCACGAGCCCCAGTCTCTGATACCAATTGATAAGATCGTTGTAGCTCTTAGACTATGTCTAACATAATTTATATCTAGGAATGATAATGTTCATAAGATCAATAACTTAGCGGAATAAGAACAATATCATAAACAAGGTTTTTCTTCATCATCATCTCTACTCTAACAAACTTACAAACCTAGGCATCCATTGTGGTAACTTGATGCCTAGAACACACTAATTAATTAACATGTTCTACCTTGATCAAGTAGAACATGTTCTCTAAACTAAAACACTAATTAAACCACTAAACCCTAGGCGTTTTCCCAATCCCTACGCCTAGGTTCTCACACACACACACCTTTGGTGTTTACATCTTTGACACACACACCAAGTGGAAACTCTTAAAACCGATTTATCAACAAACCCTCAACAATGTCGACTGAAGCTGCACCTATTCCATCCATCACCTCACTCAGAATTCCTATCATCAAGAAGGGAGAATATGATCTCTGGAGTATGAAGATGAGGCAGTACCTTGCTATTACTGATCATGCTTTATGGGATGTAATTGTCAATGGTAATGTTGTTCTTGATGAACCTCTACAAGTTGAAGGACAACCCAAACCACCTCAACCAACCTTACCAGCAGCTACAAAGAGAAATCAAGATAAGGCTCTCAACATACTGCTGTCTGCTATTCCTGATGGTCACCTACTAAAGTTCCATGATGCTAAGGATGCAAAACAATTATGGGCTGCGATCAAGACAAGATTTGGAGGCAATGATGCTTCAAAGAAGATGCATAGAAACTTATTGAAGTAGCAGTTTGAAACCTTCACTGTTGGTGAAAGAGAAAGTCTTGATGCTGCCTATGACAGATTCCAAAATCTACTTAGTATGCTAGAACTGTATGGAGCAGAGGTATCTGTTGAAGATGCAAATTTGAAGTTCTTAAGGAGTTTGCCATCTGTCTGGCATGTGGTTGCTACTATGATTAGAGGACAACCTGGATTGGAGTCTATGGACTTTGATGATCTCTATAACAATCTGAAAGTGTACGAGCAAGAGATGAATGGTCACAGTTCTCAGAAAACTCACAACATAGCTTTTGTATCTTCTGAAAACAGAAGCAGTACTTCCACTAAAAGTACTGCTTATCCTTCTCAAAGTACTGTTGGTGATTCACAGCATGTTTGCACAACCACAACTACCCCCAACCCATCACCAACAAACAACACCAATTCTGATGAAATTGTATGTTCCTTCTTTGCACAACAAGCCACTTTACCTGTTACCTATCAAGAAGACTTGTTGCAGATTGAAGAAGATGCTTTAGAGGAGATTGACATAAGATGGCAAGTAGCTATGATCACTGCTAGGATCAAGAAGTTCATGAACAAAACAGGAAGGGGAATTGATTTCAAAGCCAAACAAGGTATAACTTTTGACAAATCCAAGATTGAATGTTTCAATTGTCAAAAGCTTGGACACTTTGCAAGGGAATGCAAGTTTGCAAAATATCAGGCAAACAGGATGATTGAACAACCCAAGGTTGAAAGAAAGGAGGTTCCTATTACTGAATCACAACCAAAAGCTTTGGTGGCTCAAGAAAATTTAGCAGAGATTGACTGGAGTGCTGAATTTGATGACGAACCTGTAACCTATTCTATGGTTGCAATGGAAGAGTTTGATTGGGGCACAGCTTTTGATGAGGAACCTGGATATGCTGCTTTGGAATCAAGAGATGGTCTTGGAAGCTTTAACTGGAGCATGGAGGATGAAGATGAACCAGTTCAGATTGCTATGGTAGCCACTTCACCAAGTTCATCCAATGTCTCTGAGGTATGCTCTAAGTGTCATGATGTTTATCAAAAGTTGCTTAAAGAATATGTGACTGAAAGAGATAATTGTAGAACAGCTAGGTCTGAGGTAGCTGGTTATCAATTAACCTTAGAATCTCTGGAAGCCAAAATATTAACACATGAAAATAATGAAATGGCTTGGGCAGAAAAATATGAGCAACAAGATTACCAATTGAAATTAAGTGAATGGAAGTTAGGATGTAAGGTGTCTGAATTAGAAAAGATTACTAAGGAAAGAGATACTTTGTTAGAAAAACTTGGTAGTATTAAACAGGCTGGTCTATCACATGTTCAATTTGTTGAAAAACAAAGAGTCATAAACAGTAGAGCTGGACTAGGTTATGGTGAAGATAGTAGTTCAGATGAGGCCACACCTAGTGATAAGGAAGAGACCCCACCTAGTGCTAAGGAAGAGATTGCACCTAGTGATGATGATCTCACAAGCTCAGAAGAAAACACATCTAGGAATGAGGAACCAATTAGTGAATCACCTCCTGAGTTTAAGAAAGATAAGGAGTACCACTCAGTTCCTCCACCCACTGGTCAGTTTCAACCTCTTAGGACTGATGTTTCTCGTTATGGTGTAGACAACCTAGAGTTTAGGAAGAAGCTTAATGGTAGAATTAGTTATGAGAAACCTAAGAATGATTTTCAAAGGGGTAATGATCAAAAGTTTCCTACAGCTTTTCAAAAACAAGCAGTACCTCCAAAAACTTTTCAAAGTACTGCTGGACATTCAGCAGTACCTCCAAGAGAAACTTTTCAAAATACTGCTTACTACAGGAAATCTTTTAATCATAGAAGAGGATTTGGGAATATGGAAAGAAAGTTATGTTATGTATGCTATAGTCCTAATCACTTGATTAAGCACTGTGACTTACACTCAGAATACTTAAGTCAGTTTCCAAAGAATAGATCTACCACCCATAAGCCAAGAGAGACTACACCAGCTTGGAATCACTCAAATAGGGTTAACCATAGTAACTTCTCAAAAGACTATAGGTACCCTCACCAGAAAAGAATGTTCTCCAAATCACCAGTACCTTCACACTCTGATAAGTCCCAAGAAGTACCTTCTCAAAGGACTGATAAGTTTTCACCCACTTATGGTACTGCTAAAACTTTTTCACCTAGAAGACCTAAGAGATTCAATTCATATAAAAGGTCTTACACCTCAAGCAGAGTACCTAAATCAGAGAAACCTAAGGTCAAACGAAATTGGGTTAAGAAAGAAAGTACTGATGGGGAACAAGAAGTACTTTCATCAGATAAGGGTGAAACAGGGAGTGTTGTTGATATTACAACACAGGACATGGGACCAACTTAAATAATCATTGACCATGCCTTTAAAACCAGTGGAGATTACATACTGAAGGAATTCAAGTATGTCACTCCACAAGGGGAACACAAGTCAGTAATGGCTTGGGTTCCTAAAAGAAACTAACCCTTTTCTTTAATGTGCAGGGCAACCCAGAGGAGGAGCTTAAAGATCATATTATTGTTGATAGTGGTTGCTCTGGCAGCATGACAGGGGACAAGGAGATCATGTCAGACTTTAAAGCATATTATGGAGGAAGAGTTGCATTTGGTAATGATCCTGATGGAGGAAGAATCACTGGCAAAGGAACAATTAAGGCTGGATGTATTGATTTTGAGAATGTTAGATATGTGAAGGAGCTCAAGTTCAACCTATTGTCAGTATCTCAAATTTGTGACAAGAAGTACCCAATTCTGTTCACTGATACAGAATGTCTCATTCTCTCCCCTGAGTTCAAATTTGTTGATGATCACTTGGTGACATTGAGAGTACCAAGAACCAATGATGTATACAGTTTAGACTTAAAGAGTCTCAATTCTGCTGGAAGAGCAACATGTTTAGTAGCAAAGGCATCATTGGAAGAAGCACATCTGTGGCACAGAAGACTAGGTCATGTTAATTTTAAGAACATCAACAAGCTGGTCAAAGGAAATTTAGTTAAAGGTTTACCTTCCAAAACATTCAAGGCTGATCATTCATGTTTGGCTTGCAAGAAGGGTAAACAACATAAAGCTTCATGTAAGAAGCTTGGGGAAAGAGATATTAGAGAACCTTTGGAGTTGCTACACATGGATCTGTTTGGACCAGTTTCAGTAGAAAGTTTAAACAAGAAAAAGTACTGCTTGGTAGTGACAGATGATTGTAGCAGATTTAGTTGGGTCTTTTTCTTGGGATTCAAAGATGAAACCTTTGATGCTATCCATGACCTGATAGTAGCCCTTGAAAATCAATTAAGACTCAAAGTAAGAGGTATTAGATGTGACAATGGAACAGAATTCAAGAACAAGCATATGGATGAATTCTGTGCCAAGAAAGGGATCAAGAGAGAGTTTAGCATTGCTAGAACACCACAGCAGAATGGTGTTGCAGAAAGAAAGAACAGGACTTTGATAGAAGCAGCTAGAACAATGCTTGCAGATTCCCAATTACCTATTCTCTTTTGGGCTGAAGCCATAAGTACTGCTTGCTATGTGTTGAATAGAGTTTCAGTAACTAAACCTCAAATGAAGACACCTTATGAGTTACTCAGGGGAAAGAAACCAAACATTCGTTTTCTAAAACCTTTTGGCTGCTCTCTGACTATTCTAAATACCATTGATTCTCTGGGAAAATTTGATGGTAAGTCAGATGAAGGATATTTATTGGGTTATTGTACGAATAGCAAAGGATTTAGAGTTTATAACAGGATTACCAAAAAGGTACAAGATTGTCTTCATGTTGAATTTTTGGAAGATAAGGAAACTCAGAAAGGTAAAGGTCCTGATTGGATGTTTGATCTTGATCTCAAGCTCACACCATCTATGAATTATGTTCCTGTTAGAGAAGAGAATCAGGCTAATTCCAAAGAAGATGATTCACAGTACATTGTTCATGGAGTCAATGTTACACCAGAAGATGTTCCTGACAAAGAACCTGAAGTTACTAATGAGGAACAAAGTACTGCTCAGCCAACTCATACAGTATCTGATGAAGATCAAGCCATACAAGATGAACTTAATAGGATGCTTTTTCAAGAAACTATAGCACAATCCTATGAAGATGAACAAAGGAAGGCTTATGAGACTGCAAAGAAACAAGGTAAATTTCAAGATACTGCCCACAGTACTTTCGATCAAAGTACTGCTGATCCTTTTGACAGTACTTCTAGTGTATTAGAGCAATCAAATTGGAACAATGCTGATGATTCCAATATTGATAATGATGATTTAGTTAATGCTAACATTCCTGGATTAGAAGAAGTTGATGATGAGCTTAATCCAAAAGGTATTTTCTCCAATGAAGGCATTGATTTTACTAACTTGGAGTTTGATCTTCCAGTACCACCAACTCCTACACTGAGAGTTCATAAAGCTCATCCTCAAAGTAACATTATTGGATCACCCTCTTCAGGAGTGGTGACAAGGAACAAAGTTAAAGGACTGTCTAAGCAACATACTGCTTTACTTAGCTTTGTTTACAAACAAAACAGGATGAATCACAAGGATCACCAAACATGCCTGTTTGCTTGCTTTTTATCTCAAGAGGAACCCAAGAAGGTAGCTCAAGCTTTAGCTGATGAAAGTTGGGTTGAAGCCATGCAAGAGGAGCTTCTACAATTCAAGCTTCAAGAAGTCTGGGTATTAAGTGATTTACCAGATGGCAAAAGAGTCATTGGTACAAGATGGGTTTTCAGAATCAAAAGAGATGAAAGAGGGAATGTTATCAAAAATAAAGCAAGATTGGTTGCACAAGGATATCGCCAAGAAGAAGGAGTGGATTATGATGAAGTGTTTGCTCCTGTTGCAAGGATAGAGGCAATAAGGTTATTTCTTGCCTTTGCATCATACATGGGATTTCCTGTCTACCAAATGGATGTGAAAAGTGCTTTCCTTTATGGCACAATTTCTGAGGAAGTTTATGTTAAACAACCTCCTGGTTTTGAAGATCCTGCTCATCCAAACAAAGTCTACAAAGTGATCAAGGCACTGTATGGCCTTCATCAGGCTCCCAGAGCTTGGTATGAGAGACTCTCAAACTTTCTATTACAACATGGTTATAGGAGAGGAGCAATTGATAAGACTTTATTTATCAAGAGGGATAAGAAAGACATTATGTTAGTCCAAGTATATGTGGATGATATTATATTTGGGGCTACAAAGAAGTCTATGGTGAAAGACTTTGAAGATCTTATGCAGAAGGAGTTTCAAATGAGTTCTATGGGAGAATTAACTTTCTTTTTGGGTCTTCAAGTTAGACAAACAAAAGATGGAATCTTCATTAACCAAGAAAAGTATGTTGCAGACATACTTAAAAGATTTGACCTTCCAAATCTCAGGCCTGCCACCACACCCATTGATAAAAATAAACCCTTAGGCAAGGATGAAGATGGACAAGCTGTGGATGTCAAGCTTTACAGATCTATGATTGGTTGTCTTATGTACTTAACTGCATCAAGACCTGACATCATGTTTGCTGTTTGCTTATGTGCAAGATTTCAGGTTACACCAAAGGTTTCCCATATGTATGCAGTCAAGAGGATTTTTAGATATCTCAAGCATTAACCAAAGTTAGGATTATGGTATCCTAAGGAGTCACCTTTTCACTTGGAATCCTTCTCAGATAGTGACTATGCAGGGGATAACTATGATAGAAGATCAACCTCAGGAGGGTGTCAATATCTTGGAAGAAGATTAGTCTCCTGGCAATGTAAGAAGCAAACCATTGCTGCAACCTCCTCTACTGAATCAGAATATGTGGCTGCTGCAAGCTGTTGTGGACAAGTTTTGTGGATGCAAAATCAACTCTTGGATTATGGATTCAATTTCAAAAATACTCCTATCAACATTGATAATGAGAGTACCATCTGCATTGTGAAGAATCCAGTTTATCACTCCAAGACCAAGCATATTCAGATTAGGCATCACTTTATTCGGGATTGTTATGAGCACAGGCTTATCAATGTGGTTAAGGTTCACACAGATGATAATGTAGCTGATCTACTCACTAAGGGATTTGATGTTTCAAGATTCAACCACTTAGTTGTGAGCATTGGGATGATCAACTACTAGGCTACATTTGAGGGGAGGCTTTAGTATTAGTTAGTATACTTTCTATTAGTTCTTATTGAAAGTATTGGTTTTAGTAGTTTAGTTTAGCCTATATGTTGTATTTGAGGGGAGGCAACATAAGCTATTAGTTAGAACTTAATCATGAATCATTTACAAGTTCTTGGTTTTAGTTGGTATATTGATTGTGGATAACAAGATGGAACGTACTGCTTTATTGCCTAAAGTACTGCTTCAGCAACGTACTGCTTACGTGGACGTACTGTTCCAACGGTCAAAAATTTGTGGGGCTACGGTTAATTAATTCCTTACGGCGGAGATAATAAGTTAATCCAAACGGTAACTTTATTATTATGAGTTTGATTTATTTTCATCCTATTTAAAGAAACTCACTCCTATTTCCCCGCCTTTTACCGTACTTAAGATCCCTCATTCGCTTTTACACCACAATCTTTTCATCGAAACACATACTCAAAGCGAATTCTTCTCTACCACTCATCATGGCTAATCGCCTTACTGTTAGCAAACACAATATGATCGCTAATTTGGACAAGACAAGGGATAATGTTGATTTTCATGCAATCATTGATTTCTTAACTGGGTCTTCCATCAACTACTCTATTTTAGTTGACCCTGATGTTATTGGTCCCTGGATGCAAGAATTTTGGGATACTGCAACGATTGAAGATGATTCGTTGATTAGGGCTACGGTTGCTGGACGAGCTATTAGGATTTCTGAGGCCACGATTAGGGATGTGTTGATGTTTAATGATGAAGGGGGGGGGGGGGGGCTGTTCGTTTTGAAAAACAAGTGCTTTGGGACACTTTAAGTGATATAGGTTATGAAGGCGATCTGACGAAACTTACTTTTCAAAAGCCTTTGTTTTGTTCTCATTGGAAGTACCTAATTCACGTTCTACTTCATTGTTTGAGTCCCAAGAGTACTTCTTTTGATCAATTTGGTCAAAATATTGCATCTGCATTAGTGGGTTTGGCTACCGATCGAAGATTCAATTTTTCAAGACTCATTCTGGATGGTATGCTTACACATATTGCTAATGGATCACCATTTTTGATGTATCCAAGGTTTGTTCAGTTATTCTTGAACAATCAACTTGAGGATGTCCCTAAACCTCAAAGTTTTTTACCCACTGTCAAACTTCCATCAAAGGTGTTTACTTTTCTCTCTAAACAAAGTGCCAAGTTTTCTGGAACCAACACACCTTTGACTGCTCACATATTGGGAGTTGCACAAGTCGTTAGAGATGCAGAGCAAGAGCAAGATCAAGAAGCAAATTCTGACTCAGCAGGTCAAGAGTCTCCAGTTTCAAGAGAAGTTAGTATTCCTCAACCTACTGCTTCTCAACATACTGCTTCTCCACATTCTGCTACTAGGGAAGATACTGCTCCTATGGACATTCCTACTCATGAGGAGTCAGACCAAGGTATGAATCAACCACCATCTCCTAATGATTCTTCTTCCACAAATATGTCTAAGCAATCTGAAGAAGAAGAGGCAGAATTGGACAATTATGCTTTAACAAGGGAGTTAAAGAGGCTGAAAAAGGAGAGTGAGGCTCAAGCTGCTAAGATAGCAAAATTAAAGACTAAGTTTCAAAGATTGAAAAGGTATGTTTGGCCACTAGTTCAACACCATAGATTATGGGTAAAGTCTCAGAAGCAGAGTGGTAAGATACCTACGAAGATTTCTAAGTCAAAGAAGAAAAAGTCTAAGAAGCAATCTTCATTCCAATTGGGGAGGAATTTAGAGAATTTGAATGAAGATGATGCTGGTTTTGAACAAGATTTTGAACAAGATGCTGGATTTATGGATGATACTCAGAGGACACCATAGAGGACACCACCTGAAAATATTCCTCAAGATACAGTTGAGAGGAAGAGTGATGAAACAGAGCAAATAAATTTGGAAGAAGCTGCTGTTGAAGTAAGAAGTGGTGATACTGAGGAAATAAACTTGGAAGGAGCTGAAGCTGAAAGTACTGCTCAAGAAAGTACTGCTCAACAAGGTACTGAGAGGCAATTCACTATTACACCTAGAACCTTAGATTTTGAAGAAGATATTGGTCCTTCAATTCAAGTTCAAGAGGAAGTAGGCCCTTCTAAACCAGCTCAGGAAGAAGATGTTATAGCTCATACTAACAGTGATGATGAAACAATTGCTGACATTATGCTTAATATGTCAAGTCAAAGAGGCATCAGTATTCATGAGGTTGAACAACAACATAATACTTCTTCTCAACCTGCACAAGAGATAGATCCAAAAGATAAAGGCAAAGGGATCTTGATAGAAAAGAAGAAGAAGAAGATGACATTGGCACAGATAAGACAAATTGAGGTTGCCAAAAATGAGGAAGCAGCTAGAATATTACACGCAGAGATAGATGCTGAAGAATCAAGGAAGAATGTTCAATCAAAAAGGCCAATTAGTAAAGCTAGAGAAAGGAATGATATGATGGCTTATCTGAAAGGTCAAGGATATACAGGTTTAGTTAGATTGACATATACAGAGATGAAGGATCTGTATGATGCTGTTAGAGAAGCTATTCAAAAAGATCTTGCAAGCATTATTTCTTTTGAAGATAAGGAGCTTGAAGATAAAAGAAAGGAAAGAGCTGTTACAAGAAGCTCAAAGAGGAAAAGAATCACTGATGAACAGCCATCAAAGAAGTTCAAGGAAGCTGTTGAATTAAGAACAAACACAGTTGATGAGCTCAGAAATTATCTTAGAGTTGTTGACTTTGAGAATCCAAAATTGAAAGAAGATACTGATAAGAAGTCCAAGATATCTACTTTTTCAGTTGTAGAATCTAAAGAAGGAGATTATCTGATCTTTCATAGACAAGATGGAAGTTTTAGAGTGTTTAATTCATTATGGGATATACTACATCTGATTGATAGAGATGATATGCTTCAGTTATATCTCCAAGTGCAAACTTATTTTGAGCATATTCCACCACAAGGAGTAGGTTTGATATTGTTAGGAGATCTCACAACAATCTGGGAGACAGATGAATCAAAGGACAGTACTTTGTGGGAAAATCAAGACAACTGGGAGATTAACAAATGGAGATTCTTTGAGTCAGTTGGGATACATGTTTTGGAGTTAGAAGATGGCACTATGATTCATATGCTAGCAGAACAGAGATATCCACTCACAAGAGATCTGATGATCAGGATGCTAGAGCATGGAATGGAAGTGGAACAAGAGGATGAAGTAGCATTGATGGTCATAAAGTTATTCATCAAGTGGACTACTGAATTTGAAGATTAATGCATAACTACTGGTATGGTTTCATTATTATATAAATCTTTTGAAAAATAAAGTACTTTCTTCAAAGTACTGCTGGTCAGACAGTACTTTCACAAAGTACTGCTTGCAGCATAAAACCAGTAAAGTCTTTTGATAAAATCAGTAATTTTTGATAAGTACAAAAACATTTTGAAGCACAAAGATTAATCAGCAACAAATGGTTTTGAAAGCAACAATATGGTGTTAGTACTTGTACTACACAACAAATGGTAATCAACTCACCATGTTTAATAAACAAGAAAGAGTTTGACTCATCATGAGGGTACGGCTCTGATGTGATTATCAAATCCGTTTTTAGTTGGCAATTTACTAAAAATTGTATGGTTTTCAACTCACCATATCTATATTAGTGAAGAGTTGGCTAGCCCACAAGATAATGGCTTTGTGGTAAAGGCTGTGGAAAACCATTATATGGTAATTAGTTCACCATGGTAGTGATTGTACTAAAAGAACTAGCTAGTCCAAAAGCAAACGGCTATTTGGTAAAGACTACTCAAATCCGTTGATAGCTGATGATTTGCTAAAGATCATATGGTTATCAATGTACCATGGTTTTTCTTAAATCTAAACATTGGCTACTCCAGAGTTAATGGCTTTGGTAAAGAGACATCAAAATCCATTAAATTTTCAATGATTCACCTCTCACAGGAGTTAACACACCTGGAAGTGATGAGAATAGTATGAAACTTTTAAGATCTGATGTACATATTGCCAATATGATGCTGAGTTGCTGAAAAGATCTGATGCTGAAAAGAATTGTTGCTGATGAAGATTGAAGATACTGTTTGCATTGATGATGACAAAACAATAACGAGTCAGATTTGAAGAAACAACCTTTCCTTGAAGATAAAATGTTGAAGTTAAAGACATACAAAGAAACTTGAAATCAAGCAAGTAGAATTCAAGTTAGGGGAGGATTGTTGGGATATAAAAGTCAAAGTACTGCTACTCAAGTCAAAGTACTGCTGTTCAATTAAAGTACTGCTGCTCGTTAAAGGACTGCTATGCAAATAGTTTAAGGACTAATGTGTAATTCTAGAATGTTCGTATTAGATTAAAGTTATAATTAGAATTACTTGTCGTTCAAGTTTGTAAACCGACTAGGGTTTTCTTTGTGCCTATAAAAGGATCCCTAGGTTGGCATTAGAGGTGTGTGTTTAGTAAGACAAGTTTATGCGATTAGAGATATATGATTATTAGAAGTATTAGAGTTTAGAGTTTGTTAGTGAATCTGTGTAAGAAAGCAGGTTCAAGGTTTTAATAATATTCAAAGTCGTTTATTAATTCTTCTTAGCTTTGTTGAAGTAAATTCCGCATACTTAGCAAAGTATATCAGTCTTTCATTATTAATAGTTTTGAATTCATTCAAAGTTGTTAAACCGTAGACAAGCTACAAGTTAGTTTGGTCAGAGTATATCGATCCAACACTTCTTATGGGTTGATAGATATCATCAAGACCCATAAGAAACTACATAAGTTTTAACAATTTACCATGATCAATTAACTCTTGTCTAGCTTCACAATTACAGTATGTAGTTTAGTAAGAATGTCAAATTCTCTCCAAAGAGAATTTAACTTATGATAATATTCAGAAACAGGCAGACCCCCTTGTTTAAAACTATTAATTTTCTGAAGCAAATTAAACACAACAGACCCATCTATTCTATCATAGGTATCTTTTAAATCTCTCCACACAACAGAAGCATTATCAGAAAACACATGACCAAGATAAACATCCTGAGATAAAGAACTTAAAACCGAATTTAAGACAACTGCATTGCACCTGTCCCACTGAGCTTCTAATAAAGGACTAGCAGCATAGTCAGTTCTAAGACAAGTACCATCAAGAAAACCCATCTTATTTTTAATTTGCATAGCCAATTTCATAGCACTAGACCAGATTCTATAGTTCTCAACCCAAGGCAATTTAACAGTCACAATAGAAGCACAATTAGAATCATTAGGATGCAGATGCAAGGGATTGCTCTGATCTAAACTACTAATCATAATAGCCATAATGAGAAGAAAAAATATCCAAACAGATAAACAGCTAAACAAGAAAGAAACAAGAAACTAACAACCAACTAACAAACAAACAATCACCAAACAGATAAATCAAATAACCAAGAAAGAAACAACCAACTAACAAACAAACAAACACCAAACAGATAAAACAAATAACCAAGAAACCAATCACCTCAAATCAACTTCCAAGACTACCCTAATCCTATCCTCCTGCGACCTAGACACAAAACCAAAAAACTAAAAACTAAAGAACTTAAATCACACACCCAGAATTAACTTGGCTCAAGCCAGCAGACTGTGAATGCCCAGAGTAGGTATTCATACCACTCACGGTGGCAGATCAAGATGTTAGCCAAACCGTTTGCGTCCGCTAAACTCAAAACCAGTTAACTCTAAAGGATGAAGATGATACTTACAGTGCTATAACCAGATGCAGTGGAGAAAACCACAATCAATTACTCTAGATTCACTTAGCCTAGAGAAACTGACTTAAGAATAAGCCCAGAAACAACAGATCCCCAAACCCCCAAATGTCAAATTAGGGTTTACAGGAATTGTACCAAGAACTAACAATAAATTGTTAATTCTTCAAGAAACTAACACCAGAACCGTCCAATTGACCAGAAATAAAAAACCCCCAAAATTTAGGGTTTTAAGAAAAAACCCTAAATCTTCAATTGAATACACCAAACTTCGATTAAACCCAAGAACAACACGATTCAACACCAAGAACGTTGAATCAATCAAAACCCGAACCAAGATCCACCAAGAAGTAAAACCGATCAGAACCTAAGGCTCTGATACCAAGTTAAAATGATATCAAAACAGCTAACAACTCACTTAATCACCCAACCAACCACCCCTTGGTGATCATTAACTTTTATTATAACAATATACACAGTTGACTTGTCCGCAACACGGATTCAAGTCTTACATTACAAAGATAAAGATGACAGTCCCTCTAATAGGTGCTGCCTACAATTACTCACACTCTAAACCAAACCCAAACTGTAAACAAGAAACTAAACCAAACAAACGATCAAGATTAAGCAGATCTTGATGTAAACTTACAATAAAACCAACCTAACTCTGTTAGTGCAAATATTACGATATTTAAACTAAACGGTTTCTTCGGTTTTAATAATGACAAACATGTAACTTGTACTGCATAACGTAAAATGCGCAAGTTACTTGTAAACACAAATCATCAATGCATACTTACATCAACACCTCTCGACGTCTCAAGTATGCTTCAACAAATTCGTAGATTTCCATCCCGACGTAAATCACTCAAGGTATGGACAAACAAATCTACTACTTGACAAATGATCAAAGGATTATATTTTTCTCTAAACTTCACATTTTTAATGTGACAAAACATTTTTTCAAAAATACATTTTACAAATTATTTTTGAATTAAAAAGAAATGTTTTATTTTAAAAAATAAGTTTAAAATCCCAACAGTCATTTCCTCCCCAAAACAGCTCCAAACATTCTCAAATAAACATTCCCCACTAAAAACAAACGGAGGAGCGTCCACGGTACCTATAAAGTACCGACGGTATCACTAAATTTAGTGGTGCCGTCTGACAATTAGTGGTGCCATCCCTCTGTAACGGATAGTTTTTCTTTGCCTATAAATAGTGGACCATTTTACACTTCCAACTTGATTTTTCCAGTCAGTTTTCTCTGGTCTAATCCCTCCTCACTTAGATCACTTTCTTTGATCATTTAGAGAGTCTTAGTTTGTTTAAGAGTGATCCTTTCATCCCGCCAAGAGATCACCTTCATTCCTCATCTAGTGCAAGAGAAGAACACGTAGTATCACAAAGATACAAAGTGTTATAGTTGTAGTTAGAGCACTTGTAACACTTGTTATTTACTTGTTGTATCTTGTATACATCAAGTTCAATTTTCTTTTAAGAGGTTGTGAGAGAAGATCATTGTGATCTTACAGAGATATTGAATATCTCTTGTAGCTTGTGAGCTAGTGTAACCACTGTAAAAATTCCACATTAAAATAAACTATCTCTTAGAAATACTTATCCTTTTCTACATGTAATTTTTTTTTATTTGATCATAACTATTATCTTATGTGACGTAGATCATATCCCCGATAAACGTGCTCGCATGCAAACTAACCTTAACATACTTAATATTTATTTTATATAAACATTTTTCATATGAAACTTTATGAGATCCCATTTACCACTTTACGTTATTTCGTTAACGAACGTTTCTTATTCAAAAAGAGTTTTATGAAACCCTAAACTACCATAACAACATGTGAAGATAACAAAACCCTAGAAATACTAAAATACAATTTATTTAAACAATGTACAAGTCACTAAAGCACAGAAACCCTAGTTCCACTATAACTCCCGGTAAAACCCTAATTTCACAAAACTATTATTATATGTAATAAAATTCACAAACCCTAATTAATATTTTTATAAAATATATATGTACAAGTTTCTAAGCTAAGGTACAAGTCTCTTGTGCATAAAAACCAAATATTTATAAAAACCTTATTAAAACCTTAAACATATTTATTTTAAAGCATAATTTACAAGCCTTTCATACTTAAGTCTTAAAAATAAATTTTCCTAAACTCACTAAATATTTGTACAAATCTTTAAACACAGTGTACAAGTGCCTAATGCACAAAAACCAAAAATCCCATTTAAATACTTTTTAACTTGATAAAATTTACATATAATTTAAACAACTTAAGAAAATATTAAAACTATATTTTTCCTATATCTTAAATCATAGTACAACTTTATTAAGCACATAGTGCAACTCCTTTAAGCATAACATAAACTCTTTTCCATTTTTACATAAATTCGATATATACAAATTAAATACAAACCTTAATAGATTCTCTAACCAACAAATTATTAAACTAAGTCTTAAACCTATCTTGTTACTTCCTCTAAAACCTAAGTACTACACCCTAAAGCACAAAGTACACCCCTACAAAGCCTAGTCGAGCCATATCAACCTTTCCTAGTTTGAATCAAATGAAAACCAAACCAAACTTATTCAATTTCCATTTCCTAGATAAAGAACTACCTCAAGTAACCCTTTCTTAGTTTTCCCCCTCCTCCACATCACCATGATCTCACCAAATAGATACTTGTATGGAAAATAAAACTCCACACCACCCTCCTCCATAAGCCACGTCCATTTCCCCTCCTCCACACACATGGAACCTATAGGATTTAAACACATCATCATGCTCCCTTTTTATGCCATGCAATGAACCTAGAAAACCCTAATCCTTTCTCCTTATAAATTAGACCTAAGCATAACCATTTTCTTCACCAGTAATCCGAAACACACAAAACAGCCCCATACACGTCCCCTACTGATTAAACAACCCTCATAGAAGCTAAGGAAGAGTCTAAAGAAGCCTAGGAAGAAGAAACCCTTGGTGATCATTTCAAAATCCAATTCACTCCACAAAACCCTAATCGACTAGTATACTCAAGTAAGTATTCCAAGCTCTTTTCTATTCTTATATATACTTTAAAAACACTCTGAAAATCATTATTACATAATCACTAATACAAGCTAAAACCAAAAACTATAGTTTCTCTTTTCTTTTCTTTTCCTGTTCGACCAGAAAACCCAAACGCACCCTATTAATATTTAATACACAACATAAATCAAGAAACTATAAAACATGTTGGAATTAGATTAAATATGATTGTTACTATGTTAACATGCATCGAAAATCAGTTAAAACCTCAAAACATTGAAAATTCAATCGGATTTCTCTTTCTGTTGTCTATCGCTAAAAGAGTCCTCATCATTCAACTTTGAGTCTAATTTTTGACTACTAAAAGACCATGATAAAATCTAAATCTTTGCCTAACTATAGATCACCTAGCTGTCTAAACATAGGAAAAAGAATCTCATAAAAAGGTTAAACGGATAAAAAGTTATTGAGTTCCAAATATTGTTCTATCGCTAGAACTGAAAAACCTTAAAGTCTTTTTTTTTAAATAGTGTCGAGTAACAGTCCTAAGTCACTAACTTTGGACCCAGATTTCTACCCCTAAATGAACTCTAAAAATTATGAAATTTGGCAAAAATAAAGATCACTCAGCTAGCTAGCCGTAGGAAAAAGAATTTTGTAAAAAGATTAAACGATTGTAAAGTTATTCTAATCCAAAGTCTGTCTATCGCTGAACATAAAAACCCACTTTTAGTTCTGTTCAGTTTTGATAAAGTAAGTGTCCAGCGACCCGACTTTGGACCCAGTTTTCGATCGCTATTTGATCTTTATAAAATCTGAAATTTGGACACATTATAAACCACTCAGCTAACTATTTTTAGAAAGAAGAATTTCATAAAAAGATCGAATGGTTAAAAAGTTATACAAACCCAAAAACTGTTCCATCGCTAGACAAAAATTCAACTTTTAATTCTTTTTCAGTTTTGCTAAAGTTGTGTTCCATTCGACCAACTTTGGAAATAAAATTCGATCATCATTTGATCTCTAAAAATTCCGAGATTTTGTCACATGAGAAACCACCTAGCTAGTTTTATGTAGGAAAAAGAATAATGGAAAACCAAGCCCTCGCCTCAGTTTTATTGGTGTTCAAAAATGGTTGTTCGCAACATATTCAATATGTATCATTTTATTTTTCAAGGATACTAAGTTAGAGTTTTTATGGGCTAAATTTGTAAATTTCCCATAGTTAATTAAATCAAGAACCATTTTGTCAACGATTAATAAATAAGGGTAGAAAGTGTCATTTTTGAAACTATAGGGGTATAAACTATCATTTGACCAAAGTTCAGGGGCAAAAGTTGAAATTTTATATAAACTGTCAACATATGAAACTTTAGGGGCAAAAACATAATTATAAACATCATTATCCTTATTTTTAATATATATTCCTAGTTAGATTATAATAGAAACTAATACGTTTATCTTGAAGACTTAACGAACGAGAAATATATATTTAACAAACAAACGAATGAACGAAAACATAAAAACGAACAATAAGATAAAATCCAACTTTTGAAGAGACTTCATGTTGTCTCATTTTAACATTTAACCATCAACCAAAACATTACGAAACGAACATTGAAAACTTATATATATTTGAAAACGATTACTGAAACTTGACATACCAACCCAGGTTGCGTGCCGGAGACGTTTATCAACTTTGTTTTTGTTTTCCATCCAGACTGTCAAGGTGAGTTTATAGTCCAACTTTTCCTTTTTACGTTTTCCAAATATGTGGGGAGATACATGCTATCAAACCGAACACAAGTATTTTCCTGATTGTTATCGCGCTAGGCTAACTGTCCGTTATTATTATGATTGTATTTATTATTGAAAGACCCTCATATCATGCACCATTAGTCACCCGCAGGGTGAGCGCGAATATAGTGAATAGATCTATTGGCCTGACGACCCATTTGTACTAATCGGATGGATATCTTCGTGGTAGCCGGTTAGACAGATGCATTATATTTGATTTCTTAAACTCGGGGGCAAACCACTACCATTTAATTATGTTAGTGAGACTGGAAACTGTC